>OZ005653.1:47015270-47615270 GCA_963930645.1 Salticus scenicus
CGCTGTTGTGTTAAGGGGAATGTTGTGTGAAAATCTTTCGTGTGATATGAACATTAAAGAATCCTACTAGTATTTTCTTTCTAAATTTTAGTACTTAAATACCTTAAAGTTATTAATTACTGACTTAAAAAAAAATAAATAAATAGCAACAGATGTCAGGTTCTCATATTGATGCATCCTCAAATATCATTTGAATGCCTTTTCACAGAATGAAGAGATTTACTTTATTGATGAATTTTCTTTATATTTTTTGTCAGTATGAATTTCAACTTTTAAATAATTTCAATTTTTCCTAAATACATTTCAAATAAATATTTTGTTCATTATTAAATATTTGAACTTTGACACACTGTACAAATTTTACACACATACTTATTGCATATAATTTTACAAATATACTGTTTTACAGATATATCAAATGCAACCTCACTTCCTGTCTTCGGACTACACACACACACACACACATATATATATATATATGTGTGTGTGTGTGTGTGTGTTTTAGATTAACTGGTTTGTTTAAGCTTTGCATGTAATAGTTCTTTTTTTTTATTATTATATTTTAAACAAACTAACCTTTTATTTTATTTTATTTTATAATTTTTTAGTTTAAGTAGCTTTTTAATGGATTTGGTAATATTTTTTTTTAATTTAATTTATTTATTTATTTATTTTTTGTCCCGATATTTATCAATGTAAGTTTCATTCCAATACGTAATAACAATTTTACTATACAAAATATTTTTTATATACATTCCAAAATATGCTCTATATTTCACAAAATTTAAAATTTTAATAATAAAAAAAAAAAAAAAAAAAGTATTACATATAAAAAAATATATATATTCTTTTAAATGTGTACTTTACATTTTTCATTCACAATTTATTTGTATAAAATATTTGCAATTAGTAAATTTTAACGCAAGGAAATCAAACCATGAAAATATTTATATAATTTTTACAATATGGATTTTGCAAATAAGGTTAGTAAACGATTTTTACCTTAGCAAAAATGCAAAAAAAAAAAAAAAAAAAAAAAAAAAAATATATATATATATATATATATATATATATATATATATACCGGGTGATTCAAAATAGATGTTACAGCGATTATCTCGTAAACTAAGAACGATAGAAACAAATTTCCAATTACAAAATTGGTGCAAATTAAGAGTAGATTTCAGATATGGCATTCATTTGTACAAGGGGCTGTATACATATTAAATACGAAATTTAATTTTTATACCGCCCCTCCTATCATATGACTTATATTTAGAAAAATATTCTCCTCGCTCTAACAATCAAAATAAAAAAAAAAATCATCTCTCTAAGTCAAATTCTCGCTGAGTTATTGCGATTTGAAAATTCTAGCTTTTTTCGCCAAGTCTTAAGGGGTTGTATCAAAAGTGAGAAATTGTAATTACTATTGCTTTTGTAATATGACACACGTTGATCAGCGTTTCGGGGGGGAAAAAAAAGAAATCATTCAGGGAAAGACGGCTATTTTAACCTGTAATGTCTCTCTTTCTCCTAGTGAATACACAAGAGAATACTCACTGATAATTTAACAAATAAAATTTATGAATAATTTATGTACTAAAAGGGAATTTTCAAATTCATTTTTTTTTTCTTTTTCTATATACATTCTCTTACTCATATACAAGGTGTAAAGAAAGAAATGTTTTTGAGTCAAATTTCCGAAAATTAGTTTTTGTTATATTAGCACGTTTTCAGGTCCTCTGAATTCAAAAATCATGTGTTTAGCGGTTGGTCTCTCTCTCTCTCCTTGTGTAAGTGTGTCTGTGTAATATTAGAATATCTCAAGAACAAATAGTAGCAGAAAATCTAAATTCGATATTCTAAATCCGTATCATATTACGGTGCTACACTAAAGTATACGTTACGATCAGACAATTGTTTGTTTACAGGTTCATCCAAAAGAATTCAAATACATTACGTCTGTGAGCGAAATTTCTCATATGTACAGTGTGACATGTATAGAGTGCCCTAAACATAATGAAAAGAACAAATTTTTTATACGCATAAAAGCATGTTTTATGTAGATTGTGGTATAGCAACCATTCATCATTCATTTACAGGGTTACCCAGAGTATTTCGATATATTGGAGCTATACTTGGGAATTGCTGGAAGTGTATTTCATTTTGTGTTACCCATTTTACATATAACACTAAATTTACGTATACAAAGTCATGTGTATATAGTTTATAGACAATATACAGGGCTACCTAAAATTAAGGTAAATTTTTTTTTTATTATTATTAAATGTAATTGGTGTAAACGTTTGCTGATTTTTTTTTTTTTTTTTTTTTTTTTTTTTTTTCGAAGAACACTGCTGACACAGAACGAAAAATTAATTTCTCATACGCATACTGTAAACAAAGTAGCTTCTGGAGAGCGATTTTTTTTCTGTATAATATCACATTTTAAGGCCTCCTGAATACGAAAGGTAAATTTTTATTCGTTGATCTGTATATATATGAATTATCAGCCTAATTTAACAGCAAATAATCTGGTGTGCCACTCACATGACTTTCTCTTACCCTGAAATTTAATACCTTAAATACAGGTTGGAAATTAAGAGGTAAGATAAAGAGTACTGTTATGTAAACCTATGTTAAAATAATTCAAATTAGGCTTCGGAAGAGTTTTATATGATAATTAGTTCTGTGTGAGGGGGGAATCTCCTGAAATTATTCGACGCAGGCAATAATCAAACTTTAAAAAACTTGACTTTGGTAATAAGGAAGCCTCAAAACGTGTAAATACACAAAACACAAGCGTTGCGTATTTAGATTAAAAACATACATTATTTATCATATGTCTATGAGGAATTCATTTCCATTCCTGAGCAGCTTTCCTGGACATGGTAAAATATTATATTAAAGCACTTTCACTAGCAATAAAAAAGAATATTATAGCTTAAATATTTGCAACCCTGTATATCTTTTGAAGAATATGTACAAACCACAAAGTGCACCTAAATATAAACCTATAGTAATAATATACGGAACAACCTAAAATGCACTTCCATCAATTTTCAGCTATTGTCGCATTATAATCTAATTATTTTGTGTAGCCCTGTAAATGAACTGAGAATAATTTCCCTGCCATATTCTACATGAGGCATTTTTTATGCATATAAAAAATATATATTCATTGCATTTGGTTTAGTGCAGTCTATAGGTGTTAAACTCTACTTGCCTGCAATTTTCCCCATAGACGTAATGTATTTGAATATTCTTGAGTGTCCCTGTACACGAACCATTTGCTTCATCTCAATGAAAAGCTTAGTGTAGCATCCCTATATGATACATATTTAAAATACCAAGTTTGGAATATCTGCTGCTATTTGTTCTTGAGATATGCTGATAACAGACAGACACACACACAGACCAACCGCTAAAAACACGATTTTCATATTCAGGGGACCTCAAAACGTGTAAATATAACAAAAACACACTTTCGAAAATTTGGCCCAAAAAAAATACTTTCTCTACCTTATGGGTATGAAAAAGTAATAACTACAGGAAATGCGAATTTGATACTTTGGATTCCATATCTAGTTGCCACTTGAAAAGTTGATCAAGGTTTGCAAGTTTTAAAGAAATTGATAACAGACTTGATTTATGTTTTGATAAGTATAGGCACTATAATTAAACAGGGGTTGAGAAGGGCGGTAACCCCCTTGACATAGAATTATACATCTATACCATATTATATTCTATACAAAACATTATTTTAGAATATTAACAATAAATATGAATTTCCTTGTGATTTTTACAGTATAAAGTTATTTAAATGTAACTTATAAGAATATCTGTCCCAAAACGCATTTTTTGTGCGTTCCTGTACGTAAACCAATTGTAGAGAATTAATTAATACCATTTTAAATCGGGAATATCATATAGTAAACCTGAATAACATATGTCATTTCTCAAAATATTTATAGACGCTGGGGACGGGCAGACGGACAGATAGACAGTCAGACAAAAAAAAAAAATGCAAATTGAAATTATATTCACAGTTAAAAATTGTTAGAAAATGTTTAATGTAAACGAAAATGCAATTCCAGCAAATGTTCAATAATAACCCTTAACGTAACTGAATATTTTTGTGTGCCCTGTAAATCTAATGCTAATCGTACTGTACAGTATTGAAAGCACCCTTTTGTGCATATGAATAACATATTTCAACTTCATTAAGATTTATACAAAGTAATTAAATTTTGGTTTATAGAAATATCTTTACATAGAACGCAATGCTTTGGAATACTTTTGGGTGTCCCTGTATACAAACCAGTGATGGTGTTTACTCCATTTTCTATAGAAAATATCCGACAGAAAACTATAATAACGTATTTCAATTTTATTAATATATGCATAAATTAAAGGTATTAAAATATGGTTTATAAAAATACCTCTCATAGAACACAATGCCTTGGAATACTTTTGGGTATCCCTGTGCACAAGCTAGCAGAGGTATTCACTCCATTTTCTATAAGGAACATCCGATCGTGAACTCAAATAACATATATCAGTTTCAGGGAATTCTATGAATATTCATGGGAGTTAGAGCGCGGACACACAGAAAGACGGATGGACAGACAGACAAATCGAAGTCATTACACATTCCAATCTTGCTGGAATTATTGAAGAGCCGAAGTCATTAAATTTTTCAACCATGATGGAAAGTGGTAAAAATAAAGCACGAAAATTTTACTCGGTTTTGATAGTCTTTTAATTTTTTCCCTCTCTTAACGTGTTTTAATTTGCAGGTGACCCCCCTAAGAAATTTAAGTATTAAATTTTTTAACAATACGAAATAATGTAAATTTGCATTAAGTTCTTAAAACTGTTGATTTCACGCGTTTGAACGATTTTAGTTGCTGTTTTAAAATAAAGGATCTTTTTAAATTTTTTCTCATTTCATAGATAACCCCCTAAAGTGAGCTCGTTGGCGTTGAAAAATAGATGCCAAAATTGAAAAGAAAGTGGTGTAAGTCATCATTTTCAAATTGCAATAACTCAGCGAGATTTTGACTTAGAGAGATGATTTTTTTTTTATTTTGATTGTTACAGCGAGGAGAATATTTTTCTAAATTTAAGTCACATGATATAAAAATTATAAATATTATCGTATAAAAATTAAATTTCGTATTTACTATGTATACAGCCCCTTGTACAAAATAAATTCCATATCTGAAATCTACTCTGAATTTGCTCTAATTTTGTAATTGGAAGTTTGTTTCTATCTTTCTTAGTTTACGAGATAATCGCTGTAACATCTATTTTGAATCACCCGGTATATATATATATATATATATATATATATTTTAATTGTATAGAACTAGCACAAATATATATATATTTGAATTTGTGCGCATTTTTTTTACCAGCTTTCTTAGACAAAAGATAAACATTTTCTTTTCAGTGACAGCAGAGAAAGAGAAAGAAGTTTTATTCCATTCAGGGAAGGATACACTTTCAATCAGTCTAGGCTTTGGATATCCAAATCTATTTAGAGATACTTGTGTCTTTTTGGTTTGCTTGAAAACGTAACTACATTAGGTTGTGTAGCTTCTTTGGGAAAACTATTTACTGTTTGTGAGACATCTTATTGGATTTAGACCCTGGAAAAAACACTATCATAGTTTTGAGTTGTAAGTTTAAAAATATTATGCATTTTATTCTCAAATTTTAAACTAAATATTGATTTTCGTAAAATAGTTCAGCTGAAAAACAGTAATTATATGAAAATTAATTAAAAGTTCTCAATCAAAGTGCTATCTCTAATAACTAAATCTACAAGATATAAAGCAATATTCTAATTTTATAAGTAATATATTTTTGAAATTATGTTTTGATAATATAGATTACAATTTTTTATTGATTTTGCGTTATAACTTTTGATTTATTTTTCATGCTATTTAGCCATCGTAATTGGCTAGTTAATTTACACAACTGTTAACCAGCCTTTTTAATTTACAATAGCAAATACCGAATTTTTTAAAAGTGCTTTTAGAATATTTTTATTGTAAATGGATTTTTGTCATCGAATCTTGGTGTCACGCTATAAAAAAAAAAAAAAAAAAAAAAAACTTTTCAGGGCTGTACGATGAAAAGCTTCTAAAGTTAAATAAAAATTTTCTTAATTAAATTTTTATTCCTTATGTAAAGAAAATTATTGCTGCGGACCTGAAGAAAACTTAATGAAGTGTTTTAGCATTAATCTATAAATCAGGATATAACCACACATACGAAAAGGGATACTACTACGGCTAAAACAATTCAGACGATTGAGTTTCATGTGCGTTTATGAAAATTCGGGAGTGGCCATAATGTTTCTCTTATAAATATAAGAAAAAGAAAAAGAATGCAAAATATTTCCAAGAGATACTTTTAAGATGTGACAGAAATACTATAAATAAAAAGTATGAGAAAATAATTATAAAAAATACGAAGAAATTAAAAACAGAAATTTGACATAACTGACGTTGTTGAGTGGTGTAGTTTTTAAAACCAAATTTTTACTTTAGAGTCGTAAACATGTGTATGATGGGGGTATTTATAGTAAATCCTATCTCGTAACTACGCAAGGTTCGAGCTAACAACGGCAAACCTAGAACTGTTATTCCGACCAATGGTACCAAGAACCGTGCCCGACATCTCCCATATACCAGTTTCGAGAGCATATGAGGCCAAAGATGAAAATGAAAGAGTAAAAAGAGGAAGAAGAAATTCGAGACATTAAAGAGGAACCAAACAAAAATCAAGTTTTATTTATTTATTTTATTTATTTAATTTCTTTTTTTTTTCGGAGGGGAGGGGGGAAGAGGAGGATTAATATCAAACAGGAAGAATGAATTATCTGCAAGTTTATCTGGTAATTGAGAAAAAAATTATATAAAGTTTAGAGAAGGGGGCGAAAATTGGGTTCTATTTTGTGTCTACGCCCATTAATAGCATTAACATGTTCTTTTGTAGCAAGTGTATTTTACGCAGGATCATCAATAGATTCTAGAGCCAAGAGGAATGGATTATCAAAGTGCTGGGTACAATCAGTAAATCTATGGTAGAATATACTTTATAAATATCAAAATTTTGTACACATCAAAGCGTGCCAAATATAGGATTTGGCTGCATGTGACCGCAACTTACATAGGGATTTCTGTGTCCTCTCAGAAGGAAGATCAATCGGTAGGTCTGCCGACTCGATGACAATAATTCTATTTTCCAAGCAGAAGTAAATGCACTTCGAGAAACACTGAACTAGATAATTCAAATATAATCAGAATTCAAACATATTCTTATAAACAGTGACAGACAATTCGGTCTGCAGGCGATCTGCCAACTCAGGAATAGACATCCTTTTGTATTTAACATAAAACGCCTTATGATTGATTTAGAAGACATTGTTTTTCTTGCACATTTTTCTACCCATACAAAAGTGATGGGCAGATTTTACAGCAGATTTTACAGCAAAACTAGCAAGTGAACAAGTACACTCTATTTCATTCTTCCGCTCCATCCTTCTTTCATCAAGAATCCTTCTTTCATTTCCCTTAGGAACAATCTTTTAGGAATGACAAAAAGTCTAGCAATCCTTATCGAAAGGAAGATACACGTTCGATTTAAAACCCAGGGCTTTTCCCATCAATCAATGTCTTCTTATCAGGACAGGGTCCTTCAGAGTGTACCTCCGCCGCTTTCATTCTTCACGAACTCCTCTGTGCACATTTGGTACAATGGAATAACGCCTACTTTTCCTGTTCTCTAACTTCTTCATGGCACATCGATAATCCTCATCCCAGACCAAATAATTGGCTTCCAAATATTCTGCATCGTCTTCCTCTACGATAAAAACTATTAAAAATTTATAAGTTTCTTAATATTGTATATAAAATTTAACTAACCAGTTTTCCATGTCTTTTTGTCATCTGGATGTGCTCTCCTAATTTTATGATCTTCTCCATGATCATTTGAACGGCACTGCTCTTTTGTAACGTATTTTATCTCAGAGTACTTATATTATACCTTACTTGTAAAGTCATATAAGCCTACTCCATAACTCTTACTTAGTGTTTAAAGTTATGATTTATTTTCAGTTTCAATCTTCTTGACTATGAATGACATTTTCAGCAAATTAGATTAATTTATCTTTAAACTGTAATTTACTTTGTTTTCACCACTTCTTGTGCTTCTGTGTAGGAAAAATCTTGCAATTTAAGAATTTTCTTATACGGCATTTGCATGATTTTTCAGTGCCTATTGTCACGAGGGAGCTAGTCTTCGGCTCAACTTTAAAAATTTCTAATTTTTAGTCGTTCTTTTGTAATATGGGAATCATCTGTAGTAATTATTGTAATTTTTACCCTTTTTTTTAAATTTTTAATCATCCTTAATAAATATTTCGTTCAACGCGTAGGCTGCATTGTACTTTAGCACGTTGTTTTCCCTATGGAGCTTCGGGACCTCATCGAAATCCCACGAGTGTCGGGGACGTCTATGGGAAAAGTCTTGCATCACTCCAAATCCCTTCTGAGTGGAAAGCGGCTTATTTCTGTCGATTACACACGTAAGAAAAAATTGTAAATAGGGAATTTAAAAGATTTGTTTTTAATGATGAAATTACGATTTCGAGTAAGTTAACTCTTAAGTAAGTAACTCTTAGAAGCTTGGAATTTGTGGCGTGCCTTAGTTATGTGTTGTTTAAAAATATAAGCATTTGATCTAGAATAACTCCAACGTATTTATAATTTTAAGACCATGTAATCGAACGCGGGAAAATTGAATCTAATACAGAATATTTACGAGATTAACAGGAACACATTTTAAGGTAATTGGATGTTTTTTAATAAAAAAAATATATGCTCCAGTTGAAAGAACTAGCACTTTTATCATGTAATAAAAGTATAAATTGTGGTATCGAACCCTGTTTATTTCAATATTATCTAAAATTAAAAACTTTACATAAAAGATAAATGTAACGTGACTTTGAAGTGTGTAGTACTGATTATTGTTATTCTATAACTAATATTTAAACTTTTCCACAGTACTCTCTGAACAAAATAAGCATAAATGTTTCCGTACAGTCGTCAGCAACATTATTAAAGCACCAGCAATAATTTCTACTTAAAATATGAGCACTTAATACTGTTTTGTTAAGTAAATATTTGTCGAGTCATGATCTTAGATTTATACTGTTATAAAAGAAAAAGTAAGTTGATACTAAAAATTAGCAATCAAACAAAAAATATATGAAAAGTGTGGATGTGTGCTTCAATAATTTTGCTGCTTCGACTATACGGTTATTTTATTCTGTTTGGAAACTCAAAAACTTTGTTATCACATATAACAGAAACAATTTATTAAAATACCCAAAACCGTTAAATTCTATGTCTTTCTAAAAGTACTATGACATTTTTTTTGAATTTGTATCATACCACATATTCCTATTCTTTTGCATGTGAAAAAGGGACAAAAATTCAAACTTATTAGAATAACTTATTAGGGTAAAACTATTGAAACTTATTAGGATATTACAATGTTTTTTTAACCGACTTCAAAAAAAGAAGGAAGGTTCTCAATTCAAACCGTAT
Source organism: Salticus scenicus (assembly GCA_963930645.1). Lineage (NCBI taxonomy): Eukaryota > Metazoa > Arthropoda > Arachnida > Araneae > Salticidae > Salticus > Salticus scenicus. Next base: position 47,024,894 of record OZ005653.1, read on the forward strand.
GTTTTTTTTTTTTTTTATGTTTGTTAGCTCATAACTTCTGAACGGATGCTCAGATTTTGATAATTTTTGTTTTGTTGAAAAGGTCTTGGTCTGCAATAGGTCCCATTGTAATATCTTAACGATCGAAAGAAAATACAGGGTGCCCAAAAAAATCAGTCCCAACTCTTTTAACTGCTAAACGGCTGCAGCTATAGTGATAAAAATGGTATGTAAGTATAGCAAAGTGGTCCATGCAGCACAAGGTTTAACCGCTGCGCCACCTGGTGTAAAACAGCGGAGTTAGTTTTCCTATCTCGAAAACGGTTCTAAAGGAAAAAGTGAATTATAAAGTTGAAAAGTAGCATCGATTTAGCACAAAAAGACAGTTTAGACATTCATGCTACCTTTCCTATTTCGGAAACGGTTCAAGACAGGGGGAAAAAGTGAATTATAAAATTGCAGAGCATCATCGATTTAGTAGGAAAAGATAGTTTAGACATTGATGCTAAAAATATAATGCTAAAAACTTGCATTTGTTTGTTCGCAATTTCTTACAATATGCACACTTGAGCTACATCGCACACGTTGTAGCGTAGCTGGTGAGACATACGCTATATAGTTCAAAATACGGTTACTTGATACTTTTTGTTTTGTTGTAAAGATCTTGGTCTGATGTAGATCCCATTGTAATATTTTTGCAATCTAAAGAAAGTAAAACGCCATCTGATGAAAAACAGCGGAATTAGCGCTCATATCTCAAAAACGGTTCAAGATGGGAGAAAAGTTAATTACAAAGTTGTAGAGCATCATCGATTTACTAGAAAAAGACATAATTTAGAAATTATTGCTAAAAATAGAACGCTTAAAACATGCAGTTGTCTGTTCGCAATTTCCTACATTGTGCACACTTGAACTACGTTGCACACTTTGCAGCGTAGCGGATGGCACGTATACTCTGTGGTTCAAAGTACTGTTACTGTAAGCGGTCACATGCTGGTGGAAAACAGTGGAGTTAGCGTTCCTATCTCGGAAACGGTTCAAGACAAGGGAAAAAAGTGAATTATAAAATTGCAGACCATCAGCGATTTATTACGAAAAGATAGTTTAGATATTTATGCTAAAAACAGAACGCTTAAAACGTGCATTTGTTTGTTCACAATTTCCTATTTTGTGCACACTTAAACGACATTTGTTGTAGCGTATGGGTATATGTTGTAGCGTATGGGTATATGTTGTAGCGTAGCGGGTGACATTTATGCTATGTAAAATTCAAAGTATGGTTATTGTAAGCGGTCACATCGATTAACGCATAGACGTTTTAAACCGACTTCATAAAGGAAGAGGTTCACAAAACAAACCATGTTTCTGATTGTTGTTGTTGTTGAAATTTGTTAGCTTTTAACTTCGTAAGAGATGATTTAATTTTAATACTTTTTTGTTGTATTGATCTTAGCCTAAAATAGGTTTCATTATGATTTCATTAAGATATAAACAAATTACAGGATACTCACAAAAGTCTGTTCTCACTCTAGCTGCTGAGCGCATGCAGCTACACTGGTAAAAGTAGTATGTAAGTATCGATGTTGAAACTTCGGTCCGTCAGTTGCAATGCATATTTTGCTCTTTGTTTGAACTTTAGGCTGCGCAATTTCCAGCACAGCGGGTGACACGTATTCAGTGTAAAGTTCAATATATGTGCCTAACAGAATTTTTGGTCACTAATACAGCGTAACCGTCCTTTACATTTCTAAAGACTTTTTAACTTAACGTATGTTTATTCAACAGATAGTTTTTTGCTCATATCCCATAAAGGCAAGAAATGTGACACAACTTAAAAATGCAGCATTTGAGAAAAATCAACTTAAAAATAACTTGACTAGTATAAAACTCGCACAACTGTCTCTCGAGTGGATAACTTTCTAGATGGAGCTGTAACTTTTTTGTTCACATTGGGTGCATTTCATGTATTTTTCAGTGACATAAACCATTTTTTGAGTTATGTCACTTTTTTTGGAAGTTGTGATTTGTGAAGCTGCCGTCGAACGTCTTCTGATGTTCTGCTATATGAATAAATTTTCACTGAAAAGAGAAAAATAAAATATTTTTGTAAAAAAAATAGAACCGACTCCAAGAAATGGGAATCAAATGAAATAGTAAATTGCGCCTAAAAGTATAAAATAATTTCCTTCGCCAAACAACCTATAACGCTTCAATTAATCATAACTTTTGAAGTCGGCGAAAAATTAAATAAAAATTGATAACTTTATTCAATACAAAAATCAAATCCTATTCAATATACACATCTCACATTGTCACCTGCAAAACGCAGCCGAAAACAACTTTGATTCAAGAAAACAAATAAGATTTCGTAAGCAGCAAAAGTTGGCGAAGATCCTGGTATCCGACGTCCTTGGTGAAAGAAAAATCGCAAAATGTTCTGGCAAACATATTTAATTTCTTTAGGATATCATGATTAGTTTGATATGGTATATTAAGAGAGTAATCAAGAATATGAAACAATACATCGTACAATATATATTATGAAAATATACATCTTGCGTGCATGTTTTGATCGCCAAATCCAAAAGCCACCAAGTATGATAGTTATCAAAGTTATACCAAATTTGCAAAGGAAACTCTAACTTCGTAGAAACATAAATACCGCCTTGTAAGGAATGTTCACTGTTCTATGTAGATGCTACTAATAAACCAATTGTATACAGTGATAAAATAATAAAGGAAACATGAAAATGGATTATTCGAGACAACAGCATTTGTTGCTACCGATCTAAAAACAGACCTTTAAAAACTAATTAAATTTTATTTAATTTTGCGCCGACTTCAAAAGTTATGATTAATTGTAGTGTTATAGTTTGTTTGGCGAAGGAAATTATTTTATACTTTTAGTCGCAATTTACTATTTCATTTCATTCATATTTCTGTCGGTTCTATTTTTTTTACAAAAAGATTTTATTTTAATATGAAATTGACTTTGTCATCGTGTCTTCGTGCCACGCTAATAAAAAAGGCGCCTCCATTTTAACGTAAATATAAGCTGTTCAGCTTATCGCTCCGTGGCTTAGTTGGCAAGAGCGTCATGATAATAACGCTGTGGCCGAGAGTTCGCTACCCGAAGGTCCGCCGACTTAATTTTTGTAGATAATTGGTAGAAAAAGTTGTCAATTGATAAAAGAAAATTTTTCGTTGACTACACAATATCTTAAGAATTTTTGAAGAGTTTTTTAAGAAGTTTTTTCTTTTTTTAGATAAACACAAAATATTTTAGATATTATAAAGCTTTGAGCTTTTTTGAAATCAAAGTTTCAAATAAAAAATATATAAATTAATATTTTTAGAAGCTTTTATATATATATATATATTATTATTATACGAAATTGAATTCTTCATCGCATTTTCTGTCACGCTAGATAAGAAGACACTTAAAAAAATAAAAAAATAAAATAAAAATAAAAATAAAAAAATGTATGCAATTTATTGTATCTCTTAATGGTTCAGTTGGGTACAGCGTCATGTTAATTTTTGCAAATAATTAATAGAAAAGGTGTCAGTTGATAAAAGGAAACATTTCGTTGTGTACACAGTATCCTAATAATTGTTGAAGAATTTCTTAAATAGCTTTTTATCGAGTTACTAAAAAGCACAAAATAAACATTTAAGTAAAAATAAATAAATAAATAAATTTTTAGAAACTTTTTATTGAAATTGGATTTCGTTATCGCTTCTTCTCGTCACGCTAATAAATAAGGCACCTCAACTTTAAAATAAATGTCAGCAGGCTTTATTGTCGCTCATTGGCTCAGTTGGTTAGAGAGTCAAGTTGGTAATGCGATGGGGTGAGTTGCATCCCCCGAAGGATCGGTGTGTTAAATTTTGCAGATAATTAATAGAAAATGTGTCAGTTGATAAAAGAAAATTTTCCATTGTCTACACAGTATTCTAAGAATTTTTGAAGAGTTTTTATTTTTTAAGGAGCTTTTTTTTTAGATACTAAAAAGCACACAGGTTAAGTAAAAAAAAAAAAAAAAAAAAAAAAAAAAAAACCAGCCTTTTTTCGTCGCTCGTTAACGCATTTGGTTAGAGCGTCATGGTGATAACGTGGGTTCGATCCTCGCAAACCGATGTGTTACTTTTTGCAGGTAATTAATAGAAACGATGTCAATTGATAAAAGAATATCTTTCATTGTCTATGCAGTACCCTAAGGAATTTTGATAGTTTTTTAACAAGCTTTTTTGAGTTACTAAAACGCACAAAATAAAAATTTCAGAAAAACATAAATTAAAAAAAAAATTAATTAATTAATTAAAATAATACTGAAAGTTTTTTTATTTTTGTGGAGCCCTAAAAAGTCTAAAATAAAAATTTATTCTAGCAGAGAGATTATATAAAATCATAAAAGCTTCAACAACAAGAAAATTTTAAAGAAAAATATAGATATTTCACTTTTGCAAAAGATGAAACTTTGAAATATTCCAAATATTTTAAAAAACATTCGAGAACAATATTCCTTTTGTATAAGTATTTGTTAGATTTCTCTAGAACGTTCTATGATTTTTATTGACAGTTTTTAGACTTTTTGTTAGAGCGTCATGCTGATAACGCGATGGTCCCGGAATCGGTCCTCAAAAGACGATATAGTACTTTTTTGCAGATAAATAATAGAAAAAAAAATGTCAATTGATAAAATAAAATCTTCCGTTGTCTACACAATATCCTAAGAAATTTTAATTAGCTTTTTTAAGAACCTTTTTCCTTTTTTGTAACTAAAAAGCACAAAATAAATTTTAAGTAAAAAATCATTTTTTAAAGTTAGTAGCTTTTTATTGTGAAGCCCTAAAAAGCATAAAATAAAATTTGTTCTGGCAAAGACATGCTACAAAGAATGGAAGTTTCAAGCTTTCGAGACTTTTGGAATTTGTAGCCTAACAAATGATTATGCAAAAACTAATAACTAAGAATATTGGTCTCGAAAGCTTTTAAAAGTATTTTGAACATTAAAATCTTGTCATCTTTTTCATAAGGAAAGTACCTATATTTTTCTCTAAAATTTTCTTAGTATTGAAACTTCCATTCTTTGTAGCATGTCTTTGCCAGAACAAATTTTATTTTATGCTTTTTAGGGCTTCACAATAAAAATCTTCTAACTTTAAAAAATGATTTTTTACTTAAAATTTATTTTCAAACGATTAGGATAAATTTTCAAATTTATCAGTGCATAATTCTTAAGTTAAATAATTTTAATAGGTGTATTTATTTTTAAAAAAAGAAATATATATATATATATAAAGCTCTTTAAACCAATATTTTAAATTTTCGTAGTCTTTAAATTTATTCTGTAATCGGTAGGTCTTATTTATTTAGAAAATATTCTCAATTCTAATTGCTGAAATAATTATTTATTCTTTTTTAGATTAAGAACACAGATTTTTGCTATATATTGTTAGTTTTTATGTTATACATTTGTTTTCTTATCACTTTTTTCTGTAAAACCAAAAGATCACCGTTGGTGGCACAATAAACTTAATGTGTCGTTGAATTTTATGGTTTATCGTTCGGCAAACAAATATTCCTGTTTCTTGATAAACTCTTCTTTCATGTTGTTTTCTTTTCTCAATGTTAACAAATTCAGAAGTAGCATACTAAGTAATAAATGATATTTAATTTAATCAAGTTTCTTCTTATCAATATATAGAAAATGGTATTTTTTCATGTAAAGTAAAAAAAAAAAAAAAGCTCCCTTTCTAACTTTGCCGCTAATCCTATAAATATTTGGCTGGTGACGACCGATTAATAATAACGTCGTGTCAGAGACCTTAGGGTGCTCAAAATCCCTCCCTCTTCCATTTCCACATTAGATTTCTATTTAATGCCAAATGAAAATATTACCATTTTAAAACCAAAATTTAAGTCTTGCAAATGTTCATTATTAGAATATTTTGTGATAAATATTAATGATTAAAGAATATTAATTATCACTTATTTTTTAATTGAATTTCTATAAAATATTTTTGTGCCATTATAAAAATATTTTTCTTTTGAGCACCGGAACGATTTCTAAATCGCTACGTTACAGAGTGGATCCAATAATAATGGAAAACGGACATAGGACCAAAAGATAAACTATTAAGAAAGCATACTTTTGCATTGAAATTATTTAAAATGATATCTACAAAATACGGATATATGTGCGTTTTTATAATTAAACAAAAATTAATTACATATGTAAAGCTTATAAAATAGGTTTTCCAATTGTAGAAATTTTCTGTGAACTGTTAGTGATTTTCAAAAGTGCCTCGCACATGGCGCAGGATAAATTGTTATTATAATTTAAAATAGACTTAATATTATCCTAAAACATAATTTAAATTGTCACTGGCTCTATCGTGTTTGACTTTTACATACGATCTTATGTATGAAATATACTCATAGAATTCATTAAAAAAATTAAATTTAAAATTGAATAAATAAAGTTGTTTAAAGATTTTTAAATCTTCAAATACACCTTCATAAACAAAATATCTGTACCTTAATGTCACGTAAATGATTTCTTTCTTTCTTCTTTTTTTTTTTTTTTTTTTTTTTTTTTTCGGAAATGGACTTTTAATTTTAAACAAATGGACTTAAACATTTTATGCTTCGTTTTACGATTTCAAAAAATGATCTAGCACAAAAGATAATTTCTTAATTTTTTAAAGTTAGGTTATATATATATATAACCTATATACTGTCCTACCAGAAACTTCTCTTTCACCCCTACACTGAGGGTCCTCCCTGATGAAGACCTCAGTGTTTTTGGGGGATTTGTTTCATTTTATTCATTGATAATCTATTCCGATAAAAGGAAAGATTTTGATTTTAAAGTAAACAGTCTCACCAATTGTTTTTCAAATATCAGTAGAAAAGTTTTGAAAAATATCATGTTCACAAAGTTAAAAAGAATTCGCACTATTTGCAATAATGATGAGGATTTAAAATATGCTCTTGAAGATTTAAGAAAAACTTTGCAAGTTAACTGTTACCCGTATCATTTTTAAACCGAGTGTTTCCAATTTTCTCCTCTTTCGGTTTGTTTAGTTCCTAAATTAAGGGCGATATTTAAGTACCGACGAGAACCCCGTCGGCCGAAGAGGGTTAGTTTATCAGGTAGGGGGTTTCATTTTATTGTATTTCATTTCATTGTATTTCATTTTAATGTATTTTGTAATTTTGTTGTATATTTCATATATATTAATTTGTTGTAATTGTACTACTTTTGTAATTTTGGTAATTTTATAATTGTTTTTGGATTTTTTTAATTATATGAATGTCAGAGTTCTTTTCAGTTAATGGTGGTTTTTTGTTTGGTGAGAAGTTGGGGGCTAAGGATAGTTATTAGCTAATTGCTACTGTCCTTCCAGAAACTTCTCTTTCACCCCTACACTGAGGGGCCTCACTGATGAAGACCTCACTGTTTTTTGGGGGTTTTATTTCATTTTATTCATTGATAATTTATTTTATTCATTGATAATCTATCCCTATATTTAAGTTTTGCATTTCCTTTTGCACAAATTCTGCGCATTGGTTTGCAATTCTCCTTTTATGTTTTTCTTATCTTTAAACTCATAAATTTGTTACAATAGTTACATGTGTATATATATATATGCATATATTATTATTATTATTAATATAAAACTTATATGAGTTTTTTCAATAAAACTGATTTAAAAAATAATAAATTTTCGTTATTTTTGTAACATTTTATAAGAATATTTAGTATAATTAACAAAAACAATATCCTTGTGTAAATTTCACATTTTTTTTTTTTTTTTTTTTTTTTTGCATATGACATTTTATATATAAGAGAAAATCCTGCATCAATGGATAATTGTATAAATTTTCGTAAATGTAACCAATTTAAAAATATTCAGCTATGAATGTTTCACTCAGCTCTTTAAATTCGTATGAGCAAATCTACTTTAATAAAAAAATCTGGTTTAGAAGGACCACACGACTTCCATTACCCACTATTGCGCGTATTATATGCATTTTTTGGAATTTCTCAGTAAGAGAAACTTAATATACGTGTCAAGACATATAAAACAGAGTTTAAACAGCGAGTTAAAAAAATAAAAAAAAAGTAATGCTGATAGAGTTATTTTTTTATTCACCGATTTCCGAGATCTAAAACTGAACTATCTAATCAGAATGACCGTTAATTGTTCTGTTGTTAGCACATAATACATGAAAAAGGTTATCTAAAATGGATTTATGTAGCAATTCGTTAAATACTAAAACTTGGCATACTTAATTATTGACCGGAAAAACAATAATTACATACAAAAGGATATTTTAAAAGGAGTTAATATGGCGAGTTTGGAAAAGATCCGTGCAGTCATTTTTAAAGCAACGCACTTGCGAGACCTGAAGTTAAGCGATTTATACAGGACGTCAGTCAATTTTCCAGAACTAACCAACTATATCATTCTAAAGAACATCTAATAGAGTGTTTATATAGCAATTTTGAAGAAAATCGTTTGAACCGTTTTTGAGAAACGGCTTGCGGTCCCACTTCCGGTTTCCAATCTTCACCAAAATTTGGGAAATTTTTCTGTATACCAGACCTGTATAAATTCTGAAATTTCGTAGTTCTATCTTTATTACTTTCGGTGATATGATAGCTTGAATATTCCACACATACATACACACACACTGACCAATTGCCAATAACTAATTTTTTGGACTCAGGAGGCCTTAAAACATGTAAATCAGGTAAAAACTCGATATTGAATTTTCGGACCGAATACAATACTTCCATTACTTACGATAATAGGGTAATGGAAGTAAAAAGAATTAAATATATTTTATATTATTTTTTCGTTAACGTTATTTAAATTAACTACTGGGGGCATAAACTATGGCAACAATATATCCTCGAAATTTCAGAACAGCCCGCTTACATGGAATTGTTTAATTTAAGTTTGGAAAATTTTTTGCAAGGCAATTGTTTGTCATAATTATTATCTTATTTGGTCCTTAATAACTTAGAATAAAACAATACCCCCCGAATATGGGTAAATATAAATATTTTTCACGCTGTTTCATCATAAAGGTACCCTAACATGGTCACCATAGCATATAAACAGTTAAATAAATTTGAGTGCCTGTTCTTCTTCTTCTTATTATTATTATTATTTTCAATACTACAGAGATGTTTAAATTAAAAATTTAAATACAGAATTTTAAACTATTAACGGACAGAATAAATTACTGCAGGGCAGACAGAAAGACTAGTTGAACTCATTTTCAATCTTAAAAGCTTTAAAAATGCTTACAAAAAAAAAAAAAAAAAAAAAAAAAAAAATCAATTCTAATAACTTACATTTGTAGACCATGATATATCTAAATATTTTAGCGCAGCCCTGTAAATTTTAACCTCAAGTATAGTATATTCAGTAGAAAATATTTATTTTCTGCATGAATAACAAAATTTATTTTCTTTATGATTTGCGCAGAATAAAGGTATTGGAATATGATTTATAGAAGGCAGTACCTTTCTCATAGAACGCAATACTTTGATATCATTTCGGGTGCCATTTTATTTCTTAGCAGAGCACCTTTAGTTGTCACCCATTGAACCCTTGCAGCACAACAGTACTTCGACGACATTCTACGTCCCGTTGTGTTACCCTACGTATCACACCATCCTGAGCTTCCATTTCAGTATGATAATGCCCACACAGCGATAGTTTCTATTGCTTTTCTTGGTGCTTGCCCACGACTACCTTGGTCGGCAAGGTCGCCGGGTCTCTTTCCCATTGAGAACGTTTGGAGCGTTGTGGAAAGATTCCTCCAACCAGCTTAGGATTCTGCCGATTCAACTGGCCAGGAATGGACAGCATTTGGCATGTAACACACTAGGGCATCCGCCAGTTATGTCAGTCGACGCCATAATCCGAATAAATATATCCAAATGGGACAGAGGTGGATCAACGTATTATTGACTTGTTCACTTCGTGCAGCTCTTGCTCCTGAAAATATTCATATATTTCCAAAATTGTAGTCTTTTTTTTTTTTTTTTTTTTTTTTTTTTTTTTTTTTTTTCTGCACATGTAAATTACATACACTGATTTTGTCCGATTCGGATAACTACTTTTTGGTACTTTGATTTTTATTTCTCGGAGTGTACTTATATATGAGTATATGCTAAGTTTATGAAACACTTTTTATTTATTTTAAACCAAATATACATGTATATAGCTGTTTTATCTTTAATTATTATTTATTCATTACACATTTATTAAAATAAATATTTGAAATTTAAAATTTAATTTTGGTAATTAAAATTATCTTAAAATAACACCATTAAAATGTTTTATAAAATAAACTTTATTTTTCTTTCTTTTACTTCGCAGAGAGATTCTAGGAAAACAGTAAATATGGTAATATAATCTTTCATGCTATATTATATTTGTATTATATATATAATACAAATATATACAGGATGTTCCAAAAATCCCACCCTCCTCGCCTAACTCGAAAATGAGTTGGAATTGTGCAAAATGGCGAAACATGTGTTCAATGAATTCGAGAGTGATCTCTTTTGGTGAAAAAAGTTTGGACCTGGGGGGGGAAAGAGGGGGCCGCTAGAGAGGGCAACTTTAAAATTTCGAATGGGAAGGAATGTCTTATGATACATCACTGGAAACGTCTCTTCTAAAAAATGAGTTTGATATAAATAGTTTAGCCTTACGAGGACTATTAAAGGAGATACATGAGTTTTTAGACTTTTGAAATGTGGATTTTATACTTATGTAACCCCCTTTAATAATCATTGCAGACCAAAGCTATTTATATCAAATTCATTGTCTTGAAAAGACGTTTCCAGGGATGTATCACAAAATATACTTCTCTGTTTGAATTTTTAAAGTTGCCCTACTTAGTGACCCCCCAAGGTCTCCCGAGTCCAAAAGTTTTACACCAAAACGGGTCCCTCTCGAATTCATTGAACACGTATTTCTCCATTTTTCATAAATCCTACTCATTTTCCAGTTAGGACGGGGGGACTTTTGGAACACCCTGTATACATATATGCTAAATGCACTAAAAAATTTTACATTTCTAGAAAACAATCATCACTCTCTGAAAACTTTTTTGTTTGTAATCTTATATTAATCATACATTTTTTTCATTCAATTCGCATTGTTAAATTTATAAAGATACTTATACTTTCTCTAAGGATTCAATCCTATAAACTTAAGATATATTCGCAGAATCATATATAATCGTAAATGCAACAGTCCGCATGGTATTAAATCTTTATTAATAAACTCTTCACTAAGAAATTCAGAGTTGAAGATATATATAATACATATTATATAATAATAAGAAGAAAAATCTCTAGGGACAAAGTACTTTTTGAGAATTATATAATAGCATTAATAACTTACATTGGATTAGGAATTGTTATGATATAACCTTTAATGACTGACATCATGATTTTACGTATCGTTTTTAACATTCCATTTAAAGCCACATTAGATATTAAAAGTTGACAAATAATGAAGCTTAATTTGTTATTACGAATGAAGTAACTATTACGTAAAGATGCATTCTAGAAGTCAATAAATTTTATATTAAATTATTTGCGGTATAAATGTTTTTTTTTTTTTATCATTGTATATTTTTTAGGAGACAATAATATTTTTAATTACTTCTAATTCAAGTACTTTTATGGAAAAAATATAAACGACTGTTAATAAAAAAATTAGATTTTAAAATAAAGTATTTTTTACTACCATTGTTTGTCTGTTTCGATTAAATTTTTAGATTTATGTCATTACATACTTTTCACAGTACATGTTAATAAAAGACATTTTTACATTATTTTTAAAAACAAGTAAAATCTTCACTGATAAAAGTTTTAACCGTTGGATTACGAAAAGAGCTTAACAGCACGGACTACTACATTTTCCTGTAAATACTGTGGAATGTTGTATTAATTATTTAGGCTGTTTTAGGCCGTAAATAATTGTATCAGCACGCTTCCAACTTTCCCACACAGATACTGTGATTCCTCACTTGGTAAAGGTTTATACTACCAAAGAACAAACAATTTACTGAAACAGTTCGAGATCAGCTATTAAAGTCTGTAAAACCTGCCTTTCATTATCTTCTTGACAGTATATGACTATTCAAGTGATAATAATATAGGAAAAAAAATATCAGTTACAGTGATTAAGAAGTTTGTATTGACAATGCCTGATATCACAGCTCTGTAAAGAAAAAAAAATCGAGTTCTGATACCATTATTGCTGATTCTTACGTAAAATCACCTCCTAAATCCGAATATGACTCCCATTTTGCCCAGTCACCCACCATTTTCTAGAAACTTCACCCCCTCCCTGAATTTTATGACCATGAATTTGATTTGAAGAATGAAAAAGAATTAATTTAACACTTATAATAATAATAATAATAATAATAATAATAAAATAAAGTTTAAAAAATAACATTAATAACATATTAAAAATATATAAGATATGTAATACATAATTTCAGTTGCAAATCCCCCCAAAACTTTTCCCCTTGTCGCAAATGTCCATGTTTTACAATTTTCAAATTCTGTAGCCTTCAATAGGTATTTAACGGTTAAAATAATCCTCTCCCCTCCTAAAGATCAAACTTATAGCCATAAAATCACACAAAAAAGATAAAAATATGGGGCCGTTCCTAAAAAACGGTGGGTGATAGGGCAAAATGGGCGTCATATTCGGATTCAGGAGGTCATTTTACATAATGATATGCTGAAATGGTGTCAATAGCAATTTTCTTGCCGAGCAGTGTATTCAGCAGAAAGCCACAATATTTATAGCAGTACAGTAATTTACAGAGTAATTATAAAGGGAAAAAAAAAAAACGAAAAACGACAGTTTTTTTTTTTTTTTTTTTGTCCTGAAATCAATCATTAAAAACTATATATTAATGGAGATAAATTTATAAACCAAGCTATTTATTTATTTATTTAATTTTTTAAAATAATGCAAAAATATTTATTTCTGTATTAGAATACTATATTGATCATCTGGCGACTGAATAGTTAGCGCTCTACAGTTCAATTCTCAAGTGCCAATTTTAAATACCATAGTTCTGACACGTATGATCGTAATTGTTCGTAATCCACTTAAATTTGTAGATACCGGTTTAATTTGCCTTGATGTGGAAAAATTGAATGTATAATTTTTCCTCACGCCTGCTTGAACATGCTATGAAATGAATCACGAAAATTATCACTATGACATTTTCGACTTTGTGATCTTATATATCTTATATATAAGAAATCTTTCTATCATGGGATGAATTTGTGTAGTGATGAATGTATTTATGTGTGTATACTTTCGTGCATATATGCAGTATGTGAGCACAATAACGATTAAACAATGCATTTGATGGAATTTAAGTATGTTAAAAATAGCACACGTAACTCTTGTTCCAACTGTACAAATTTTTTATTGTAGGACTTAAGACAAAGCTATGAGAGTTTGTATACACTTCAACAGAACGATATAAAAAATTCAAATAATTATTTTTTTCCTAACTATAGCTGAATAATTTTGAATTCTTTCCTCTTCCATGCATTTCCTTTACTAATTTGTTGCTACACTATAATTTAAAACAACAGCTGTAATAAAATTAAAAGATATATTCCGTGCAATCTCTCCTTACAGGGTAAGTGTGATTGCGTACATGGGTAGAAGAGGTTGTTCTTAATTATAATTGCAATTAGATAGTTAACAATAATGACTGCCCTTAAAGAACATTGTTGTAAGGTTTTTGTAGACAAATATTTTTGTAAAAATAAATAAATAATAATAATAATAATAATAATAATAAAATAGAAATCTGGAAATAATAATAATAATAATAATAATAAAATTATATTAAAATATTTTGTTAAATAAATAAAATAAATAATAATAATAATAACGGATCTGAAAATAAATAAACAAGAATAGATAAGATCTCAAATAACATTAAGTTATTAGATAAAACGTTTAACTTAAAATTCGTGCATTTTGTTTCAATTTGAATGGTTTCTTGTTTTCTGACCTAATCTATCTTTATTCAAAATATGTGCATATGTTTTGTTCGTGCAACCATCTGTCACAAATAAACTTATTCGAGATGAATTGCACACCACACCGTAAGTGCAATGCATTTTCCATCGAAAAAGACGCACCGTATATTCGATGATATTCTGCCCACTATTAAGCCCAGAATCCGACCACAGTTTTTTATATATTAAAATTATTTTCTCAATGTCTTTCACATAAACTGTTCAAAACAGAAAATCTAAATTTCCCTTCGTTTGAAACCTTCTCGTTTCAACTTTAAAAACCTTTACATGAATTTAATTTAATTTATATTATTTAAATTTAGACCCTTTATAGCCTTAAAAAAGAAATCTGTAAAGCCTGATCCCTTTAGTTTACATTCAGTTTTATCGCTGCTTGTTAAGTAACAGACAGCTGAATGAAACTTAAGCATCATACTTGAAAATATTGCAAAACTTAACAGATATACAATAACATTAACTAATTTGCGATAAATTTCTCATAGGCGAACACTGGCACTTAAGAAGTAAATACTACTACAGTCCGTTAAGAAATTATAAGACCACTTTAATTTTGTAAATTATAAGAAAAATAAAGATTCTAATCATAATTTAAATACGTAAAATAACATATTGCTGTATATTTTTTTATAATTAGTTTGCAATAACTTGGTATAATGCAATAAGTGTTTAATTAAAATATATATTAGAAATAAGTAAAAAATAACCTGTTAAGAAAATATAAGACCACTTGTCAAAAAACAAAATTGTATAAAAAATTAATATGAAATTGGTCCTTCATTTTTCCTGAAGACTTCAAACACTCTGTTTTTCATTGAAGTAACCAGGTGATTAAGTTCAGTTATAGAAATATTGTACCATTCTTTTACAATACCTACTTCCAGTTCATTGGCAGATGGAAATTGTTTATTATTAGCATAAACTTTGCGAGATAATTTACCCCATAGGTTTTCCATGGGGTTCAAGACTGGACTTTGACTTGGTCATGGCAAAATATTATTTTTTTCCTTTTTAATCCACTCCTGTGTGGATTTAGATGTATGGCAAGCAGCACTGTCCTGTTGAAACATCCAGTTAGCACCACCTAATAAAGGTCCAAACGGTATCATATGGTGATATATTATAGACTGATATTCTGTAGAGTTCATATGATCCGAAATCCGCTGTAAATCACACAACCCCTCATAACTGAAAGCTTCCCAAAACATTACTGATCCTCCACCTATTTGTCGACTAAAGCATTATTTTGGTTGCTTCCTCAAGTCATGCCAATAGTGTTTGTAACCATCCGGACCATCAAGGTTAAATTCCTTTTCATCAGAAAATATAATTTGTTTTCACTCATCATTCCATGACATGGCATTTTTAGCCCATTTTAATCTTTGTTCTCGATGGCATTTCAATAACTTTGGTTTTTTCTTCAATTTCATAAATTTACTATTAATATTTAATTTAAGACTTTTCCAGATTCTTCCAGACTGTTACATGTGAAGTTTTCTTGCAGAAACGTTTCGAAATTTCACGAGTTTAAACAACTTTTTTAGTTGATTGTCGAAAAATTTGTCTATTATCACGTGCTGTCAAAATATTTTTTCTACCAGATTATTTTATTTTGTTTGAATATTCTTTTCTAATTATGGCATTATGAATGGCCGTTTTAGAAAGGTTCATTAACCTCGCAATATCTCTTTTAGATTTACCAGAACCTTTATAAAATAAAATTTTTCTCACTTCGCACTCCGGTAATTCTTTACCTCGAGGCATCGTCAAATTAATCGTAGATAACACATTCAAAACCTAAGCATTTGCTTCTTAGGTAATGCTTTTACGAAATACTGACGCATGCGCTTTATATTGAGTTTGACGTCATGTATAATATGCTAATTTTCTCAGGTGGTCTTATAATTTCTTAACAGTCACAGTCTTTAATTTTTAGAAAAATGAATAAGTTTTAATGAAATTTAATTTAATTTTAAAAGTTGGAATTAGTATAATATGCGTTTTCCTATCAATTTTAAATACGGAACTAAAAATTTGCATATTATGCTCTCTTCTTCAGAAATTCACCAATACGCTTGTGGTCTTATAATTTCTTAACGCACTGTAATGTGGCTTTTGTCGATCGTTGCCACTCCTGAATAATGCACAATTTCGGATTCTAGGACGGTTTCTAATAAGATGCGCTGTCTCAAACGGGTGAAATTATTCCAGTCACTTGACGAAATTGTCTGCTGCTACAGATCCAGACATTTAACAAACTCATTCTCATTTTCTAGTCATTACTGATAAGTTGCGTAAGTTCTCCTAGTACAGAATTTAGTGTAATAAAAGCGCAATCTCTCAAAAGTAGCACAAATGAGTAAACTCTCTCCGTTTAGTAGGAGAAATTGTTTTAGGTCTTTATTCAATAAATATTAGCTTTTATAGAGAACTGTTGGTGTATTTAAAGTTAGTTTAGGTTAGTAATTTATGAAAAATCATTTAATTTAAAAACGTTTTCTACTACTGTGATTTTGTAGAAATTCCTTACAAATGATTAAAAAATTTAAACTTTTTTTTTTTTTATTTTTAAATAATACAAAATGTTCGTCTTTTACCTTAGATGATCGAAGCAATGAACATGCAAATTCAGGTCAGCACACTCTTCTCTTGCTCTTGTGCAACTACCTGGTAGTGCTCGCACTCTACTCCTGCCTTCAGAGGCCGCCTTCCTAGCGCAATCTTTCTTACCTTTACCTTATAGTTTTTTTTTTCATTAAAAAATCTCATTAAATAGACATAAAGAAAAGCTTTTTTTTTCATCATTATGATTATTTTTCATTAAATAGGCCTAAAAAAAAGTTTTTTGCGTTACAGTTTCTAACGATTATTTAAAGGTACATTAGATTAAGAAAAAATTCCAAAGAAATTGCATTCAAAATATCACGGATATTTATGTATTATGTATCATCACATCTTTCTTTAACATTCACAATCATAATGATGGGATTAAAAAAAAAAAAAAAAAAAAAAACTGTTTTCAGAAATTAAAAATAAATAGTTAAAGGATATTTCAATTTCATTGTTGAAATACATTATTGCATTCTTATCACAAAAACTCGAGCAATTTTTCATTCTTTTTCTTTCTTTCTTTCTTTCTTTTTTTTTTTTTTTTTTTTTTTTTTTTAAGTAAGTATTTAAATAATAAATATAGAAATTCAAATTTCTGTAAAACAATGTTAGTAATTACACTATATTTTTTTTTAAATAAAGAAAGAAAGAAAAACCAAAAAAGAAAAGAAAAAAGAACTACCGTCTTTTTTATTTACATATCGATGCTTATCTCCGTGAATTTCACAAACTATTTGCTTCTAAATCCTATAATTCAATCGTCATCTAGACCTTTCAGCTCAATATCGAAACAATATGTCAACAGTTTGAAAAAACAAATCTTGTAATTTTTTATTAATTTTCTATTTGTCAAAAAACTCTATTTTTAACCTTTTTTTTAAACATAAAGTTATATAAAATTAATGTAAAGCTTAAATCATAATGTAATTTATGATTTATGCCTTAATCTTTATTCGAATAACAAATGATGGGGAAAGCAAAAGAGGACTGTTCGAGCCCTTAAAAATACTAATTTTGCATCTTTCTTTAATTTTACTGATACTTATGGTCCCTTTAATGGTACCAATACCTTCAATAAATATATCTGGAAATTTGTTTATTAAATCACCTTTAGACAAATTATTCACCATGTTAATGTTAGGCCAAAATAATTTAGATACTTGTAACCATGTTTTTTCAATTATACTCGGACATTCCTCTTTAATAACTAACAATTTCAAATTAGGAATACAAATATTATCAACAGTTACATTTTCTATAAGTTCTCATAAAACAATTAATTTTTCTCTGGTATAAGTATGTAATTTAATATCAGATTTAATTAAGTTTATCTTAGCCGAGAACAAAGTATCCACAGTATATTTACTTATGATGGCATAAGCAGCACCTGTATCGATTTAGAATATTATTGGTGGTATAATATTATTAATATAAACCATTTTTGTAAAAAAAATTACCTTTGTCAACATTCGTCATATAATTTAAAAAATGGTCTAGAACAGTTTTGGTTTTACCATCTTTGATATTGTAGCTGTTCTTAAGAACATTTGGGGCCTAGGCTGCATGCTGCTTGTAGATGTCCCACATTATCGTAGTTGAAACACGCCGATGGTTTAAACGGACGATAATTAGGATCATGTTGCTTTAGGCAGCGAAAACAGGCTTTACAGGGAAACTGCTTGGTGCTTTTCTCCTTCGAAATCACATTTTTCTTCTTTATAGGAAATTCTTTTGTAATTTTATTAACAGGAAATTTATTTTGTAGCGTCTTTACTCCAGCAGTAGCTGATTTAAACAATAAATCTATGTCGATGGCCGTCGGTAATGTTAATTTTCTGATATCCAAAATCTTTTGTTGAATTCTGTCATCTTGGAGTCCAAAGACAAACTGATCCCTCAACCGATTTTCCAACGTATCTCCAAACTTGCAAAACTCAGATAACTTCCGTAAATCCTTAATAAAATTTGAGATGGATGCACTGTTTTTTCTTGTTCTTTTCTGAAATTTAAACCGTTCTACTATCTCACTCGGATCCGGAGCGAAACATTTATTTGCTTTAGCCAATAGATGTTCATATGCTGTGTCTTTCAAGGTTTCCGGCACGAATAAATCTCGTAAAATGGAAAAAGTTTTTGCCTCACAGATACTTAAGAAAATATTTTTCTTTTTCTTGTCATCGACAATTTCATTTGCCGAGAAATAAAATTCTACACTTTCGAGGTAAATATTCCATGGGATTTCTCTATCCGGCAAGAACGGATCGATTCTTCCTATGTTCAGACTCAGCCGTTGAACTTTCGTTTTCGTTCGGCATTGTAGTGACTATCTTCTATGCGACTTTATAACCGTATTTGCGACTTTGTAACCGACTTTATAGCTGACTTTATAACCTTCTTTATAACCGTATTTTACTACTCGTCGCCATTATAATAACTTGGTAGTTATCGTTATAGTGAGTATATTATGGAATCATAACTTTAAGAAACTGAGCTGCTCTGACAGACACAACATTTATTACGTATATTTACATAGCGGAAGAACCACCAGCTCAGCGACATTACAGACTCATTCTTTGTTGCGCACTCCCGATGGTCATGTCACATCGTTACCTAGGCAAAAGTTCTGCTTGCTACGAACTCGTAGTGTCATCTCGTATCTTATAGGGATATCACGATTGCAATTTAAATTTCTTATTACTTTCATTTGGTAAAACATCTGGTATTTAAATGTTAATCTGACAAAACATTCGTCAAAACTTATTTCACATTTCTTAATGTCCAATTAGTTCTAATTATAAAAAAAAAAAAAAAAAGAAAAAAAAATCATCTTTTTTTAATAATTTATATGTTAATATGAAAAAGAAAGTAGACATACGTGTTTATTTATTTATTTATTTTATTTAACCAAACCAATTGTGATGCATCTAATACAAACTCCATATATTGTATTTTTATTTTATGTAATAGTTTCAATAATATCGTGTGGAGTGAAATATTTAGATAATTTTATCTCTTACTAAGTGTTCATAAAATGAAATAAATATATACTTGCACTTTGATAACGCTATAATAATTGATCTGACATAATCTTCATAAATACGCTTGTACTTACCTGTCTGTTTATTTATCGTATTTTGAATATATGTAATCATTGAACCGAATTCGTGCTTTCTGAAGTAGATTATATATTTCAGTGGTCGTAATAAATGTTATTCCCATGAAAGCTTTATAAATATGCCATTAACTATCAAAATTATCCTGATTTATGCTATATAACTACAATTTCTAGAATATAATTAAATGTTTCTGTTTAAGGATGAAATATAATTAAAAATCTTGAAATTCACAAAAAAAAAAAAAAAAAAAAAAAAGAGAGAGAGAGAGCATGGTGATCTTACTGTAATAAGAGTCGAACATTTTCATCTTCAGTTAAAAACCAATTTATCTCAATTCAACGATCATAATAGTTTATTTTTCTGATCTGCACCCATCATTATTTATTTTATTATTATTATTTTTTTTTATAATAAACATATAAAATTAAAATATACAGGATGATTGGAAAGGGCTTCAAGAAATTTTAAGGATTGTTTAGATATACCAAAAAATAATTTTTTTCATAGGTGCTATAGGTGAAAACGTCAGCGCTAACAGTACATCTTTTCCCCAGGACAATCTCGGGATATCCTGTGGACTACAATACATCCAATGGTTTAGGATGCACTAGGGATAAATGTGCTGTCAAGAACTTGTGCTAAATAGAGGGCGCTGTTTGGTTTAAGTGAATTGGGTGTCACGATCCACTATTATTTCAGTCGAAGACGTAAAAACAAGACTGAGTTTTGCAATAATGCTGAAATAACAGACATATAAATATTAAGTACGAGATAACGTAACTTCTGATAATGACCGCATAACAAGAATTGCTGAAGCAGCAGCACGTGTCCATGACAAGCCTGAAATATATTAACGTGTTCGATAATCCTTGTTTCGCTATTGCCAAACAGCGTTGTTGTTAGAGATGATACAAATTCGGTGACCTTTTGTTTACACAATTCACACATAATTTCATAGACGCGTTTTTGTAAAACAGTTCTATACTGATTTATTTTTCAGCGTTATTTTCCTTGTATCTTTATATGTTTCTATGTAAAAATAATTTTGTTTTAGTATGCCTGACCTACCCTTAAATTTTGTCTGAATATTTCTGAAACATTGTATATACTTATGTTGTTTTTAATGTAGAAAATTTAATAATTAATTCATAATGTAAACTTCAGCAATAGTTAAAAGAAATGATTTTTCGTGGGTTATTACGTTCTGCGTATTACCATACTACCCATTTGTATTAGTATGTATATTAAAAAGTATATAAAAAAATATGGTCTTTATGAATAACGCTTGAACTCATTAAGTAACACGTAAAAATTTCTGCTAATCTCATCCAAATAATCATAACAATTACCATAAGGCAAATTCAAAATATTAAATTTGGGTTGTGCTAAGGGGGTTAAAAAATATTGACAACACCAAAACATTTAGCTTTGAATGATTGCTATTAGTGGAATGTCTTTTTAAGGGGTCCTAGTCAATATTCACACAGCTTTAAAAGAAATGACTAAAACTCCAAACGGCAGACCAGGAAGCACTTTTCCGGTTCCAACCCGACAGCGACCGTCTGCAATTTTCGAGAGCAGAACTTCGTGGCCACTAGTGAGTTAAATTTGAAGGTCTGTAAAGACGTCGGCTTGTCTGCCAACGTCATACTTAATGAAGAAGTGAGATAAAATAATTCACAGAGACAAATGTAAAATTGAATATTATATTTAATTACATTTCAGTTCAAGGGAGCATGGGACTACACCATTAAACGACCTTTTGAAATACATTTATTTGCTCAAACTTCCTCGTAAATTTATAGATACTAAATGCTTTTACTAGCTAGCAAGAATGTAACTTAACTATCATAACATAAATCAATAAACGGTACTATATTACCACTCTTGGAAAAAACTTGACTACTAGCTCGATGATCTCTCGAACAGCTAGATATCCTAGGCACACTCGTGACCAGACTTATGCTTCCAGGCAGAAGCCACTTCACTACCTACTTCACACCTAAACCACCTCCATCTCCTCGAGCACGATACCTTAATTCTTTTTATACGTTTAGCTAATTGCATCTTTTCCTTTAACCGCGCTTGTACTAAAACTCTCTTGGCGAATCTCTTAAAATACGCAAGTTCTTTTTAAATCCTAACTCCTTATTAGAATACTTTAGTAGGGAAAGTAAAACCCTGAAAACAGTTTCGTGACTTGTACTTTGCGAAACTTCCTCCTACCTTACAGCTCCCCCCTTTGAAAAATAAAATTTTGTTAGAAGGTTTTTAAAAAGCGAACCTTTGAAAAAAAAATTCTAACTGAAAATAATTTTAAATCAACTAATAACTTCTAGCTCCTGAAAATTTAAATACAAAATACCTAATAAACTTATTTATTCCCTCTAAAATAATTCTGAACTAACAGCCTTTAAGAAAAAAAAAATCGCCTCTATATTTAAGCTTAAACTGACAAAAACCTCTTTAAGCACTAACATAATTGAATATCTAAAGTGAGCTTTTGGATACCGAATACTTGGTTCAAAAATTTAAACTAAGTTCTTAAATCTATAGTTTCCAATAATTTTAACGTTATAATCCTAATCTACAGCAATTCGTTAAATTTTATACATGATACGAGGAAGGAAAAAGAAATATGATTAATACTGTAGTTATTTAAAAAAAGACTTTACCAAAGTTCTTAAACACGCACTTTCAGAAATTTTAACTAATGCAAAAGTGTGACATTTCGAAAAGCAAACATTCTCTTAAATTGCTCGTTAATATTTTAAAGTTACTGTCTAGTGTAGTTCCATATTTTACAGAGGTAATTACAATCATCCAGCTATATCTGGGAATTCATTTTATTAAACAAATATTAAAAAATTTACAATGAAAATTTAGCAGAATTTACAAAAAATCTTCAGCTTCCTTGAGATGATAAAAAAATAACTCCTTTTACATTCATAAAATTTAGATTTTGGATGAAAATTTTAGCATCTTATCTGTAAAACGAGAAAAAAAAAAACATTTTGTAATATCTACAGTCAGCAGATGCAACTCAAATCAACAGTAATGTGAACATATGAATATAACTTAAATGTTTAAACGTACATTATTTCCCCTCTTTTTTAAACTAATTTAATTCGAAGCTTAAAACAAAAACTGCTTACATTTAAGATGCTAAGTTAGGCGAGTAATGTTAGTAGGATTAGCAAATAATTATAAACTTTATATAAAATTGCAATTTTACCCAGTTATAATTTGAACCTACATTTTAAACTAGTTTAACCCAGATGACTGATACATTTGGATACATATACATTCAAAAATCTTCCTCCGTATAACAACTTATCATACAATAGTTAACATTTCATAGATTATGTACATTTTAAAGGAGATTCAGTATAAACTCTGCAGGTGATGGCTGTAAAAAAATTTGTTAGCTTGACAGGTAAACAATAGACAAATTTATAGTCATAAAGTATAGTTCATTTCTTAAACGTTCATTTCCAATAAAAGTTCAAAGTTTTTAGGATTTGTTCTCTTTCCTGAAAAATAATGCATCTGAAAAAAAAGAAAAAAAAATGGAACGTAATCACCTGATTTTCATATAGCTTGTCTTCGTCATCAGGTGTGGATTATCGTCTGCTAGACCACTGGCAGCTATGGGATCTGGATAGCATCCGAAATTTTGGGTACCAGACAGTCAGGGGGGGGTTTTCTTTTCTGTTTAAGTCTGTTCTAGCACTGGCAACATAAGGAGGGGTAGCCACATCTGTCCATATACTTGCTTGAAAACTCTTCCTAGGTCGCTTCCTAGTTCTGTAGTTACAGTCATCATTTGGAGGAGGGGGGCGCTTCAAATTTCGTTTGCTGAAAAGCTGCAATACAGGATGACTAGGTGGAAGAAAAATAAAGTTAGCGTGCAATAGTGGTGCTGTTGAATTTACGATGAGTGTTCCTCTTTTAGGGAATGTTTCTATAGGTATATTAGTATCAGAAATTTTAACTGAAGGTTCAAAAGTGCCTCCATCTCCTCGAGCACGATACCATAATTCTTTTTATACGTTTAGCTAATTTGCATATTTCCCTTTAACCGCGCTTGTACTAAAACTCCCTTGGCGAATCTCGTAAAATACACAAGTTCTTTTTAAATGCTAACTCCTTATTAGACTACTTCAGTAGGGAAAGTAAAACCCTGAAAACAGTTTCGTGACTCGTACTTTGTGAAACTGCCTCCTACCTTACAGGTCTTCCCTAGAAGTCGCTAAGACTAATATAACCGAGGAATTTAATTTCTGGATCTTTGTTTCTATAGAACAGTGATTGAATGAGATTGATTTTTTAGCACAATTACTTGATTTATTATCAGAAATTAGTACCTCTACGTAAACTATCTAGTCACCAGTCTTCGTATCTTTGTTGAAGAGATTCTTATTATTTGTACTCAGGCTGTTAACTTCTTAGACCACCAAAATAAACTTTTTGGTTAGTTCATTGATTATTATTAGAATTTCGGTGACATGATGGTGGAAATGTTCGGTGTAACAATAAATTACTTTAGTACCATATAAATAACAAAGGTCCAATTCACTTCACAAATTTCTTTTTTTTATAAACCATATTTTATAAGTCGTAGATTTTGCATTTGTAATACCTTGTAGTACGTGACATGCACTGTACAAAATAGCGGTAGTTTTTGTTTTTACAGCAGAATGTGCTGGCATCCACTTTTGTCAAAACATTCTGCTGTTAAATAAGGTCGTTTTGGCCAACACAGTATGCTGGCACTCATTTTTGGTAACACATTCTGTTGTAAAATCTACCATTACTCTTTAGCGTGTGTAACAGAAACCGAATATTTAATGATCAAGAAAAAAATTCCTGATCCTCGATTACCGATGTGTTCAAAGCACATGATATTACATATCATTGCATTGTTGTCGTAATTTATGTTAACAGTGACAAATGTATAAGTCTTCACACAGTTTAGAGTATATTGACAACGTTATGAGCAATATTCGTAAGGAAATGCTCATATTTTTTGTTGCAATGTATAGTATTACAATGTGCGTTAAACATTTACATTATAACGAATGATTAGCAAGTGTTTAGAACTCTGCAACGTAAATAAAAGACCAATAATTTCCTGACAGACAATGCCCTAATACTCCTACAAAAGATAAAACTATTTAAAACTGATATATATTTTTTAAACCCTGATGTGAATAATTTACCATAGCAGCACCATGCTCATTGTACAAATGATTCGCCACAAGCAGAGAATGTAAGAATATGTAAGATTATCTGTACTCCAACTTAGAGTGCATGTTAAAAGTTTAAGTACAACAACTCAAACTTTAAATTATATTTTTAAAATTCAATATCCTCTAATTTAATATTATAATTAAATTATTAAAACCAGAATAAAAAAGAATTGTTTTAAAATTTATCCCAATCTATGCAACTAAAGAATGGTACAAATATATATATTTATATATATAAGTAAAAAAAAAAGTAGGACATTTAGCACTGAAACGAATTTTCGGCTTATAAGAAATACCGAATTGTTGTTTTTTATAAATTGCATGACTCTTAACTCCTAACTTGTACACTTTTACTTTATTTATTTATTTTTTATTTTTTTAAGGACAATTTTAAAAGTCGGGTAGAAATTTTCCATGAATTTCTTAGCTGCAAATATAAGCTTTTGATATTAATGATCTCAGATTTATTACTTGCATTTTTATTATTAAAATTATTGGTATGAAATCCCCCTCCAGCTTTTAAAAAATACAGAATTTATATGACACTGGAATGTTTATATTTTATTATAACGACCTTCAAATAAGTCCAAAGCGTGTACTTACAACATAATTACAACATGACTATAATCATGAATTGTTATGGATGTTATTTCTCTCAGTGATCCTAAGTACCCAGCACTAGTATTCATACATATTTTTTGAAATGTTAATATTAATAAATATATAATTACACATGACAGTGCTTTACTTAAATTTGAGAAAATTTCTGTTTAAAAAGTTTGGATTTTTCAGTAGGACAATGAATGCCGCTATCAATACCACCAACTAAAATCACAGTGGCTTATGCCGAAAATGGCACCGATTTTTACCTGATCATTATGTGGTCTTCACCAGAGCTTACTTTAATACAAATTAGTTATTCTTATACGTTTTATTTACCCAAATTGTAAAGATTATTCTTCAGTAAATATTTGAAATCCACTACTATAAATTTTTATTTTTTAATTAAGCAGAAAACAATTCCAATACAAGATTTCGTTGATGGAACATAACATCGTATATATAAATTGTTTCAGTGAAATTTATCAACGATTTGTCGTTAAACTTTACTTTATATATATATATATATATATATATATATATACATAATCTTTTGAAATGCAAGTTTTAGTTTTTATGTTAAATTTTGTGGTTTTAGTCATAATTTAAAAAAGAACTAAACTGTATACCGGGTGATCCAAAGTTACAGAAAAAATAAAAATAATATTATTCAAAATTACTAGCCATAGAATTATGTGGTTTTCACTGAATGCATAGAAAAACGTTGTTCTTTATATATATATATATATATATATATATATATATATATATATATGTGTGTGTGTGTGTTTGTGTGTAAAAAAAATAGTTACATTTTCATCAGCGCTGTATTCACAGTATCGTCTCACCTTTTATGGCGTTCCCAAGTTGCACCATATTGCAAATACTGATTAATCTGACTTTGGTATGTTGCATATGATTTTAGATATTAGCAAGTATTTAACGATTTATATTACTTATTATTGCTGTTAGTCGTTCTAAAACAGAAAATCCCGATAATGTTAAGGTTATCACAGGTCGTCAGAATCAGTCAAACGCAATGATAGTCTATGGGCAATATTGTTTATAGAATTACACATTACGCAACTGTTCTTTTTAAATTCCTTTTTCTCATTCTGAAAATACACAACCGTTAAAATAGTATGCATTTCCCAAAAATTATCATTATATTTTTTTTTAATTCTAATATTTCATTTTACAGCTAAAAAATGAGAAAAATGTGCATAGTTAAAAATTCACATTTTCAACTAAAAATTTAAATTATTATTATTTTTTTTTTTTAAATAAAATTCACAACCGTCAAATTAGTACCCATTTCCCCCAATTTTTTTTTTTTTAAATTCTAATATTTCATTTTACAGTTAAAAAAAATGAGAAAAATGCACAAATTAATATTTGACATTTTAAAACTAAAAATTCAATTTTTTCTTTTTCTTTCTTTTTTTTTTTTTTTTTTTTTTAATAAATTTCACAACCGTTAAATTAGGCCCCAAAATAATTTTTTTTATTGTAATATTTCATTTTACAGTTAAAAAATGAGAAAAATGCACTTAGTTAATATTTTACATTTTTAAACTAAAAATTCAAATTTTAAATTTTCTTTGAAATAAATTTTTGGAAAACGTGTACTGATTTAACGGTTGTGAATTTTCTGAACGTGAAAACGGATTTTAAATATACCAATTAGGTTTTGTATAATTCTATAAACAAATTTCGCCATAGATTTACATGGGATTTGGGGGAAAGACACGGGAAATTCGTAAGAGGGAGTGAGGTAAAACTTAAGAGATAAAGAATTGTTAAGTAAAAGAATTAATTAAGTTTTACTATGAGAATTCCGAAGGCATGTCGTCTGACTATTATTCTCATGGATGACGGCCGTTACACTGAACATTTATAATCCTAGTTGCGTTCCTGAATACATTGAGCCACTGTAAAAAAATAGCTTTACAAATAAAGCTTAACTTGATGAAGAAAACTAAACTAATTTGGTAATAAACCCATTATTACATTAAAAAAAAAAAAAAAAAAAAAAAAAAAAAAAAAAAAAAAAAATCCATATCTTTCTGTGCATTGCAGTGAAAAATTGCATAGGGCTACAGTCAATACTTTGTGAATAACATTTCTTTATTTTTTCTGCTATTTTTGGATCACCCAGTTTATTTATTTATTTATTTATTTATTTTTAACTAAATATTTAAGCACACATTAAATTCTATTTAAGTTTTAATCATAAGTTAAAATTTAACATAAAAATGCTTGTTGAGTTTGAATTTTATCCCTTTCATTACTTTTCAACTATATTTTAAACACAATGTTTTATTTTTTATAGAACAGACCCATTTCTTAATAAACAGCTATATATCCATAGGAAAGGAGGAACGTATATATGAATATTTTCTAATTTCGATATTTTATATTTTAAAATATAAAGTATGGGATTGTTTTGAAATATATAAGATAAAGATATATTTCAAAGTTACGTATGTCAAGTAAGTATATACATTTTTATTCTTTGGAATATATTTAAATTTTCTACGTTAGTAACATAATCATATTTTTGGAAAAATATTTCTAAACTCTACATTTATCATTCATCCTCTGTAAATAATATCCCATGAACTTTGTTTGAAACAGTATAATACGTAACCTGTGTTATACAGTAAGTTTGTATTTTTCTGAATGTTTCCTCTTTCTATGAGTATACAATCAATCTTAGATGTCATCGAAATATATACATTACATTTTGTTCAAAATGCAACAATAAGCTGTATTATATTGTGAATAGACATACGCAAACAAGACTTGTATCTGTTTCATTTTCCATTTTCCATATCTATTATATTCGAACAAGCAAAAAGTAACTTTGTTTCAGTTTACCAATTCATTTATTTATATATATATGTATATAAACACGTTTTTCTTCCGAAAAAGCTAAACAAAATTATACAATAACATTCAAACAATAACTTCCGAATTTTTAATATCCCTTTAACATACACGCAGAGAAAAAATAATTGATTTTACAAAAATTTGGTTGGTAAACCAAATTTCTATTTAAATATGTCCGAAAACAAATTTTATTTAAATTAGCAAAATAGTTATTGTTGTGATTCTAACAAAATTATATTGTTTTTCTTATAAAGTATTGTTTTTTGATTGCAAATATTTGAAAATTATAGGAAAGTTTAACCCTTTAAATGTGACAGTCGTCAATAAGTGATTTAACATATCTGCCTTATTTCCGGGATAGTCAATAGACAATTCATGCTATTTTCAGTTCCGCCTATTTTCCTAATTTAAACAGTCAGCCCTGCCTTTTCACGTTGTTTTAAAATATTACATTTCTTAAAAGGTAATATTTCAGAACGATGTTAACGAACTTCATAGTTTTTGAATGAGAAAGGCGTGGTGAATCATCTTACCACGTTTTTGCCATTAAAAATTGTTGAATTTTTACCAGGGGTTGTACTCTCAGCCCTTTTTTCAGGACACTCTTACTGGTAAGAAATTAGCTCCTTTTTTCTCACCACTAATTTTATGCTGAAATACTTCTGGTGTAATTTATAATGATGTGCCATGATTGTACACTATAGACATTATTGTATAAAAATTGTGGTAGCAATAAACAGTAAAATGTCTCATCTTTGAGTGTGCCCTGAAAAAGGGCGGAGAGTACGACCCCTGAGTTTAACTTCTTTTTTTTTTTTTTCATTTGGTGTTCTAGATGCCAAATTTGAGGACTATTTTATTCAATAATCAGCAATAATTTTAAGGAGTGATATTTCACATAAATAACAGACTATTAATCTTCGAAGTGATAGGGCACCGCTAACAGTAAAATTTAGTGGCAGGTACTGTATAAAAAAAATCCCTAAATTTGGCAACACTGGTTCTAGTTGTGTTTAGTTTTACCAGTAATTAAAGGGATAAAGAAAAACTGTTAATATAAGCAATTACAAAGAGTTTCGGTTAATTTATTTAAACATTTTTAACAATATCTTTTGTATTGTCATAGCAAAACTGATTTTTTTTTTTTTTTTTTTTTTTTTTTCTAATAAAAATTTGATTTATAAAAACAAAATAAAATCGAGAAAACAAATTTTGTAATTTTTACTAAATTATTTTTCTGGGTGTATTGTCGTCAGA
The DNA here is from genome assembly GCA_963930645.1 of Salticus scenicus. Taxonomy (NCBI): domain Eukaryota; kingdom Metazoa; phylum Arthropoda; class Arachnida; order Araneae; family Salticidae; genus Salticus; species Salticus scenicus. The sequence continues at coordinate 47,054,729 of OZ005653.1, forward strand.
TTATTTTATTGTTTTAAACAGTAAACCGCACCATTTGACGATTCTTTAAGGCGTTATTTTACTCATAAAACAATTTTAAGATTATATCAATAAATTTTACACTGAGCAACTGCTGCTTTAAAAAAAAAAAACTAAGTGGTAAAATATTATTTATTTCCTTTCTTCTAATTTGTAATTTCTGGTAGCTAATGTTATACAATGAGGATAAATACTTTGAGTTTCAGAGGGTTAAAAAAAGCGAAAAAAAAATCTTTTACATCTACAAAATTTGTAGATGAAAGTCGTAAATTGAACTCCTTCACTCTTTAGAGCATAGTGGTATGGAGGACATACCACATATACCCCCCACCACTTGTTATTTCAGTTCAAATACTTGTATTTAAAAAAGTATATTAAATATTATGTAGTATATTTTAAAAATTACTGTTTTCAGTTTAATTGTACTCTTCACTTCGTACATGGAAATAATTTTGTGATTGTGAGTAAAATAGAAATCTGTGTGCTAGAGAGTTAGTTCAGAAAATGGTATCATTAATTTTGTGGAAAATAATCTATAATAATAAAATGAAAGGCTTGTCTGTCGTTCTGTCTGCCTAACTGCCAGTTTGTCTGTCTCTTTATCTAACGTTCAGCACTACTGAACGTAGAAGTACAAAAATTGACATACGGGTGCTCAGATGCCTTCCGAAAGGAATAGTGAAAAAAGAATTTAAGAATTTTAATTAGTTACAGATTAGTAACGATTTATGAAAAAGTCAACCTATGTTAATTAATAATCGAGTCAATCGATTCAATGAGTTTAAAAAAGCATTTAATAAGAATTAAATGACCAAATAAATTAGAAATATTGGTCCTATTTAAAAAAAAAAATTGACATAAAATGAATGGGGCGTGTTTTCTGAATACAGGGGTACAACTCTCTTATCGAAGGGACAATTAAAACTTTTTAATTAATTAAAGTATAAAATTTTAATGAAAACAAGTCATTATTTCAATTATCATCATTTTACAATGCCAGACATTTGGCATAAGATTCTTCCGGTCGGGAATATTTGCTTTTTTAATTTTTTATGTACCACCTACCACGTGACAAGCTGTTGCAGATAAAAAAAGCAGTGATTGAGTTTTTACAGTTGTAAACCAATTTAAGTAATAGCCCACTATTTATGTTCACCTGTAACCAGGTAAAAAATTTAAAACTCACTTAAAAAATAAGAATTTTATAATATTTATTTAAATTTATTTTTCTTTCATCAAATTATATAAAAATTTGTTTGTTTGTTTGTTTGTGTTTTTTTTTTCTATTTTTATTTACTGAACTAGAAAGTTAAAAGGAATTTTGGATATTCGCCACCCCTGATAAATTAACCATTTTTAATCTAAATGTTTAAGATTTATTATTTCAGAGTGAGAGATACATTTTGCAGATGCTGTAATTTTCAATATAAGCTCAGATCGTTTACCTAATGATGGAACATTTGCAAATTCGTGTTATAAGGTTTTTTAGGAGGTGAAAAATTTATTACACATACTTTCGAAATGTAAAATGATTAGACGGCAGGTGGAGGAGGAATTAAAAATATAATGCAAAATTTATAAGGGGTCGATTTGGTGGGACAAGAGCAAAATATTTTTAAATTTTTAAATAAGTCTATGCCTTGAAAATAGGGCTATGCCTTGTGTTTACTCGATTTTGAGGGCGACGAATCGATTGCACGTGCTTTTGAAAGTGTAAAATTATTAGGGAAGGGGCATATAAGTGCACCACAGGCGCCATCGTGTGGAAGTTTGCCATGATCAGAATTTTGTAAGGTCGTTTTCACGGTGAGTAAACAGGCTATTCCAAAGAGAGGTTCAGAAGAGGTCACTCCAGGCACCACCGAGGAGGACGAGTATCTCCATAATGCTTGCGCGCACAGAGCAAATTTAAAATGTTTCGTCAAATAATGTGATTTTCGCCAAATGTGGAAGTACAAAGAGAAACTTCGCGCCCTTAAAATCGTGTAAATAAACATCCGGCGTGTTTTGTTTTTTACTGATGATTAATGTTAGCTTTAATCCGCAAAACGGACCTATTATCTTGAAATTAAGGTTTTCCGAATACAGAAGTAGATCTAATAATGGCAATATCTCCTTATATTATTAAAATCTGTACGCGTGTGTGTTTTTGTCTCTGTGTGTGTGTGTGTGTGTGTGTGTGTGTGTGTCTGTGAGAATCGGCTTGAAACGGAAAAGGCTCCGCCGCTAACGGTCGCACGGACTTCGAACAGGTACCGTCGGACAGAGAATTTATCGCAGATGTACGATATGTAATTTGCTAAACGGTGCGACCCTCATTAGCGGAGATATTAATTAAAATGTCGACCATTGTCTAACGAAAAATGACCCAGAATTCATGATTAAATGCTTAAAAAGCGACATTTTTACGTAAAGGTGGAAAATAAATTAGAAATATCAGTCGTATTGTTACAAACAAGATACCATTGGAAAGGCCTTTTTTTTCTTGAACCGATGGTTTAAACGGCTTATCGATCGGACAATTAGATTTTTTAAAATTAACTAAACTATAAAAAAATATTGGCAACAAATCACAAGAGTCTTAGCTTTGCAGACTTTTCGTCTACAGCAGTCTTCAACGGAAACACATCTGGTATTTAACACGTTCGCTGCCGATCCCGCGCCAGCGCGGGATGTGACGTATCGCTTTACAGGTGAAAGTTTACTTTAGGCTGCCGCTTGGCGAAATTTCGAAAATCGCCAAGACGGCGCCATTTCGCATCGTGTTCCGAATAGCAACCTTACACCGGCGCCATACGAAAGCGAGCTTTTCGGCGATCTAACCTAAAAAGAAAACGCGTCTTGAAAAAAAAAATCCGAATAATAATAATAATACATAGGACAAAAGGAAAATTTTCATAAAATAGAATTAAAAGAAAAAAAATAATTACAAATTTATAACTAATCACAAATACAAAAATAAAACTTAGATTATACAATCACACCAAATGTCCCTGAAAAGTGTGTTACTTTAGTAATTGATGATAAGTGTTTAGATGATAGTTTTTTTATTTCCAATAATTTAACAGCTATAAGTACAGTCGGTAACAAAAGTGTCCGAACACTTGCAAAAATTCCTATGTAAAAAAAGTACACTTCATAAGGTTTTGTTAAATATAAATCCTTATCGAATCATGTTCTTACACTGACTAAGAACAGGATTCGACAAGGATTTATTTAACAAAAATGTATGAAGTATACTTTTTTACTTAGGAATTTTAAATTTAAAAGTTTTCAAAAGCTGTATAAAGTAAATTATTTATCATTAATATTTTATTTATAGTCCTCATTCATTAGGAATGAAAAAATAAATTCGCAACTGGATAATTATAGCAAATTTTAACGAATCTCTATTATAATGGTACTCTGATCTGTTCACTATACCCCTATCTCAAAATTCATGAAATTAAAAAGTATGCAAAATTTTGTACTGTAGCAACCAGTATTGGCATAAAATTCAAAAATATGCCTCTAAAATTCAGGACCGTGGTTGCCCAGTCGGTAGAGCGCCGTGCTCGGAATTGGAAGATTGCGGGTTCGGTACTTGAGCCTGCCAAAAACCATAGTGTATACTAATGGTGGCTGGTGCTCATAAAATCTGTCGTGCCCGCAATGTTTTCCATGTTCCCATATTAATTATACCTCTGGGTGTCTACGAAGCGAGAGAGTCATCCCTTCCGTGGAGGATCAAAATTGTGATGGCATGTCCCTGGACAACTCTAGGGATGAGACTGAGACCATCGCCAATTGTCCATTGCGCAGCACTAGTGTGACGTAAAACACAATCAGCAAACCAACCTCTTAAATTCAAAAGTACCTCTTAAATTCCAACTCTATTCAACCAGCCAAACAGTACTAACGCAAACATCACAAATATTCATATTTCAAAATAGATGATTGGTTGGGTTTTACGTCACACTAGTGCTGCGCAATGGGCGATTGGCAACGGTCGGGGACTCAGCCCTAGAAGTGGTCCGGAAACATGCGATCAAAAATTTGATCCTCCATGGAAGGGTATTTCAATATAGAATACTTTCTCTCTAATAAAACACGTATCACCAAATATCCCAGATAACAAGCACATTTTCAGCAAGTTTGATTTTTCTTGATATTACCTTGCCATGACAAATTTGATGTGATAAATTTGCCGTGAAATTGCCGCAAAGTAGACACAACACAAATCTATCATTCGTTTTAATTATTATTTTTTTTTCTTTTTCCTTTTACACCATTTCTGTTGCAAACTAAAATTGCTAAGTAAGTATTTGAAACTCAACCAAAGACTGATATTGAAGCGGTTTCGCAACGTTTTCTTTCTCGTGTTGTTTACTGGTGTAAGAAGCGTGTCAACAAGTCTTATGCGAAATACAAGCTATATTTACATGCTTCTATGTGTATTTGAAGATAATGTGACGTGATAAGAATCTGTGTTTGCAATGCATTAACAGTTGGTGTGACATGACACGCTTGCCTATTGCTATGAATTTGCAGTACTCTTAATACGGCAAACCTAACTTTTCTACTAGTTTGCAACGAATTTGCAGCAAATTTGAAACAGTAAAAGTGCAACTTGCACGACACGTTTGCTGCAAATTTGGCGTATGGTGACTTCGGAGTTTGCGTAAACTTCCTTCAATCTTGTTATGAACTTACAGCTTGTCACACTGAACTTGCTGCAAGTTTGTTGGCTTACAAAGAAAGATTGCTGCAATTTCGCTGCAAATTGAAATTGCTATGTGGGATGCAACCGAAGTGATGGCGTCAGCGAGATATTTTATCTGCTCAGTACAAACGAAACTATTTGCTATGGAAATTTAACTTATTACTCATTATCTTCAGAGTTTGCTTGTAACGAGCAGATGAATTTTTATACGTTTGACGTAATTACAGCGTATTCACGTAACACATGACGCAAACAAGCAAAGGTAAACACAAAGCCTATAACATCTGGCTATGTAGCACTCTTGTGCAACACGTCAAACATATTCGGCGGGTTAAAGGAAAAAAACGTCATTTCAAATTTTAGTCACGTGAAACCGGCAGCAAACGTGTTAATGAAGTCACGTGTTTCGTACTGCGATTAAAAATTGCAATTTTCTATTTTCTTCAATTTTTCAAATTTTACACATTTTATTTAGTATATAATATTTACATCACAAAACAAACTTGCATTTCAAATTTCATCGATTTTGGTCAATAAACAAAAGATTTACATTTTAATTGCAAATTAAATTTTATCTTTACACGCCGGACATTTCTGCAATATTCTAATACGTGTATTTCAATTTCTAATTACGATTAATTTATTTTTTATGCATCATACGAAAGATATTTTAAAGTTCTTTTACATAATTCAAAGTTTTCAACAGATTTACACGTTTTAAGGTCTCCTGAATCAGTGTTCTTTTATGGCGCTGTAATATTTTCAAATTTCAATATTTCAATTTCTAATTATGATTAAATTATTTTTCATACATTATTCGAAAGATATTTTAAAGTTCTTTTAAATTGTCGAAAGTTTTCACCAGAATTACACGTTTTGAGGTGTCCTGAATCAGTTTTCTTTTATGGCGTTGTAATATTTTCAAATTTCAATATTAGAATTTCTAATTATGATTAAATTATTTTTAATACTTAATTCGAAAGATATTTTAAAGTTCTTTTATATTATCGAAAGTTTTCACCAGATTTACACGTTTTGAGGTGTCCTGAATTAGTTTTCTTTGTATCTCAGCTACTAATTAAAATAATTTCATAAGTAATACATCATTAGAAAGCGTTTTTGAATTGGAATGGAACAGTGGAAAACAGAAATTTCTTCCGACAGATGGCGCTGTAATATTTTCAAATTTCAATATTTCAATTTCTAATTATGATTAAATTATTTTTAATACATCATTCGAAAGATATTTTAAAGTTCTTTTAAATTATCGAAAGTTTTCACCAGATTTACACATTTTGAGGTGTCCTGATTAGGTTTTCCTTTGCATCTCAGCTAATTGAGTTAGACCGTTCAAAATTGGTATACGTAGGTTAATTAGGAGGGGCTGAAAGGGTGGGGAAGAGATAGGCGTGCACCGCGCGCGTATCCCCTAACTTGTGCGCGCAGCGCGCACGGGACTGCGCGGCCGAAGGCAGTGGGGACCAGGTCCGACTTTTTAACCGATGAGAAATGATTTTTTTCATTTTCTTTTCTTAAGAATAAAAATTTGATTTGAGAAGGAGTATATGCGCGCAGAGCGCGTATACCTTCACACGTGCGCGTGCAGCGCGCATGGGTTTGCGCTGCCAAAGGCAGTGGGGACCCGGTGTGAGTTTTTAATCGATCAGAAATGATTTTTTTTAGGGGGCACGAAGGGTCAGGGAAGGAATACGCGAGCGCAGCGCGTGTATCCGTGAACTTGTGCGTGCGCAGCGCGCACGTGACTGCGCTGCCGAAGGCAGTGGGGACCCGGTCCGACTTTGTACCCGATGAGAAATTATTTTTTAAATTTTCTTTTCTTAAGAATAAAAATATGACTTCAGGAGGATTATGTGCGCGCAGCGCACGTATACCTTCATACGTGCGCGCGCATGGGTCTTCGCTGCCGAAGGCAGTGGGGACCCGGTACGAGTTTTTACCCGATCAGGAATGATTTTTTTAGGGGGCACGAAAGGTCAGGGAAGGTATACGCACGCGCAGCGCGTATATCCCTTAAGTTGGCGCGAGCAGCGCGCACAGGACTGCGCTGCCGAAGGCAGTGGGGACCCGGGCCGACTTTTTACCCAATCAGAAATGATTTTTTTTTAATTTCTTTTCGTAAGACTAAAAGTTACTGTTAGTGATTCATTAATTTTAGTGATTCATTTGAAAATACTGACCCGCTAGCGGGCGAAGCCAGCTAGTATTAGCATTAATATCCTATTTCATATGTGAGGGTAAGGAAGAAAAGTTTGTAAAAATTGTTCAACCAAATTACTAATACTTACTGGATTAGATGAAGAATGCTCATACGTCCAATAAGTAGTCCAAGTAAGTAGTACGCCATATTACTCTTCAACTATTTCTATTATCATTTTGTATTCACATTTTTAAAATGTACAATTAACTTTATAAAATATTTCTCTTATGACGCAGTACTTGAATTATCGCTGAATATTCACCTTATATTTAAATATCATGTAATTTTTAAGAACATCTTAATCATAATAAATATCGAAATTTTGTTTTAAATTTTATAGTTGGAATTCATAAATTTTTCTACGCATAATTTCCTCCTCAGACATGTCCATTTCTCATTCTTTACACCCTCATACAAAGTTACATCGTACAAAGTAAAAAAAAAAAAAAACATTGCAGCATACGAAGTAAAAAAAAAAATAATAATAAAAATAAATAAATAAATAAATAAGTAAGCTTTTATTAATGCTATTCTATTTGTTCCTCAGTAATCATAAATAATCTAATCGTAATAGGTTATAAAAATCAAACTAATAATGATGTACATAATCCATCTCTTTTTCATTTCTAAAAGGAACAAGTCGGCATAAAAGTATTCTGCTCAATTCCTCATCATATATTTATTGTCATTAATTTCTATTGCAATTAATTTCTCTGTACACGAATTTTTTATTCTTTTCTCCAAGTTCAAACTCCTAGCTAATATTAGCTCTTGAGTTATGATGATAACAAACACAAATACGTCGTACAAAGACACACGCAGCCAACCTAATTTTTGGTTTCAGGACACTTCAAAACGTTTAAATGCAGTAAAAACTCAATTTCGAAAATCTGACTCAAAAACAAAACTTTCTTTACGATGTATGGGTAAAAGAAAGTAAAAAATGAAATAAAATAAAATGAAATGAAATTAATTAATTAATTAATTAATTAATGAAATAGTGTGGTGTGTCACTCACACGAATTTCTTTCTTAATCTGCATTTCAATACTATAATAATAGATTGCATATTAAATCTTAAAATCAATAGCGTGAGATAATAAAGTTTAATATACAAAACAAAAGAAATGGTGTACAATCAATATTCAAGCAAAAAACTTCTTCGCACACCATAAATCAAATGAAAACATTACCAGTTTCGAAAGGACATAGCCTTCCTACCTCAGGTGCAAACACGTGCTACTGACTTGGCGATTTTAATATACTTTTAAAATAATCTAAAATAAGTTTAAAACAGTTTTATTTGACATGCAATTCTGTGTGAAAGAGTGCTCCCCTCAACTATCCCCATCATCTACCACCCCCGCAAATCCTTGTTCTATTACAACGCAGTCAATTATTAAAAAAAAAAAAAAAAAAAAAAAAAAAAAAGGCAGTTATTAATTTGCTTTTGAACTTTCCAGTTTTGATCAGATTTTTATGTGGAATCGTAATACGAAAATCCAAAATCCAAATTTGAATTTCTTGTAGTTATGTATTTTTAAGTTATGTTGCTAACAGACATACACATTAATCAACTGCTAAAATCAGCTTTCGTAATCAAGGGACCTCAGAACATAATATTATGAAAAAAAAAAAACACAGAGTTGAAAATAGAAAAATAAAAAATAATTTGTTTACATTATGGGTTTGAAAAATTAATTTTACAGTATTCATCGACATAGTAAAATGCACAAGGCACTTCCATCAATTACAATCAATAGAAAAGTGCGTTGAACTTAATTTTGGGTAGTTCTGTATATTGTCTACAAATACAGTCATTTGCAAAAGTTTAAGACCAGTAGCCGATTTTCAGTATTTTAACACATTGCATCATTTGAGCAATTATTGTATCATCTCATGTACTGATTGCATCAGACGCATTCAACTGCTATAAATAAAGGTGACCGGTACGTTTATTGATAAATGTACGTTATAAATAAAGGTGACCGGTACGTAGACAGTGCTGTTGTGTAATTATTATTATGGGTGAAAAAAAACCCTCCACTTACTGTTACAAAAATGTCAGAAATATTGACCCTGCATAAAATTGGATTTTCTGAACGTCAAATAAGTTCGAGGGTAAATCTGAGCAAGACAGCTGTGCATCAAGCTATTAGTGAATTCAAAATTTCGGGAAAATTTGTGGACCTTAAGAGAAGCGGTCGCTCTAGAAAAACGAGTTCACGTGATGATCAGGTGATAAGAAGGATGGTCGTACGACATCCAAGAACCTCCTGCAATACGATTAGACATTCTCTGGCTGCAAAAGGAACCAACATCTGTTTGAGTACTATTTCAAGACGTTTGGCCAAACATTTTCGTTTATCATCGCGTAAACCTGCAAGAAAACCTCGACTTTATCCAAGTATGAAAAAGAAATGACTGACTTTCACCAAATGATATCAGAATTGGACAATACAGCAGTAGAGTAGGGTTTTATTTTCGGATGAGTCAAGTGTGCAGATATTTTCTGCCCGTGCTACAAATGTTCGCAGCCCAAGGGGTTGAGATATGATGATAGATGTATGAATCAAGCAGTGAAACATCCTCCAAGCCAAATGACATGGGATGCAATGTCTGTGTCCGGTACTGCCAGTCTGTACTTTGTGCCTCTTGAAACCACTATTAAAGGAAAGCGGTACCTAAATTTGTTACGTGAGAAGTTAGAGCTTCACATGCGTGTTCATAAACGTTTAATTTTCATGCATAATGTGGCTCCGTGTCACAGGGCGTAGATTGTCAAGAAACATCTGAGGACACAGAAAATCAACGTGCTTGACTGGCTAGGTAACTGTCCAGATTTGAATCCAGTAGAAAGTCTGTGGTGTATTGTGAAAAATAAAGTCACTGAAAAGCAACCATCCACTGCTATGGCACTTGTTGGAGCAATAAAGCATGTCTGGTGCACAGAAATAACGATGTGCAGTCTATTTTGTTCTTTTATATGGAAAATATGTATGTCATTTTTGCGGAATTCCATTAAATCTGATTTTTCTATAGGTGGTCTTAAACTTTTGCAAATGACTGTAATATGCAGTGTAAACAATATTGTGTACTTAAATTTAGTCGTAGTCTTACTTGAAAAGCAAATAGGTTTTTTGGAAAGAGTTACCTGTGCAGCTGTAATCAAGGAATTCAAGATATTAATCACATTGTTTACGCTTGTCCTTTAGTTGAAAACATAAGGCTCAGTTACTTTCCTAAAGATTTCAAAAATGTTAATCTTTATATTTTGCTTACCAATAGAAAAACCAAGATAGGTTTATTGGAAATAGTAAAATACTTCTGTAATATATTATTTGCTGATCTCTAAGTTAGAGGTGAGTGATTTTTAATTTTATTGTGGTGTGTGTTGTGATGTGTGTTGTGGAGTTGTGTGTTGTGATTTTTAGGAGTATTATTTCGGTTGTTTTGGTGGAATTCTTGGAGATATGAATCTCTTTGGGTTTGTATCTTTTAATTATTTCATGTGTTGTCTTGTGTTGTCTCTATGTGTTTTTGATTATTAACACGATTGAATTGTATATTTATTATTTAAATTATATTCAATGTTATGTTGGCTTTAATATTGTGATGTTGACTTGTAATATTGGCTTATTTGAATAGATTTGTTTTTTTACTTATATTTTATAAGTTTTGAAGTTGTTTTATTATGTTGTGTTGTGGTGATGTTTAGTTATGTTGTTATGTTGTTTTGTTTTACGTTGTTGCTTGAGAGTTTCAAGCAACTGATTTTAATAAAATGAAATAATTTGATGTTTGTTGTCTTTTTTGGGAATTGGGTTATGATTTGTATGTTTGGTGAACAAGTTGTTTCGTGCCTCTGACCTGGCTTCTTAATTTCTAATTTTGCCCATTTTCCCATTCACCCACTTTTTGTTTTATATATAGTTTTCTCTCTGAATAACTTTGTTTTACTTTTGTTTGTTTGATTGCCGAGTCTGGCTTTTGTTTGTGACCTTCCTGTTGGGGGTGGTCTTGGTGGGTTGTGGTGTGGTGCTGTTCGCTGCGGCGGCGCCTGGGCTTTGCCTTGGTGGTTTGCGGGCGGTGGCGCTTGCGCCTTGCACCTGCTGGGTGGGTGCCGCTCTGTGCGGTCCCTGGCTCCCGTTTGGTGCGTGCGGTTCGTGGTGTGGTGTCTGGGGTGTTGGAGCCTGTGGGGCTCCTGCTGGAGGGACTGCTTTTGTGATGATGAGACATCAGGGTACTCGGATGTCTTCGGACGGGGCGAGTGAAAACTTTCTTCTTACTTGAAAAGCAACTAATATAAAATGAATTGCAATTTCAGCAATTTCCAGGTGAAAGCCAATGTATCGAAATATTTTGGGTAGCACTGTAAACGAATGATCAATGATTTCTATAGAACAATCTACACAAAACATACTTTTATGCATATTAAAAAAATACATATTCATTCTGTTTTGTTTAAGCCATCCTATAGATGTTACGCTGTACTAACCCGAAATTCCCCTATAGACATAATGCATTTGAATGCTCTTGGATGTCTCTGTACACGAATCATTTGCTTGATCTCAACGAAAGTTTTAGTGTAGCGTCCCTATGTGATACACATTTAGAATATCGAGTTTGCACTTTCTGCTACTATTTGTTCTTGAGATATGCTAATAAAAGACAGACAGACAAACGCAAAGACGCACAAATCAACCACTAAAAACATGAATATCTGATTCAGGGAACCTCAAACCGTGAAAGTATAACAAAAACTCAATTTCTAAAATTTTACCCAAAAACAATACTTTATCTACCATATGTAGAGAAAGTATTGTTTTTTTTTTAAATTATTATTATATTGTAATAGAAAATAAATAAAAAAGTAAATAAATAAATACATTTCAAGAACAATTTTAAAAAACCTTAAAATTAGAATATTACAATATTATTTCTCCATTAATCTTGCGGAATTAAATTTAAAGGGTGGTGGTTTTCTAATAAATTTAAGTAGTAAATTTATTATTTAAAACGGGACGGGAATTTAGTATGATCTGATTTTTCAAGGATCACAAACTAGTTGGTCGCCGAAGGCGGCTTCTATAAAATGATGGAAAAATGTCCTCTCGTATAAGAGAGACAATTGACAAATGTTTTAAATTCATTAAAATGATGTGCAAAAGTAAATAATGTCATAATTTTATATTATATTATGGAAGTGTACGATTTTTTTAAAAAAAGGTTAAAGAATGATCTTTAATTTCGGTTTAAATAACAAAGAAAAAATGAGTTACGTGGAATGTAAAACCACCTTCCACAAAGTCTGAATGTAACAAAAACTGAATTTTTTTTAAAGGTACATTTAATAAGGGGATTTCTGAAAGAATTATCTTTTTTAACGTCATTATTTTGCGATTAACTTCAGGTTTATTTTAAGAATAGCTATGTGTTTGTGAAACATATAACAACTTAGTTTTTCCTAATAATTTTAAATTCCTAAGTCATAATTTCAAATTAAGTTGGCATTTAACATTTAATCTTCTGACATTTGATGATAATTGAAGTTTTTTTTTAATTTTTGATAACAATTAATCTTTTATTTCAAATTCCTGCATTTCAAATATAATTTTTTCAAAGTCATCAACAGAAGTTTAAAAAATATCCTTTTATAATTTTAAAGATATTGCATATTTTTTGTTATCACTGAAAATTTATATATATATATATAAATGATAGATATCGTAATAAAATTTAATCTAAAAATTTAGCAATTAATAGATACAAAACAGTACCAACACACAAAAATATAGAACCGATATTAACTTAGAGGAAAGACTGACACAAAATTGTTGCGATTTAGATTTATAACCAATAAGAGACAAAAATAACTTAAATTACTTACGCCGACATGAATGATAATAAAAAAAGGACCATAAAACTTAATGGCAGAGAAAACAAATAAATAACCACTGAAATAATTGGATAAAAATGCTTAAAAATAGAAGTAAAATAAAATAGTTTAATCTAGTTAAATGTTAAATTAAATTTTGTGTAGAACAAGAATCATTAAAACGTTCAGAGAAAGGATTAAGGAAAGAAGACATAAGTCAGCAGTAAGCAAGCGCCATCTAGCTTTTAGCTAGATAAACAGTAAGTCAGTTAAATTATTGCAGGATAAAAAAACCAATGCGATAAGGAGTGTATTTAAGAAGTTTTAACTGCATGATTAAGAGAATATGTGGCACCAAGCAAATAATTAGAGTTATGACTAGTGGATCATGTTAATGTTAAACCTAAAATAATTAACCTAATAGATGAACTTAATTTTATTAAACCTAAATTAATTAAACTTAAAGTCAAAGTATTAAGAATAATTAAAATTAAAGTATTAAGAAGAATTAAATGTTAAGGTGTAAAAAAAAAAATCAATCACAAGCAATAATCCCAAAAAGCACACATGTAAGGATAAGCAATACAAGGCAGTCTTCAATAATTAGATTTATTATTTTAAATGTGATGATTTTTTTTATAAAAATATTATTATTGTTAAAAAATTGGATTGATTGTTCAAACTAAACAAGGGAAGCCACTCGTATCCAAATGCACACAATTAAATTTAACAAAAAAAAAAAAAAAGAGTTCAATTTTCATAATATCAACCAGAAAAAACAAGAAGAATGTAACTTTCAGTAATCCCATTTTTTTTTTTTTTATTCAACAGCAAGACCTCCCAACCAACCAGCCAAACAACAACACCCATCCACCGTTTTTTTTTTTTAAACCTTGAATAGTTTTGTGTGTGTGTGTGTGTTATACAGAGACCCTTAATGATAAACAATTAAATAAATAAATTTTTTGGGATAACCCATTTTTGTAGCAGCATTAATTATGTGAGAGATATTTTTGTTTTTAAACCTACGTATATGAACAAAGATTATGTATGCGAAAGAGGTGATTGAGAATGATATTTCTGTAAACAGAGATATGAAGACAAGAATTAAAATGTGTAAATAAATTTACATTGAAACAAAAATCTTGTCTTTTGTCATACAGATTAGTATAAATTTTACTACCTTCAAGTTTACGTTTTAAATATAAGAAACTAATACAGTTGTTGTTGAGAAGATTATGAGTTAAGGTAAGGTGAGAAGGATATTCAAATTTGAATAAATTAGGGGAGAAATTATTGACATAAAAAATTATAATGTCATCAATGTATCGGTAAAAAAAGACATTTTCAATACATAATCCCTGTTCATGATGGTAAAGGTATACGTCAGCTAACAAACTCGAGCTACAACCTCCTTGTGGAATACCGACCATTTGAATATAAATTTTATTACTGTGTAGAAGGTAATTGTTATGAATAATAAAATTTAAAAGTGTCTTAAATGATGTTGCAGAAAAGCATTTTGGTAAAGAAATTTGACTTTTAAATTTGTTCAAAAAGGTTAAAGATGATATGATGAAGATCTGTTAAAATAATATTATTAAACGGTTCAGCAAAATCATATATCATGATATCAGTGATATTGTTCATCGATAAGACTTTATCTTTAAGTTGATAGCTATTTTTAAGGCAATAGAAATTTTTTGATTTGCTAATTAAGTCATAGATTTGTTTGAGAATATCAAGGAGAATTTTGTTAGCGTTATTATTGTAAGTATTACAACCAACAGTGACTGTTCTAAATTTAAAAGGAGTTTTGTGAAATTTAGGAATAACAATATTTAAAATTATTAAATGGAGGCTTTAGCAATTTATAAAAGCAGAGAATTTTATGGTTATTAATTTTAATATCATTATTAGTAGGATGAAAGTTAGGACTCGAAGATATGGATGAACTGAGCTAAGAAAGATAATAGTGTTTACAGACTATAGCATAATTATTAGGAGATTTATCTACATAAGTAATAACAAAGTTTTGTTGCAATTCTTTAATAGAGTTAAACAGATTTGATTTATTATAATGTGTGAGATTTGATCGATGTTGAATTAATTCAGCTTTAAATTTTGAAATCACTAAAAATTTCCATTGATTGAAATATTCAATAGGTTTATTATAAGAGATGGAGAGTTTATAAATAAATAAATTAACATCATATAATAACTGTTGTAGAATCTGTGAAATATTATTTTTTGAAGGGAGTCGATATTTAGTACCATAATCCATAAATATCTTTAATTTAGAGTCATTCATAATATTAAGATCACCAGTGATTATATATATAATTTGTTAAAATACAAATAATAAGAAATATTACTTTTTATTCCAAATTTTCAAGGTAAATAAAGATGAATTTAATGTTGAAATATGATTATACAAATAAATAATATTTATCAGTCATTTAAAAGGAAACTTTAAAATATTTCTCTTTATGTAGGTACAGTCAGCCAAAAAAAAAAAAAAAAACGCCCCCCCCCCCCACCTAATTTCACCGTAAATTATCGTAGAAACATTTGACTGGTACCGATCGATTTGTAATAACGTCTAGTTTATAACGGTATAGTTACATTTTGCCTAGGGGTCGTCTACATATTAAAACTGGCATTAACTTCACATTTTTCAATGGCAACCCCTATTTTTGACTTTATATTCAGATTTCGGAGATCAAGGCGGTTCGGAAAACATACCTATTTATATACTTTAAATCAATTCTAAATAGAGTTACACGTGAAAATGTATTAGGGGTCCGTCTATACATTTAGAAAATATAAATCATGATCTACCACCCAGTATACATTCTTTATTAAGTTTCACACCGGAAAAAATTTTCAGAAATGTTAATCTATATATATAAAAATGAATTGCTGTTCGTTAGTCTCACTAAAACTCGAGAACGGCTGAACGGATTTATCTTATCTTAGTCTTGAAATGTTCGTGGAGGTCTAGGGAAGGTTTAAAAGGCGAGAAAAAATCGAATAATTTCCGGGAAAACCCTAAAAACAGCCCTTTTCTATTTCCCATACAAACGTTTTCTAGAGTCAATTTGAACTTTATTGCTAGCAATTTTGTAAGCTAATAATAGCAAAAAAATTTATCCATAATTTAATTGTTGCCAAAAAAAAAAAAAAAAAAAAAACGAATTTATTTATTTTTTTCAACAGGAAAATAAATACATTTATCTAAACGTGAACGATAAAAAATTATAAAAAAAAAATTATGCATCTCACAAAAATTCACGTCATTTTTAATTAAAAATTTCTTTTACACATTGATAAAGTGCTAATACGCAAGCGAAGTGATGACGTCACTGGCCGTTCGTGTATGCAAGAAAAATATTTCCTATGTTAAACGTCCATTGGATTTTTTGTAAAAAATTATTAAAAATCGCGGAAAATTATTTCTCGATTTTAATCCCCATATTTAGGTATAGGTATGTATTAATTATCATGTCCATGCGTTAGATTAAGTTATTTTTTTTGTAAAATTCACAAAATTTGAATTTTTAATTTCAAAACTCTAGGGAAAAAAAGAAAAAAAAAATGGCAAATTTCCATATTCGATTGAAAACACAAGCATTTCATTTCAAAAGATGATATTTACACAATAAATATCCAACTAATATACTAATTAAAAGGAAAATGATAAATATTCTATCATAATTTGAAGTCAAATTTGTTTTCAAATGTCTAAATAAAGTATCTGATATAAGATACTAATATGTTGCAGCGGAATAGATTTGATATCGGTCATCCTTAGCAGAAAAAAAAAATATCGCCAAATTATTTGGCGAACATAATTTAATTCCTTTCAAAAATCATGGTTATTTTAACAACTTATATTAAGAGAGTAATGAATAATATGAAACAATATTTCGTACAATGCATTTTACGAAAATATACATCTGGCATGCATATTTTCGTATTACGTTTTTGATAACCAAATACAATAAGCGCCAAGAACGACAGAGTTTTGAAATTCAAAATGAAAATTTTGTCAATTTGACAGCAAAATAACTCAATCTAACACATGCACATGATAACTAATCTATACTAATATTATAAATGCGAAAGTTTGGATGGATGTTTGTTACTCAATCACGCCACAACGGCTAAACGGATCTGGATGAAATTTTGTTCAGAGATAGATAATAGTCTGGAATAAGACATAGGCTACTATTTATACCGGAAAAAATGTAAATTTTTAATTAATCTTCTATATAATATAGATATTTCTTCTATAGTAAAATTTTAAAATAATTTATTTTAATTTTTAATTGTTGCCAAAGAATATTTCACGCGAATAATAATAAAAAATAATAATAAATATTAAATTTGCTTAGGCACATAACGTCATTATCAAAATTAAATAATAAGAAAATGAAAGCTAATTCAGATCTGTATTAAAGAGCTTTATTAGTTGATAATCCTGGGTATATTTTTAATTTTAATACTGAAGTAGATAGGACATTTTACGCCAAGGACTCTATTTTTGTGACAGCAACCTTAAGTCAAGTAGTCCATAAAAAATATAAACAAATCTGTACATATAAAAGAGTAAACTCATTGATTCACTGACTCAACACTGCCATGACGATTCTGTGGGAAAGAGGGTCACAAATTTTAGTGACCAGGTTGGTTTTCGGAGCCTGACCCCCCAACTGAGACGGAACTTTGCAAAATACCCCCCTGTCCCCCTTGGGGGGCAGAAGGCTTAACTCGGCTCCAAATTACTTAACGGTGAAGAAATTGCAGATGGAAAGACCAGACTTGAGCACAAAAAAATTATTTTCTGCGATTTTGGAATTTTGGATTTTTAAGGGGGGGAGGGAAGGGAAAAGGTTTTAGAAGAAGGGTACTCAACACACGAGGAAATCGAACTGAACACACACTACAAAGGGATTTTATGAAATTCCACCCTACCGCCCTTTGAAGAATGGGGGGCAAAAACATGTATTCATACGTAACGCTGCACTAAATTACCTAAGGTTGGAAATTTTTTATGTAAGGGACGATTATATGTATCTAACTCATACTATGAAGAGATTTTGCGAAATTCCCTCCTCCTTCCCTCCTTTAAGAACGGGGGAGAGATTAAAAAAAAAAAAAAAGTTTTAAAGCATAGCTCAGCTTTAAATAATTTCAGGATCTCAATTTTTTTATGTGTCGGTTAGGTATGTGTATGCAACATGCAATATAAAGTAATTTTGGAAATTTACCCCCCCCCCCTTCCTCTTGGGGCGGGCGGGGCAAAAACCACATTTTGAAGCTTAAATCCGTCCAAATTACCAAAGAATGGTGAATTTTGGTGTGTGGGTGTTAATTAAGTGTGCGAAATATGCACTTTGATGAGATTTTGTAAAACTTTCAACTGTAACCGCGAGGGAGGGGGAGTAAAAAGCAGGTAAGAGACTGCCGAAGGCATTGGGGCTCCAGACTCGACTGTGACGAGCGGGAATACCGCGACAGAAAGTAGCAGGAACTTAAAATTAGATTTTGACGGATTTCAATGATTTTTTTTTTTCTTTTTTTTAAGATATTTTATTATTATTAATGATATGCTGTTTTGGGGATTCATTTCAATATAATGACCAGCGAAGCGGGCAAAGCCTGCTAGTTATAAAATAAAAAATGACTAAATTACAGAACTCTCTGAGTTAGTTTATGAATTAAAAGATTTTTATTGGTTTCTATTGATTAAACATCAAATAGTTCACTTCATACGAAGAAAATTAAATAGCTTGAATAGATATTAAAATATCTATCAAAAGAAAAAGGGTAAATGGTTTTAAATTTGTTTGAAAATTCAAAATTATTTTAACTCAAGCTGCCGTATAATTGTCTGAAACGGTGGCACTCAACCTGGTTCCCACGGCCGTTTCACAGTGACAATGGGAGTTTGTTCTGATACTGCAGTACTTTCATTTTCTTTAATTTAATTGACTTTTTAAAAATATTAAAACAGATTTTTTTTTTATTATTATTATTTTATTTTTAATTAATTATTATTTTTTTCATGACATTATTAAAAACTTTTACATAAATCTCCACGATATTCTTTTGCTTTTATATTTTATAATGTGTAACAAATTAATATGCAAAATAACAAATCCTACTACTTAATGGGATGTTCTAAAATTCTACTCTTAACACAGATACCGAAGTGGACGGTGGGTGTAGAAAGGCTGACTACACTTGAAAAGGTCAAAATGTTACATTACTCTATTAAAAAAAAAAAAAAAAGGTGGGGGGAAGAAAGAAAGAAAATAATACTAATAATAATAATAATAATAATAATAATAATAATAATAAAAATCTGAACAATAAACTATGGGAACAGAAGCAGGGAAGCCATCGTCTCCGTGAACGATAAAAATTACGATGGCGTGTCTCCGGACCGTCGTAGTGGTGCGTCCCAGACCGTCGCCAATTACCCATAGCGCAGTACTAGTGCGACATTAAACCCAACCTACCTACCTACCAATATATTGTGGTGTGAACTGGCGTATAAGTGACCGATTACGCATGTATTTCAGTGTGGAATGGCTTTCTTAGTAGGAAAAATCTGTTCGGATTTTCACAAATGTATATGATTTTAAGTTTATTTAAAATTTTCTTTGGAAGAAGATGATGACTCCTAATTTAAATGCTAATGCTGAAGGTCACATGAGGATAGCGGTAAAAAGTAAAAATCTATGTTAAAGTAAGATAAATTTCTCTTAAAAAAAAAAAAAAAAAAACTAGTATGTTGTGGCCACCACAAGACTTTCTTCTATATTTTCCTATATACATATTCAATCAGTAACAATATTAAAAAAAAAAAAAAAAGAAAAAAAAAAAAAATACGTTTTTTTCTAAGTTCTTTTTTTGTTAAAAGTGATACATATTCAACCAGTAACAATATTTAAAAAAAAAATCCATAACTTTGTTTTAAATTATCACAGATTTATAGTTCAACCATTCGTTTTAAAGGTATTGAGGAGATCTTTCGAAAGATACACATCTTGAAAATTTATCCCCCCCGAGCCATGCCCCCACATGCACAGACATTTTTTCCTAGTTAACTATTACTATTATCAATAACTCATATTAATTTTACAATCACAAGTTAAAAATAACTCTCATTATGTACATTTATACGAAATTTTGTTCTATACTGCCATGTTAAAAATTTAGAAAAAATGCGATCACAGCGCCACCTGTTGAGTTATTGATCCCCAAATGTAATCAGCACCAGTTTATTTCGGGGACCAACTAAATACCAAGTTTGGTTAAATTTCGTTAAAAAAAATCGATAACTTTGTTTTAATTTATCGCAGATTTATAGTTCAACCATTCGTTTTAAAAGTATTGACGAGATCTTTTGAAAGATACCCATCTTGAAAATTTACCCCCCCTGAGGGGGTACTTCCGCCCAGGGGGGGAACCGGTGCCCCCACATGCACAAAATTTTTTTCGTAGTTAACTACTACTCTTATCAATAATTCATATTAATTTTACAATCACAAGTTTAAATTAACGCTCATTATGTACATTTATACGAAATTTTGTCCTATACTGCCATGTTAAAAGTTTACATAAAATGCGATCACAGCGCCAGCTGCTGGGCGATTGATCCCAAAATGTAATCAGCACCATTCCATGTCAGGGTCCAACTATATACCAAGTTTGGTTCAATTTCATTCATCGGTTCGTGACATACGGTGAAAAATACGAAATTTTGCGATCACAGCGCCACCTGCTGTATGATTGATCCCCAAATCTAATCAGCACCATGCCCCGTCAGGTTCCAACTATATACCAAGTTTGGTTGAATTTCATTCATTGGTTCGTGAGATACGGTGAAAAATATGAAAATTTGTCCTATAGTGCCATGTTAAAAATTTAAATAAAATGCGATCTCAGCGCCACCTGCTGGGCTATTGATCCCCAAATCTAATCAGCACAATGCCTCGCCAGGGTCCAACTATATACCAAGTTTGGTTGAATTTCATTCATTGTTCGTGAGATACGGTGAAAACACGAAACCACAGACAGACAGACACACAGACACACAGACAGACACACAGACACACAGACCCACAGACAGACACACAGACAGACATTTTTTGAAAACTATCAATTCGTGTTCAGGACATCCCAAAACATGTAGATCCGTCAAAAAACGGAGGTCGAAAATTTTTGCGAATCCAATACTTTCTCTATATTACATATAGAAGAAAGTAAAAAGGAGTAACAGTGGGCTAAAAATACCCCGGAATATATTAAAATGTTGTTTATTCTGGTTTTAGTCAGGTGATATCACTTGTGCTAAATAGCTGGATCCGCCCTCTCTTATGCTCAGATTCAGCTCATCATTAAAGTATTGTTTTTAATATCTGCCGCACCAAAATGTTCAAAACACAAATGCCAATATTTATATATTTTGAAATCTTCCCGTTTCAACTTTAAAAGCATTTAGATTAATTTATTTTATTTTGAATTTTTAAATTTAGACGATTAAAGTCTTTTAAATGAAATTTCAGGATTCTGTAAGATCAATATCTATATATTTGAAAGTAATAAGACTATTCCTTTGTTTTAAATTTTTATTCTATAATAACTGTGACTTTAATTTCGTGATTAGGAAATTGAAAATAAATACTATTGAGCTATGTTCCAATAATAGGTCTTACAAACTTAAAAAAAAAAAAAAAAACAATTTTTCACTATTTGATTCTGTATTAAAAAACTTTTAATAGAAATTTGATATTTTATTATGTTACATTATGGGATAAATTTTAAATAACACAAAGCTTACAAACGGTACAGTAACCAAATGCAAATATGTCACAACAAAATTTAAACAGAAAATTCATGGTAAAAAATCTTTTTAAAATTATTAAATATTCATAATAATAATAATAAAACGATTGTCGAATGCATAATTGCTGTTTCATGCAATCAGTTTCGCTGTACCGTGTTTTCTAAAACATGATATTTAACTAGAGGTGTACGTACTCTTGAATATTGAAATGCGAAAAAAAGTGTAACAGGGTTAAAATAGAATTTTAGCAGCGAAAAACTAGAAAAAGATATTTAATATTTATGAAGAAAGACTTAACATATTAGGATCGGATATATTCCTCTCTTGTACCGTAAGCCACGCCTTTTCACAAATTTTCTAAAACTTTATAATATAAAACAAAATAATTTTGCATATTTGTAATTAAATCATTTAAGTTTTGTCTTTAATAATCGATGTAGTAAATAACATTGTGATTTATGCATACCAGCGTCACATATAGAGTCAAATAGGAATATGCAAATTTGTCTTTTTTTTTAAAATAGTGTTTCAGCGAATCAGAGGCGGGCTTCTTTTCTTTTGAAATTCTTTCACAATCCCTCGTTTACATTGTCATAACTTTACAAAAATATGCCAATTTGTATAATAAACATCGAAATATTGCTTAGGAAACAATAAAAATAACATAAAGGTAAATTAAAATAGTTTTCCGTCAAATTATATACAAACATTTACTTATAGAGGATACAGATTATAACAAGTGACGGCCTCCTAACAGGAATAAAATGTGAAATATCACTGTAACTCAAAAAATAACGTTAGGAACGATCTGTAAATTTGGAAACCCATGTTTTTGATGATGCCCGTTCTATTCGTGCAAAAATTAACATAGGTCATAATTAATAATTTTTTCAAATATGAATTTATTAATAATTTTCATAATTCAAAAAAAGGTTTTTTTAGCAAAAATTTGCATGGAATATGTGTGGGACACTTCATTCTAACGAATAATAATAAAAAAAAAAAACAGAATTTAAATATCAGAATTATTTCGGAAGATATGATTTAATGTTTGTCACATTCATTTACATTAGCATCCCCAAACTTTGACAGCTTAGCTTATAACGCTATGAAAAATTGAGCGAAATATATAAACTATACCATTTTCCGTGATGATTTGATCCAAAGAATTCAAATAAATTATAAAAAAGTGGGGTTACCATTGAAAAAAATGAAGTTGAGTTTTAATATGTAGACGACCCCCTAAGTAAAATCTAACTATAACATTATAAACTAGACGTTATTACAAACTGATCGGTACCAGTCGCATGTTTTTACGATAACTTACGGCGAAATTAGGTGGTAGTGGTGGTCGGAGGGGGGGGGGGGGGGGTTGGCTGACTGTACATATTTATTCACAGTTTTAGAATATGTCAATTTACTGTTTTTTTTTTTAACAGAGTACAACAATTTAGGGATCGGCGTGGCAATTTTTTTTAATACCACTATTTTTAATTATTATTAGAAAAGTTAGTAATAGTTTGCAGTAAACATTTTCGATCGAATAATAAGAAGATTGCTTTATAAAAAAAGTGATATTCAATAAAAGTTTCTGTGACGACACTTACTAATTCCTATTCAATTATAATAAAATTGGAAGTTAAATTATTATAAAGTTTCATTTCATATGTACGATTTTTACAGTGTTTTTAATGGTGTAACCAAAAATATATTGAACTATAACAAGAGCGAAAAATCATACGGTACGCATTGAATATTAACACTTTCCAAATGTACGTAATTGTTATATCGTATAATTATCAATGTTTCTTGCCTACGTTAATCACAGAACGGACAGACAGTTTTGAAAGACGTACAGATAGACAAACGGAATTCCTAATCATTCGAAACATTGTTAGATATTGTTAAAAATGCTTACGTACTCTTTATATTCTAATTTCAGACCTTAATGTATCTGAATATTTTAGTGTAGCGTTCTAAATCTCAAGGTTAACAAAATCATATTCTATAGATAATGTTATTTGGTATATTAACAATGAATGTCAATTTCTTTATGATTTTTACAATAGAAAGTTCTTTAAATGTGATATATAAAAATGTATGTTCTAAAATGCAATGCATCTTTTTTTTTTTTTTTTTTTTTTTTTTTTTTTCATGTCCTTGTGCACAAAACAGTTGCACAGGACATATTAATACCATTTAAAATAGGGAACATTCTATAGTGAATTTGAATAACATATATAATTTTGTAAAAATTCTGAAAATATTTATGGACGCTAGGGCGGGCAGACGGTTAGACAGATGGATAGGACAGTTGAACAGATAGATACAGAAATTAAAATTATATTTACACTTATAAAATGTTTAAAAATGTTAAATCGCTTAATGTAAACGAAAATGCAATTTCAGCGAATTTCCAATAAAAGCCTTCAGTGTAACTGAATGTATTTGTGAGGTCCTGTAAATATGATATTTATTGAAATTTTATTTTTCGACTGAGTGAAAATAATGCCTGGACCGGGACTCTATTTCACTCAGTCGAAAAATAAAATTTCAATAAATATGATTTTCTTCCACAGTTGATTGTATGATTTTAATAAAAAAATTGTATTTCTTCTTCCCATTATCTAAAGGTGTTTTCCATTTCCTGCGGCGTATTTTCTGTTGAGCTATCTACATGATAGACCAGAGATGTTTCTGCCTAAAGGTTGTCTGAGTGAGTAATGCTGACCGGGGTGTCGGCCTAGATAGCTCAATTGGTAGAGCCTTGACCTTGTAAGTCAAAGATCCGGTGTTCGAGTCCCGGTCCAGGCATTATTTTCACTCAGTCGAAAAATAAAATTTCAGTAAATATGTTTTTCTTCCACAGTTCATTGTGTGATTTTAATAAAAAATTGTATTTCTTTCTCCCATTATCTAATGGTGTTTTCCATTTCCTGCGACTTATTTTCTGTTGAGCTATCTACATGATAGACCAGAGATGTTTCTGCCTAAAGGTTCTCTGAGTCAGTAATGCTGACCGGGGTGTCGGCCTGGATATCTCAATTGGTAGAGCCTTGACCTTGTAAGTCAAAGATCCGGTGTTCGAGTTCCATTATTTTCACTCAGTCAAAAAATAAAATTTCAATAAATATGATTTTCTTCCACAGTTGATTGTGTGATTTTAATAAAAAACTGTAAATATTATGTTTATAATACTACATTCTATAGAAAGTATTCTTTTGTGCATATGAATAACATATTTCAGTTTTATTAAGATTTGTTCAAGGTAAAGTCATTAAAATTTGGTTTGTAGAAATACCTCTCACAAAAAGAATGCTTTTAAATACTTTCGGGTGTCCCTGTACACAAACCAGTGGTGGTATTTACTCCATTTTCTATAGCAAAAATTTAATAGTAAACTTGAATAACATATTTGAGTTTCACTAAAAGTTGTGTAAAATAAAGGTTTTAAAATATAGCTCATAAAGAACACAATGCTTTGGAATAGTTTTGGGTGTCCATGTACACAAGCCATTAGAGATATCCATTCCATTTTCAATAGGGAACATCCGATATTGAACTGGAATATCATATATCAGTTTCAAGAAATTCCATGAATATTTACGGTAGCTACAGCACGGTCAGACAGATAGACAAACCGAAGTCATTAACGCTTTTAAACCTTATTGGACAATGTTAAAAGCATTTAGAAAGCGATTAAGAAGAATAATATAAATGAAAATGCATTTCAAGGAAATTTTTAATAATACCCGTTAATGTAACTGAATATTTTTTGTGTGGCCTGTAAATCTAATGATAATCATACTGTATTCTATGTAAGCATTCTTTTGTGCATATGAATAATATATTTTAATTTTATTAAGGTTTGTGCAAAGTAAATTTCTTCAAATTTGGCTTATAGAAATACCTCTCATAGAACGCAATGCTTAGGAATCCTTTCCGGTGTCCCTGTATACAAAGCATTGATGGTATTTACTCCATTTTCAGTGGGGAACATCCGATAGTGACTTGAATAACACATATCAATTTTATTAAGATTTTTGTAAAGTAGCGATAGTAAAATGTGGTTTATAGAAATATCTCTCATAGGACACAATACTTTCGAATACTTTCGGGTGCCCCTGTGCACAAACCAGTAGAGGTTTTCACTCCATTTTCAATCGGGAACATCCAATAGTGAACTTAAATAACATGTATCAGTCTCAGGAAATTCCATGAATATTTACGGATGTTAGAGTGCGGACAAACACACGGACAGACAAACCGAAGTCATTAACGCTTTTCAACCTTGTTGGAAAGTGATAAAAAGAAAACAATTGATAGTGAATATATTTATTTTGGAAAATTTAGCAAGACTTTGCCTTAAAACTAAGCTGATGTTTTTACACGTTCTCCACCTGAATGGATTATTGTTATCATTATTATTGTTATTATTATTATTATTATTATTATTATTTGGCATGCTTAAAAAAATTACAGACACATGTATTATAAAATCTCTTTCTCTAGTATGTGATGGTATACTCATTTCTGAACAAAGCAAAAATAAATTTAAACATAAAATTTAAACAGTTAGAAAACATTGTGCTACAATTGTACAGATATGTTTATATCCGAACTGAGCTGATCAATCTGTTTCAACAGTACAACAGTTATGTGCTCACTTATGAATATTTTCATTATAAATGTTTTCATAGTCCCGTTTGCCTATTTACATCTTCTACAAAAAAAAAAAAAAAAAAAAAAAAAAAAAAAAAACTAGTTGGCATAGGTGGACTCTGCTCAGTTCTTATCATATTTATGTTCTCATAAATTTCTACTGCGAGACATGTAATAATCATGTTAAAAGAAATGAATTTGACCAACGCTTGATACAGTGACAGAAAGAAATCCCCGCCTAATAGGCTATACACCGTTCACTTCGATAAATTTATCTTATTCTAACCTATTAATTTATTTTATCAGGGTCGATTCCGTTGTTTAGTTTTCATGCTACTATTTCCAATGCAATATTCCTCAAAATTCATATTTATATGAAAAATTTACATTTCTCTATGCTGATAAAATCGTAAAAATTACAAATAATTTACGAAATTTTCCTATTAGAATATTTGTACTCAATCATGTTCACAGACTAACAAACTAACGGACTAACGGACTAACACACTGACAGACATCATACAAATTTTGTCATTTTCGGATTCCTCACACAGGAAAACGTGTAAAAAAGTCAAAAAACCGATGTCGAAAATTTTCACGATTACCTAAGTTTCCCATAGTATGATGGGGAACTAAAAAAAAGTAGTTTATATTTGGTTGATTTTAAAAATCATGATTATTACTTCTCATCTAACGATAACAGTGTTTATGAATTCTATAAAAAATATACGCAAAATTGAATTAATGTGGCAGGAGACTTTCAAAATATCAAAATTCCGCTAAAATTTCGAAGTTTCAATTTTACTAAAATATAAATCTTGCTTAACAGTAGTAATGTGAGGCAAAAGAAATTTTTCAGTTCGCATCATTCTAAGTAAGAATTTTTTATTTGTAACCAAACATTGAATCTGTTCGAAAATGAAAATATTATGCATCATTTTCTCAAAACTAATTTTAAGAAATTATGTCAAGTTTAAAATAGTCCCTGCATCTTATTTATGGGTGAATCTCCATAAAATTCCATTTATTATTATTATTTTAATGTATCTTAGCAATAAAGTTTGTTACCATTTTTTACTTTTTGATTTTAAAACTTTAAAATTTTGAAATTAAATAAAAGTAATGGATTTTTATTTTTATTTTTATTAAAATACTAGTATATAACCCCGTCAAAAATGACGGAATGTGAACGATAAATCTTGAAAACAATGTTTAGATCATGAAGATTAACACGTGATCATTTAAATGTATTTTCATTTTTTGTTTATAAATTAAATGTGTTTCGATATTTTATAATTTTCGTTCTGAAATTAAAAAAATTCTACCCGATCAATAAATATGAATGACAATACAAAAAATATAGGCCCGAAAACACAACAGCAACAACACATCCCAGTGTTCCGTTAAGTGCTCCATTTAAAGTCCTTATAATAAGAATAATCTAGTGTGTCACTCACACGACTTTCTCTTACCCTGAAATTTAATGCTATAAGTACAGGTTGGAGATTGAGAGGTAAGATAAAGAGTACTGTTATGTAAACCTATGTTAAACAATTCAAATTAGGCTTTGGAAGAGTTTTATATGATAATTAGTTCTCGCCCCCCTCAACCCCCGTTTCATTAATGCATCTACATTTATATAGAATTTAATTCGGTTATTAAAAAATAATCCAGTTAAAAAAAAAAATATTAAAATTATAATTTAAAAAAGTTATCTTGTATGATAATACAGACGATTTCCATATTAGAGAAATAGTATAACACTAAATATCCAAAAAAAAGTTGAATTTATTCTCAATATTAAAGTAAAAAAAAAATGTTAAAAATGAAAGAAATCAATAAATTTATTTTAAATTATCGTAGATCGATGGTTCAACCATTCGTTTTAAAGGTATTGGCGAGCTCTTTTGAAAGATACCCATCATGAAAATTTACTCCACTCGAGGGAGGACATCTACCCCAGGGGGGAAGGCGAGGCTCCTACATACACAAAATTTTTTTTCCCAGTTGACTATCTCTATTACAAAAAATATGTATTCGTTTCATTTGGCTTAGTGCAGTCTATAGATGTTAAATTCTACTTACCTGCAATTTCCCCAGTAGACGTAATGTATTTGAAAACTTTTGAATGTCCCTGTACACGAACCATTTGCTTCATCTTAACGAAAAACTTACTGTAGCATCCCTATATGATACACATTTAGAATACCGAGTTTGGAATTTCTGCTACTATTTGTTCTTGAGATATGCTGATAACAGACACACAGACAGACAGACAGACACAGAGACCATTCGCTAAAAACGTGATTTTCGTATTCAGGGGACCTCAGAACATGTAAGTATAACAAAAACTCACGTTCGAAAATTTGACCCTAAAACAATACTTTCTCGACCCTATGGGTAAGAGGAAGTAAATAACGATTCACTTCATTTTACCAAAATACTTTTTTTTTAAGACTATCGAAGACCCTGTTTCCAAATACGTAAGCGAAGTGTGACGTCACTGACCGTCCGTGGATGCAAGAAAAAGATTCCCTATGTTAATTGCCCATTGTATTTTTTGTAAAAAATTATTAAAAATCGAGGAAAATTATTTCCCGATTTTAATACCCGTATTTGGGTATAGATATGCTATCGTATCCATGTGTTAGATTGAGTTATTTTGCTGTCAAATTGACAAAATTTTAAATTTCAAAACTGTGTCATCTTTGGCGTTTTTTGTATTTGGCGATTAAAAATATACTACGAAAATATACATGCCAGATGTTTATTTTTGTAACATGTATTGTACGAAATATTGTTTCATATAATTCATCGCTCTCTTAATATAATTTGTTAAAATAACCATGATTTTTGAAAGGAATGAAATATGTTCGCCAAATAATTTGGCGATATATTTTTTCCGCCAAGGTTGACAGATATATTAAATCTATTTCGCTGCAATATATGAGTATATCAAACACTTTATTTAGACATTTGAAAACAAATTTGACTTCAAATTATGATAGAATATTTATCATTTTCCTTTTAATTAGTATATTAGTTGGATATTTATTGTGTAAATATCATCCTTTGAAATGAAATGTTTATGTTTTCAATCGAATATGGAAGTTTGCTATTTTATTTTTCTAAAGTTTTGAAATTTGAAATTTAAATTTTATCAATTTTACAGCAAAAACAACTTAATCTAACGCATGCACACGATAACGAATACATATCTATACCGAAATATGGCAATTAAAATCGGAAAATAATTTTCCTCAATTTTTAATATTTTTTTACAAAAAATCCAATGGGCGATTAACATAGGAAATCTTTTTCTTGCATCCACTGACGTCCAGTGACGTCATCACTTTGCTTGCGTATTTTCTAACTATCTAATAATTACAGACACTCCATGCTAACCCAAATTCACCCCTACTCTATACTCCCAACCAGCTATCTCCCCCACAACATCGCCAAAATATCCCTGATCCAGCTAGGGACTTTCTCATTCTCAACCGAACATTTTATCTTGACTCGACATTATCACCTTAGACTACCCTACTTTCAATACTCATTTCAACTGGTGACCTTTACTTGTCCAACCAAACATTCTATCCCAACTATAACTTTACACTAATTTCAAAACTAAAATCAACTGGCGACATTTACGTACTGAACTCGACGCCAATCATACCTTACAATGTAAACATATAATGAAGCTTGATAAAAATATTTAAAGACTTTAATATGTTTTTACAAATATTTTAATTTTTTAAGGCTTTAATATGTTTTAGAAATATTTTAAGCGTTTTTTTTTTTTTTTAATGAAACAGTCAAAGAGTCGTTCATTCGCAATTAAAGAGTTGTCCATTTGGAATTTGTATTTTCTGAATGGCAACAGTTTTGGTTTGTTTTTATTTGGTATTGCGTTGTTTATAATCATGAAGTTACATAATTCTATTTATAAGTTCATGTTTATAATAGCCAGTGATTCGTTATATTTTATTTAGACATTTAAACATTACAACTGAATAGTTTTTCAAGGTTTTATAGCAAATAAATAAGAATATGTGCGATACAAAACATGTATGAAAATGATATGTATGTTTCCTAAGTTGAATTAAACAAACGGAAAAAAAAATGGCTGCCAAAAGTTTCTGTTTTGAAGCGGTACTAACCGGATTCGTTCATGACAGATGAGGATCATTATATATATTATTTTTTTTGTTTTTTATCTGAAAAAAATGTCTTTTTTTAACACTTTCCAACAAGGTTGAAAAGTGTTTATGACTTGGGTTTGTCTGTCTGTCTGTCCGCGCTCTAACTCCCGTAAATATTTATGGAATTTATTGAAACTGATATATGTTACTCAAGTTCCCTATCGGATGTTCCCTACTGAAAATGGAGTTTATACCTCTACTGGTTTGTGTACAGGGACCCCCGAAAATATTTGAAAGCATTGTGTTCTGTGAGAGGCATTTCTATAAATCATATCTTCATACCCTTACTGTACGCAAATCTTAATGAAATTGAAATATGTTATTCAAGTTCACTGCCGGATGTATCCTGTATAAAATGGAGTAAATACCACCACTTATTTGTGTACAGGGACACACAAAAGTATTTCAAAGCAATGTTTTCTATGAGGGGCATTTTTATAAACCATATCTTCATACCCTTACTGTACGCAAATCTTAATGAAATTGAAATATGTTATTCAAGTTCACTGTCGGATGTTTCCTGTATAAAATGGAGCAAATACTAACACTGATTTGTGTACAGGGACACAAAAAAGTATTCCAAAGCATTGCGCTTTATGAGAGATATTTCTATAAACTAAATTTTAATAACTTTACTTTGCACCAAGATTTATGAAATTGAAATGTGTTATTTATAAGCACAAAAGAAAATGCTTTGCATAGAATATAGCATGATTAGCAATAGATTTACAGGGTGACGCAAAAATATTCAGTTATATAAAGAGCTATTAATAAATGTTTGCTAAAAGTGTACTTTCGTTTACATTAAGCGTTTTTAACACTTTCTAACATTTTTAACAATTCCCAACAAGATTGAAATGTGTTTACGACTTCAGTTTGTCTGTCTGTCTGTCCGTCTGTTTGCCTCTCCGCGCTCTAATTCCCGTAAATATTTGAGGAATTTCTTGAAACTGATATATGTTATTCAAGTTCACTATTGGATGTTCTCTTTTGAAAATGAAGTTTATACCATTACTGGTTTGTATACAGGGACACATGAAAGTAGTTCAAAGCATTGTGTTCTATGAGAAGTATTTCTATAAATCGTATTTTCATACCTTTACTGTACACATATCTTAATGAAATTGAAATATGTTATTCCAGTTCATTATCGGATGTTCCCTGTTGAAAATGGAGTAATTATAAATTAAAAATTTGCTAGAATTCTATTTTCGTATACATTAAGCGTTTTTAAAACTTCCTAACATTTTTTTAAGTGTGAATATGATATCAATTTGTGTATCTGTCCGTCTGTCCGTCTGTCTGTCTGCCCGCGCTCTAACTCTCGTAAATATTTATGGAATTGTTTGAAACTGATATATGTTATTCAAGTTCACTATCGGATGTTTACTATTGAAAATGGAGTTTATACCTCTACTGGTTTGTGTACAGGGACACCCGAAAGTATTTCAAAGAATTGTGTTCTATGAGAGGTATTTCTATAAAACTTATTTTCATACCTTTACTGTACAATATCTTCATGAAATTGAAATATGTTATTCAAGTTCACTATTGGATGTTTCCTATATAAAATAGATTACATACCTCCACTATTTTATGTACAGGGTCACTCAAAAGTACTCAAAAGCATTGCGTTCTTTGTGAGATATTTCTAGGTTATTTATATGCCCAAAAGAATGCTTTGCATAGAATATAGAATGGTTACCATTAGTTTTACAGGGTGACACAAAAATATTCAGTAATATTAAGAGCTTTTAAAAAAAATTGCCAGAATTGTTCTTTCGTTTACATTAAGCGTTTTTGACATTTTCTATCATTTTTTTAGTGTGAATTTAATTTCAATTTGTGTATATGTCTGACTGTTCTTCTCTCCGTCTGCCTGTTTTTCTGCGCTCTAATTCCCGTAAATAATTATGGAATTTCTTTAAACCGATATATTTTATTGAAGTTCACTATCGGATGTTCCCTATAGAAAATGGAATGGATACCATTCTGGTTTGTGTACAGGGACACCCAAAAGTATTCGAAAGCATTGTGTTCCATGAGAGGAGTTTCTATAAATCATATTTTAATACCTTTAATGTTTAGAAACTTTAATGAAATTTTAATATGTTATTCAATTCCCTATGGGATGTTTCCAATGTAAAGTAGAGTACAATTCTAACTGGTTTGTGTACAGGGGCACTTGAAAGTACTCCAAAGCATTGTGTTGTATGAGAGTTATTTTTATCAACCAAATTTTAATAATTTTATCTTCCACAAAGCCTAATGCAATTGAAATACACTATTCGTATACACAAAAGAGTGTGTCTTTTATGTAATATAGTATGGTTAGCATTAGATTTACAGGGTCACACAAAAGTAATCAGTTACATTAAGAGGTATTAATAAAAATTTGCTGGAATTGCACTTTTGTTTACATTAGCGTTTTAACACTTTCTTATAATTTTAGTGGGAATATGATTTCAATTTGTGCATCTGTCTGTCCGATTGCCTACCTTTCTATCTGTTTGTCTCCGGCTCCTATCATCCGTCAATATTTTGAGATTTTTTTTAAAAATGATACACTCATGTTCCCTATAGAATGTTCCCTATTTAAAATGTCATTAATAGGTCCTGTACAACTAGTTTGTTTACAGGGACGACAACAACAACAATAAAAAAAAAAAAAAAAAAAAAAAAAAAAAAAAGCCAATGTATTACGTTTTAGGACGGAATTTTTTAAAAGTTATATTTAAAAATTTTCTACTACAAAAACCTTAAAAACATTGACATGTATTATTAATATTCTAAAATATTGTTTTGTATGGAATATGATACGATTAACTTTCAGATTTACAGGGCTACAGTAAAAGTTTCAGAGAGTTTAAAAGCTGTAATTATAATCTAACGGCTGCATTTTCTTTTGCGTTAAGCCTTTTTAACACTTTCCAAAATACCTAAGAGTAATTTTAAAATCAATTAGTCTATCTGTATGTTTTTCAGTCCTTTTGTCTGTTGTGTGATAAAGTAGGCAAAGAATATTAATAGTTATTCGATACAACAATTGCGTACAGTTGGAAAGTGTTACTAATGAATGCGTACTGCATGATTTTTCTTTCTTGTTTCTTTTAATTATCAGTAAATTAATTTAATAAAAAAGCACCACAAAACTGGCGTTGTGTAAATTGTTACTTACAAACTTTGAATAAACGCCATAAAATACAATAAACTCGCAACAATTGTTTCGGGTCGAAAAAACACACGACCCTTCATCAGGCGAATAAAGTAAGCACGAGTGCTGCAGTCAAAGCGGCAGCGCACAAAATCGTTTAAAATGAAAAGAAAAACTTTATAAAGTAGAAAGTATATATAGCTACTGGTGTGAGTAGAATTGTACAAGAAAACAAAAAAAAATAAATAAATGAATGAGATTAAACATATAACAATCTAAGGATATCAAAATTTAAACGAAGATCTAAGTTACGTGAGTAATTTCCAAGCATCAGAGAAGAATGGAGTGGAAGAAATATCATTAACAAGATTTTTTGAATTTTTAAATATGTAAAACGCTTCATGAATATCCAAATGGGAGGAACAGACAGGAGATGAAATTATGTTAGTTTTGGAACAATCAAAACGATGACCTTGAAACCAGCAGTGGAAAGCAATAGAGGATTTGGTAATCTCTTCATTACGAACATTCCGACGGTGCTCATTTATT
This sequence comes from Salticus scenicus, assembly GCA_963930645.1. Lineage (NCBI taxonomy): Eukaryota > Metazoa > Arthropoda > Arachnida > Araneae > Salticidae > Salticus > Salticus scenicus. The sequence continues at coordinate 47,088,974 of OZ005653.1, forward strand.
CTGTATTTCAAACGCCTCCTAGTTTGACCAATATAACCTAAGTTGCAGGACGAACACGGAATTAGATAAATTAAAGAACGGTTTTCGGTGGGAATGGGATCCTTAAGAGAAGATAATTTAATTTTATTGACGGGTTTGTAAATAACTTTGAAACCAAACGGTGAAAGAATTTTAGAGATTTTAAAAGAGAGTGAAGAATAAAAAGGTAAAACAACTAGGATGAGACTGTGATCGTTTAATTTGGGAGCAGAACGTTTAGGATTCTTAAATTTATATAGAGCTTTATCGATGATGGATGGGTTATAGGCACGAGAGAGAGCAAGAGATTTTAAATAATTAATTTCTTTCGAAAGATTAGACGGATCAGAACAAATGTGTAAGGCACGATAAACATAAGTGTAAAAAGCAGACATTTTTTGTTGAGGGGCGTGGTTAGAGAGAGCATGCGGCGGCAAAGATACTGAGAATGGTTTTCTAAAAACAGTAGTTGAGAAACAATCCTTTTCTTTATTCACAAGAACATCAACGAAAGGCAAAGAGCAATCCTGTTCAACCTCAAAAGTGAATTGAATGCATGGGTCAATCGAATTGACCAAAGAAAGTAAATTGGACAAATCGACTTCAGGGGAGACAAGAACGGAAGTGTCGTCCACATACCTAAACCAGTGAGGAAATTTATATACACCGAAGAGTTTTTCTTCAAAATAGGAGAGAGAGCACTACCCATGGCCATACCATCATTTTGGGAATAATAAGTACCATTAAAAATGAAGGCAGTTTACCTGATATACAAATGAACTAAATTTACAAGCTCCTCAATTTCAATAGAAGAGTAATGGAATTCACGTAGTCTTCTTTCTAAACATACCAGAGCACCTTGAACCGGAACATTTGTAAAAAGTGATTTGACATCTAAAGAAATCATAGTATAGTTAGACGGAGAGATGCATTTCAGTTTGTCCACAAAATCATACAAGTTCTTTACAGTATGAAAATTAGTAGTAGTTAGATGAGAAAGAGAGTTTGAAAGAAATCGAGCAAGATTATAAGAAGCCGTACCAATATTAGACACAATAGGCCGAAAGCAGAGAGCGGGTTTATGAACTTTCGGAAGTGCATAAAAACGAGCACAATTAGCAGCCGAAAGAATATCATGCGTTTGGTATAATCATTAAGAATAACGGAATGATCATCTTGATCAAGTCAAACACCACGTTAAAAATTCCGTTATTCTTAATGATTATACCAAACGCATGGTAATTCCTTCGGCTGCTAATTGTGCTCGTTTTTATGCACTTCCGAAAGTTCATAAACCCACTCACTGCTTTCGGCCTATTGTGTCTAATATTGGTACGGCTTCTTATAATCTTGCTCGATTTCTTTCAAACACTCTTTCTCATCTAACTACTACTAATCATCATACTGTAAAGAACTCGTATGATTTTGTAGACAAACTGAAATGCATCTCTCCGTCTAACTATACTATGATTTCTTTAGATGTCAAATCACTTTTTACAAATGTTCCGGTTCAAGGTGCTCTGGTATGTTTAGAGAGAAGACTACGTGAATTCCATTACTCTTCTATTGAAAATGAGGAGCTTCTAAATTTAGTTCATTTGTGTATTAGGTAAACTGGCTTCATTTTTAATGGTACTTATTATTCCCAAAATGATGGTATGGCCATGGGTAGTCCTCTCTCTCCTTTACTTTGCGACATTTATATGCACTAGGGTGGATCGAAAAACGCTTTTTCTCTCCAATACAATTCTAATAGCGCGGAAAACTTGCGCATAGGCATCATTATAAATGAAAAAATATTAAAAAAATTCTTTTTCAAAATTTGAAATCGCGCAGAAGGCCTAAAGTTACCAAAAAAGTCAAAATACCGGTAAATTTAAAAAAAATGCAAAAATTACAAAAAAATACATTTCTTGTTCTAATAGTGAAAAAAGTGTTTTTAAGAGTGCCCTTAATGCATACAAAATATAATTAGACCCATTCTTGTTTTACTGAATTCGCGCAAAAGGCCTAAAGTTGCGGGTTGTATCGTAAAAAAACGATATTTCATGATTTTCGACGATTTTTAAACATGTGCCAAAACCCATAAAAGTTTTATTTTTAATTTGTAATAGTGTAAAAACCATTCAAAATAGTTTTCCCAATCCATAAATAATACTTTCAGACCTGTTATTCCTTAATTGTATTCGCGAAAAAGGTCTAAATTATAGTATAAGTTAAGTTATAGAGTCCCGTAAAAACGCCGTTTTCCATATCTGATTAGTGTTTATTTAACACATTAAGGCTTGTAATAAGACTCTAACAAGTGATTTACAAAAAATGTATTAGCCAAACATATCATATTGCAGCTCTCAGCTCATTTCAACATTTAATCTGTGCTGAAATGACCCAGGACTCACGGCGAGGACGTGGCTGCAAGGCGAGTCCCACCTTCACCCTACCCAACCAACCAAACAGGGTGAATTTTATTTACAATATTTACAGTAACTATTTACTTTGTACAATGCATATATGTTCGTTGTAGGCAAAAGGTTATTTAAGTAGAAGCCCCTTTGAATTCTGACTTTGAATTAAATGTGGGCATCAGCTGTCTTGATTTTAAAGTCGCTCTAATATAACCATCGCGATTTTCATGCCCGCACACTTTTTCTGCTGCTTCTGTAACCAGTTTTACACACCTCAACTGACTGGGTGTGGCATGGGAATTTGAAGTAGTTAAACTCTGGTAGCGCTTTGTCTTTCAATAAAGAAGCAATGTATTCAGTTGGCATCTTGGACAGTAGTGGCGGACATTTTAACGAGTTACCTTATAGGCATTTGTTTGATCACTTGGATGGAACGACAACAGTACCAGCATCATTTAGCTGTCCAGTTGGAAAACAACTCCCTGGATGTGAGAAACTCCCTGTTGTAGATTTTGAGCCGATACAATCAGAAGAATTCATTGATATCACTAAAAACGATCTGAGCAAAGATCAGAAGTATCTCCTAGACATTCTCAAAGCGGTCAACACAGGAATCTGTAATCCAGAATTGGCTGCTAGGGATCCTGGACGCATCAGCCACTCTCGTTGGCTAATCTGTGCTAACCGGGTTTTAAGATTGTATGTATTCCAAACTAGTCCAACAATTGAGTTACAGACTCTTGCAAATTACATAGTGAAGTCATATGCACCTGTTTGGTTTGATATAAAGAAAAAATACACTGTGAAAGATGGACCGAAGCATATTTTAGGTAGTTAAAACAACCAAGCATCTACCGGACAATATCGAGCAAATCATTGATCCAGTAATTCAAAGAAACGCATTCTTCTGCCACCCTGAAAATATTATGTTGGCTATGATAATGGATAAGAGACCACACATTAGAGAACTTGGCTACAGGATGATCCTTAAATCCAGAAATGAGCCATCAGCTGAAGGTTATGTAAGAGACTTCAAAATAGCTTTAATAAATTTTAGTGCAAACAATTATACCGAGCTAATTGATTGGTCAATCTGCAAATTAACACTGCCGCTACTACTGTCCAAGATGCCAACTGAATACATTGCTTCTTTAATGAAAGACAAAGCGCTACCAGAGTTTAAATACCTCAAATTCCCATGCCACACCCAGTCAGTTGAGGTGTGTAAAACTAGTTACAGAAGCAGCAGAAGCGGGCATGAAAATCGAGATGGTTATATTAGAGCTACTTTAAAATCAAGACAGCTGATGCCTACATTTAATTCAAAGTTAGAATTCAAAGGGGCTTCTACTTAAATAACCTTTTTCATACAACGAACATATATGCATTGTACAAAGTAAATAGTTACTGTAAATATTGTAAATAAAATTCACCCTTGTTGGTTGGTTGGGTAGGGTGGAGGTGGGACTCGCCTTGCAGCCACGTCCTCGCCGTGAGTCCCGGGCCATTTCAGTACAGATTAAATGTTGAAATGAGCTGAGAGTTGCAATATGATATGTTTGGCTAATACATTTTTTGTTAATCACTTGTTAGAGTTTTATTACAAACCTTAATGTGTTAAATAAACACTCATCAGATACGGAAAACGGCGTTTTTACGGGACTCTATAACTTAACTTATACTATAATTTAGACCTTTTGCGCGAATACAGTTAAGGAATAACAGGTCTGAAAGTATTATTTCTGGATTGGGAAAACTACTTTGAATGGTTTTTACACTATTACAAATTACAAATAAAACTTTTATGGGTTTTGGCACATGTTTAAAAATCGTCGAAAATCATGAAATATCGTTTTTTTACGATACAACCCGCAAATTTAGGCCTTTTGTGCGAATTCAGTAAAACAAGAATGGGTCTAATTATATTTTGTATGCATTAAGGACACTCTTAAAAACACTTTTTTCACTATTAGAACAAAAAATGTATTTTTTTGTAATTTTTGCATTTTTTTTAATTTACCGGTATTTTGACTTTTTTGGTAACTTTAGGCCTTCTGCGCGATTTCAAAGTTTGAAAAAGAATTTTTTAAATATTTTTTCATTTAAAATGACGCCTATGCGCAAGTTTTCCGCGCTATTAGAATTGTATTGCAGAAAAAACGCGTTTTTCGATCCACCCTAATATGCACTATTTTAAAGAAAAACTCTTCGGTGTATATAAATTTCCTCACTGGTTTAGGTATGTGGACCACACTTTCGTTCTTGTCTCCCCTGATGTCGATTTGTCCAATTTACTTTCTTTGGTCAATTCGATTGACCCATGCATTCAATTCACTTTTGAGGTTGAACAGGATTGCTCTTTGTCTTTCCTTGACGTTCTTGTGAATAAAGAAAAGGATTGTTTCTCAACTACTGTTTTTAGAAAAACATTCTCAGTCTCTTTGCCGCCGCATGCTCTCTCTAACCACGCCCCTCAACAAAAAATGTCTGCTTTTTACACTTATGTTTATCGTGCCTTACACATTTGTTCTGATCCGTCTAATCTTTCGAAAGAAATTAATTATTTAAAATCTCTTGCTCTCTCTCGTGGCTATAACCCATCTATCATCGATAAAGCTCTATATAAATTTAAGAATCCTAAACGTTCTGCTCCCAAATTAAACGATCACACTATCACAGTCTCATCCTAGTTGTTTTACCTTTTTATTCTTCACTCTCTTTTAAAATCTCTAAAATTCTTTCACCGTTTGGTTTCAAAGTTATTTACAAACCCGTCAGTAAAATTAAATTATCTTCTCTTAAGGATCCCATTCCCACCGAAAACCGTTCTGGAATTTATCTAATTCCGTGTTCGTCCTGCAACTTAGGTTATATTGGTCTAACTAGGAGGCGTTTGAAATACAGAATAAATGAGCACCGTCGGAATGTTCGTAATGAAGAGATTACCAAATCCTCTATTGCTTCCCACTGCTGGTCTAAAGGTCATCGTTTTGATTTTTCCAAAACTAACATAATTTCATCTTCTGTCTGTTCCTCCCATTTGGATATTCATGAAGCATTTTACATATTTAAAAATTCGAAAAATCTTCTTAATGATATTTCTTCCACTCCATTTTTCTCTGATGCTTGGAAATTACTCACGTACCTTAGATCTTCGTTTAAATTTTGATATCTTTAGATTGTTATATGTTTAATCTCACTCATTTATTTATTTTCTTGTTTTCTTGTACAATTCTACTCACTCCAGTAGCTATATTTACTTTCTACTTTATAAAGTTTTTCTTTTCATTTTAAACGATTTTGTGCGTTGCCGCTTTGACTGCAGCACTCGTGCTTACTTTATTCGCCTGATGAAGGGTCGTGTGCTTTTTCGACCCGAAACAATTTTTGCGAGTTTATTGTATTTTATGGTGTTTATTCAAAGTTTATAAGTAACAATATCAGTAAATTAGCTAAATTTTGTTAAAGTTATCGAACGCTACCTGTTTATAAATTTGGATATAAAATTCAAAAATTAATTTTGCAAGGAGTATTGTGATGTTTAACGATTAATCAATAATTTTAATAAATATTTCAAGTAAAAGTAACGGGAATGTTTTTCTAAAGTGATATGTCTCCTCTACAAATAATACTACATGAAACTGTAGTAGTTTATCTTTCTTTCTTTCTTTTTTTTTTTTTTTTTTTTTTTTGGGGGGGGGGGGGGATTGAAGGGTGATATGTCTGTATGTCTGTATCGATACATTTGTCCGGGTATCATGTGAGAACGCCTGGACAGAATTCAATGACACTTGACAGAGATTTAGGAGTGCAACCAATTTAAAAATATATATAACGAACATTTCAAGATTTTAATAAGATTTACCGATATGGACAAGAAACTCTTGCACATGCACGTTAAGTATTTTGTCAGTAAAAGGCGTAGACAAAAAAACTTTTTGTGGTATCTTAACGTTTCGAGACCTTTGTAATTTTAGGTTTAAAAACTGCTTATGTAGAAACTAATGACTAAGAATATTGGTCTCCATAGCTTTTTAAATTTTTTGAATATTTAAAAATTTTCATCTCTGGCAAAAGTGAAATATTTATATTTTTCTCTAAAATTCTCTTAGTGTTGAAACTTTCATTTATTTATAGCATGTCTTTGCAAGAATAAATTTTTATTTTATGCCTTTCAGGGCTCCACAATAAAGAGCTTCTACTGTTAAAAAATATTTTTTTACTTAAAATTTTTATTTATTTACTTAGTAGCTCAGATATTATTTAAAAATGGCTGGATAGAATAGAGTGACAAATGGTAGGCGTTTAGGCATGTACCAATGCAAACAATCTAAATTTACATCTATGGAACATTTCAAAAGTATAATAAGATTTAGAGGTGAGGGCAAAAAATGCTTCACATACGCGATAAAGCTTTTGTGAGTAAAATTCGTAGAATGAGAAAAAAAAAAAGTGATATCTTAACATTTTAGGCATTAAAGAAACAAAAAATGTTTTCAGAATAATTTCTGTCTGTGTGGAGAAGGATATGATTCTATAGAACATTTTTTATTTATTCCGGGTATCACTTGAAAAAAGCTGTACGAAATTGAACGACTCTTGGCAAGAGTTTACGCTTGCACCAAACTTCGAAATTTCAATTAAATTAATATATATTTTCGGAAAGCGTCTGTGCATGCACGATAAGACTTTTGCTAGTAAAACCCACAGAATGGAAGTAACTTTTGATAATTTTGCGTTTCAGTCATCAAGGAAGTTTACAATATGGCAAAATGAACCTGTAACGCTTTTTTTTTTTTTTTTTTTTTTTTGTCGAGATATCATGTGAAAATGGCTGGAAGAAATAGAAGGATAATTAGGAGCGGTTTAGCCATATAACGAACCTAATAATAATAGAACAACTTAATATTCTAAACTATTTATATTTATATTTTACAACCTTCACCCATTTCATTTAAACAACCTTATGTAATATTTCAATCATTTTCACGGTTTAATTTAACCATGTTTTAATTGTTGACGGTTTAATTGATGATCTCTTTTATGTATAATTCTGATTTGCAGTTTAAATTTAGCTTTAAAATACCTTTATGTTTAAGAAAAGTGCAGAGAGTTTTAAAATTCACACTATGTTAAAAGAAAAAAAAATCTATAATATTTGCAGCTTACTATAAACATAAAGAATCTCCTTATATTATTAAAATCTGTGCGCATCTGTCTGTCTGTATGTCTGTCTGTGAGAAATGCCTTGTCATCGCTAAAGCTCCGGCGCTAATGGTCGCATCGACTCGAAACCGGTGTCGACAGACGCAGACTTTCTTCATCTCGACATCGAGATAATTCGCTAAGCGATGCGACCCTAATTAGCGGAGATATTAATTAAAATATCGACCCATGTCTACCGAAAAATGACCCAGAATTCATGATTAAATGCTTAAAAAGCGACATTTTTACGGAAAAAGTGGAAAAAAAATTAGAAATATCAGTCGTATTGCTACAAACAAGATACCATTGTAAAGGGCTTTTTTTTTCTCAATCCGATGGTTTAAACGGCTTATCGATCGGACAATTAGATTTTTTAAAATTAACTAAACTAGAAAAAAAATGTTGGCAACAAATCACAAGAATCTTAGCTTTGCAGACGATAGTCTACTGTCTTGAACGGAAAGAAACACATCTGGTATTTAATGTGGTCACATGTTTTTGTACTGCGATTAAAAATTGCAATTTTCTATTTTCTTCATTTTTTCAAAATTCGCACATTTCAATTAGTATACAATCTTAACACCACAAAACAAACTTGCAGTTCAAATTTCATCGATTTTGGTCAATAAACAAAAGATTTACATTTTAATTGCAAATTAAATTTTATCTTTGCACGCCTGACATTTTATCTGTCGAAAGAGGATGCCAGTTTCAAAACGACACAAATACACTTAAGGTAAAAATATTTCGTTTTCTATTTAACCGACTACCGTAGATAATGGAATTCGAAATTTCACCTGACTTACACGTTTTGAGGTCTCATGGCGCTGTAATAATTTAAAATTTCAATATTTAAAATTCTAATTATGTTTATTTTTTTATTTTTATTTTTTTGTTTTTAATATGTCATTCGATACACATTTTAAAGTACGGTTACATTATCGAAAGGGGAATTCGAGATTTCACCCGATTTACATGTTTTGAGGTCTCCGGATTAGGTTTTCTTTTGCACCGCAATAGTGGAATTCGCGTGTCGAAAGTGGAATTAGAGATTTCACCTGATTTACACGTTTTGAGGTGTCCTGAATGGGTTTTCTTTTGTATCTCAGCTGCTGATTAAAATAATTTCATAAGTAATACATCATTTAAAAGCTTTGTTAATTTGGAATTAAATAGTAGATTGCAGAAATTCGATATTTCGACATTTCTCCTGATTTAAACGTTTTGAGGTGTCCTGAATGGGTTTCTCTTTTGTCTCAGTTACTAATTAAAAAAATTTCATAAGAAATACATCATTTGAAAGCTTTGTTGAGTTGGAATCGAACAGTAGATTACAGAAATTTCTACCGCCAGATGGCGCTGTAATATTTTTAAATTACAATATTTCGATTTCTAATCAAGATTAAATTTTTTTAATGCGTCATTCGATACACATTTTAAAGAACTTTTAAATTATCGAAAATGGATTTCAAGAGTTCACCAGATTTACACGTTTTGAGGTCTCCTGAATCAGTTTTCTTTTGTATCTCAACTACTAATTAAAATAATTTCATAAGTAATGCATCATTAGAAAGCTTTGTTGATTTGGGATCGAACAGTGGAATACAGAAATTTCTACCGCCAGATGGCACTGTAATATTTTCAAATTTCAATATTTTAACTTCTAATCATGATTAAATTATTTTTAATACATCATTCGAAAGATATTTTAAAGTTCTTTTATATTATCGAAAGTTTTCAGCAGATTTACACGTTTTGAGGCGTCCTGATTAGGTGTTCTTTTGCATCTCAGCTAATTGAGTAAGACCGTTCAAAATTGGTATACGTAGGTTAATTAGAAGGGGCTGAAAGGGTAAGGAAGAAATAGGCGTGCACCGCGCGCGCAGCGCGCACGGGACTTCGCTGCCGGAGGCAGTGGGTACCCGGTCCGACTTTTTTACCGATGAGAAATATTTTTTTTAATTTTCTTTTCTTAAGAATAAAAATTTGATTTCAGAAGGAATACGTGCGCGCAGCGTGCGTATACCTTCACACGTGCGCGCACAGCGCGCATGGCTTTGCGCTACCGAAGGCAGTGGGGACCCGGTGTGATTTTTTACCCGATCAGAAATGATTTTTTTTAGGGGGCACGAAGTGTCAGGGAAGGAATGCGGGTGTGCAGCGCGTGTATTCTTTAACTTGTGCGCGCGCAGCGCGCACGGGACTGCGCTGCCGAAGGCAGTGGGGACCTGGGCCGTCTTTGTACCCCATGAGAAATGATTTTTTTTTCTTTTCTTAAGAATAAAAATTTGATTCGAGAAGAAATATTTGCGCGCAGCGCACGTATACCTTCACACGTGCGCGCGCAGCGCGCATGGGTTGCGCTGCAGTGGGGACCCGGTGTGAGTTTATACCCGATCAGAAATAATTTTTTTTTTGGGGGGGGCACGAAGGGTCAGGGAAGGAATACGCGCGCGCAGCGCGTGTATCCCTAAACTTGTGCACGCGCAACGCGCACGGGACTGCGCTGCCGAAGGCAGTGCGGACCCGGGACGACATTTTACCCGATCAGAAATGATTTTTTTTTAAATTTCTTTTCTTAAGACTAAAAGTTACTGTTAGTGATTCATTAATTATAGTGATTCATTTGAAAATACTGACCCGCTAGCGGGCGAAGCTCGCTAGTGAATTACTAAAATGTGTCAATACTTTTTATTAATCTTAATGTGCCTCATTTATAGTATATAAATCAGCATCAGCATCAATTTCAGCTTTTATCAATACACTGCAGGATGAAGGCCTCTTCTAGGTGATTCCAATCTGCCCTGTTCTCTCCAATTCTTCTCAATCTGTTCTTCCAAACTTCACAATTTCATCTCTCCAATGACACTGGGGTCTTGTCCTTGATTATTTCTTATATTTATGTATCCAAAATAGAACTATGGTAGTCCATCTGTCTTCGCTTCTTCTAGAAAGGTGCCCAACCCAATTAATTTAACTTCTTAATTCTATAAATGACATTAGTATTAAATGACATTTTCTCCCTAATCTATGTGTTTCGCTTTCTGTCTCTTCAGGTGAATCCTAACATGTATCTCCCACGCTTCTTTGGGTTGTTTAAAGCTTATGTACAGTCGGTAACAAAAGTGTCCGAACACTAGCAAAAATTCCTATGTAAAAAAATTACACTTCATACGGTTTTGTTAAATAAATCCTTGTCGAATCATGTTCTCAGTCAGTGTAAGGACAGGATTCGATAAGGATTTATTTAACAAAACCGTATGAAGTGTACTTTTTTTACATAGGAATTTTTGCTAGTGTTCGGACACTTTTGTTACCGACTGTATAGTTTTAAACATCGACGTCTCTAAACTGATTTTAATTTACGCTTATTTCTGTGAATTGATTTTAATCGGGACTCACCCCTTCATTTTACCATATTTTTATTAACTTCGATTGTTGTTTGTTTGCTTGTTTGTCCAGTACAAATCTTGCAATCGATTTTTAACTAACTTTCCGACTAGCTAGATATTTGAAATTTTCAGGACAGCTCAGAACACGGTGACAATACATTTTTCTAATAATTTTAGTCAACTATTTCAGGTCCCGCTGCCTTCGGCAGCGTTTATATGATTCGACAGAAAATTTATTTAACTAATTTCCCGACAAGCTAGACATTTGAAACTTTCAGAATAGTTCAGAAGACGGTGAAAATGCATTTTTCTAATACCTTTAGCCAGCTGTTTCGGGTTCCTGCTGCCTTCGGCAGCGTTATCAATACAAAGCTGGCAATCGCTTTTTCCCTAACTTTCAGACTAGCTAGACATTTGAAATTTTCAGGACAGCTCACAACACGGTGACAATACATTTTTCGAATAATTTTAGTTCGCTATTTAAAGTCCCGCTGCCTTCGGCAGCGCTCATATGATTCGACAGGAAATTTATTTAACTAACTTCCCGACTAGCTAAACATTTGAAACTTTCAGAATAGTTCAGAACACGGTGAAAATGCATTTTTTTAATACCTTTAGTCAACTGTTTCAGGTTCCTGCTGCCTTCGGCAGCGTTATAAGTGCAAAGCTTGCAATCGAATTTTCACTAACTTTCCGACTAGCTAGACATTTGAAACTTTCAGGACAGCTCACAAATCGGTGACAATACCTTTTTCTAATAATTTTAGTCAACTATTTCAGGTCTCGCTGCCTTCGACAGCGCTTATATGATTCGACAGAAAATTTATTTAACTAACATCCCGACTAGCTAGACATTTGAAACTTTCAGAATAGTTCGGAACATGGTGAAAATGCATTTTTTTAATACCGTTAGCCAAATATTTCGGGTTCCTGCTGCCTTCGGCAGCGTTATCAGTATAGAGCTTTCAATCGATTTTTCACTAACTTTCTGACTGTCTAGACATTTGAAACTTTCAGGCTAGCTCATAACACGGTGACAATACATTTTTCTAATAATTTTAGTCAACTGTTTCAGGTCTCGCTGCCTTCGACAGTGCTTATATGATTCAACAGAAAATTTATTTAACTAACTTCCCGACTAGCTAAACATTTGAAACTTTCAGAATAGTTCAGAACACGGCGAAAATGCATTTTTAAAATGATTTTAACCAACTGCTTCGGGTTCCTGCTGCCTTCGACATCGTTATCAGTACAAAGCTTGCATTCGATTTTTCACTAACTTCCCGACTAGCTAGACATTTGAAACTTTCAGGAAAGCTCAGAACACGGTGACAATACTTTTTTTAATACTTTTAGTCAATTACTTCAGGTTCCTACTGCCTTCGGCAGCGTTTATATGGTTCAACAGAAAATTTACGTGACTAACTTCCTGACTAGCTAGACATTTCAAACTTTCAGAATAGTTCAGAATACGGTGAAAATGCATTTTAAAAATATTTTAAACCAATTGCTTCGGGAACCTGCTGCCTTCGGCAGCGTTACCAGTACAAAGCTTGCAATCAACTTTTAACGAACTCCCCGGTTTTTAACTAACTTCCCTAACTTCCCATTTGAAATTTTTACAATAGCTCAAAACACGATAGCAAGGAACTTTTTTAATACTTTTTTTCAATTGCTCCGGGTTCCCGCTGCCTTCAGTAGCGATTATATAATTCAACAGAAAATTTAAAAACATGGTATATTAAAAACATGGTATATAAAACATGGTTCTTTTTATCTTGTAATTATTTAATGTCACTTCTCGTGCGAAGAACGGATACAACAACTTGTATGATAATAACAAAAGATATTTTTTTTTTTTTTTAAATTTCTACTATCTCCTTCATGAAATATTTATATTTTACCAGGTGCTAGAAACTTTCGAAAAGATTAACCGATAGCGAGTGTTAATTTTTTACATAAGGCGAATTTCAGATAACATCCCACCCAAAAACGTAGTACTTGTGTACGAGTTTCCAAAAAGGAATTTTTATCTAATTTATTTCTGCTTAAGCAAGTGTTGCACATGGTACTTAAAGCAGACGAAATGTCTTTGAATAATTTACTTATATTTATATTTAATAGTACTTACATTAATTTCAGAATATAAATATCAGTGAGCGTGCATCATAAATATGTAAAACTATCGAAAACTGAAGCAAATAAAAAATATATTTTTTTAAAGGGAAAAGCAAGGATATTTACAATTTAATAGATTAACTATAAAACATATTTCCCTATTCTAGTACTACGTTTACATTTTTGATACTACTTTAAAATGTATGATCCTTTATTTTTTATTTATTTTTTTTTTTTTTTAACGTAACAGGAAAACATATTTTTTTTTAATTTTGAATTTGCATACTAAATTTATCATTCTTTATGGTTTGCATCTATCTATGTTACAGTTTAAAGAAAAAAAAAAAATATTTTATTTCAAATATTATTTTCTTTAAACTAGAAAACGCTTTTTCTATGAATATATATAAAGCGCCCACAAACACTTTTTGTTGGATAGAAAGCATTATATAATCTGTGCTTGCTCGGTGCATTTCCTAATTGATAATTATTCAAACTGGGTATGTTGAAAAATAAAGGTGTTCAAGTTCAGATTTTCATTAAATGTGTATATATTTAAAAGAAGCAAAAATACTATGTATGTTCATCTGATTTCAAGTATGATTTTTAATGAAAATCCAAACTAAAACTTGACCATTTAACGGGTCTTCTTTGACTCACTCATTGAAAACGTACTGCTTTTTTCTTATCGTAAAAAATTCTAATGCAAGGGAGTGAAGTGCATCTTGCTGGAAAAAAAAAATATTTTTTTTTTTTATTCTTCCGTAAAAAGTTGAAGCCTGTGATTCATCTCCATTTTGTGTTAGGAGAATATAATCCCTTAAAAATCTGGAGTTACTCCACTCGACTTTCCGAACATTGAGTAATTAACAGTTTTGTAGATAAAGTAAATAAACAGGAGTTGTTAAACAAACAAAAGAGAGAGAACCATAATAGAGTGTTTGAGTATTTTCCATATATTACACGATGTTTTATTTAACGCTACTGAACTATGAGCCCATAGATCATAATGATAAAGAATTTTTCGTTGTGTCCTTGTAAAAACCTATAAATGCCAGATTCACCTAAATGCTTATAGTTAGTGCAACAGTGATTTATAATATTCATATAAATTTTCAGCTCAATTGAATTAGGCGTTTAGATGCTATCGCAGTTTTAAAAATTTGGTCCCGTAGGCCATAATGATAAAGAATTTTTCTTTGTGTCCCTGTAAAAAAACTGTAAGTGCTAGATTCACCAAAATCTATACAGTTCGTGCAACTGTGATCTATAATATGTGTACAACTTTTTTGCTCAGATTAATAAAGCATTTAGACGCTATCGCACTTTTAAATATTTGGCCCCATAGGACGTAATGATAAAGAATTTTTCTTGGTGTCCCTGTAAAAAAACTATAAGTGCTAGATTCACCAAAATTTATAGGGTTCGTACTATGGTGACTTACAATATACGTACCAACTTTCAGCTTATTCGAACAAAGCGTTTAGACGCAAGCGTGTTCACTCACAGACATACACACACACATACACGCACACATACACACACACATACATACATCATCGTAAAAATAGTGAAACGGACTCAGGGACCTCGAAACGTATAGAAACATCAAAATCTCAAATTCGGATTTTTGACATGATTACAATACTTTCCTCACTATAGTGTTCAGAAAGTAAAAAGAACATCGAGGGCTATAGTAATCTCATGTACTCAGAATAGTCAAAGCCCAGTGTTCAGTTATATATATACCAACTAATGTCTCCTTTTTTCAAAACATACAAAGCCTTACATTTTGAAAATGTGCTGCAAACTTTCGTGTCATAAACTTCATTGTTTAAACAGGCTGGTATTCTTTTTTTCACTATTTCCATTCTAAGTTTTGCAATTAGAAAAACTTTGGTGCTTCATAAATTCTGATAGAATGAACAGATTTTCGAAATTTTCGTGTGGTAGTCTTCAGAATGTTGCATTGTTGATATACAGTCGGCATCAAAAGTATCCGAGCACTAGCAATAATCCCTGTCTAAAAAAAGTACACTTAATATTGCTTTGTTAAATAAATCTGTGTCGAGTCATGGTCGTAGAACATGATTCGACAAGGAATATTTATTAAAACAGTATTAACTCTACTTTTTTTATATAGGAATTATTGGCAAGTGCTCGGATACTTTTGCTGCCTACTGTACATGACTGTAATATATATAAACGTTGAGTTTCAATGCACAGACATGAATATTTTGCATATACTCACTTGTTCAGTTCAAAATAAATTAGAGAAAATATAAAGTTGGCGGGTTTGGTTTTCTCCGATTATATAAATCATTCAAAATTCAGCAGAAAATTAAAACTTGTGTGGAACGCACTCTATATCTAGACAATATATGCCAATCTCCTAT
The DNA here is from genome assembly GCA_963930645.1 of Salticus scenicus. NCBI lineage: Eukaryota > Metazoa > Arthropoda > Arachnida > Araneae > Salticidae > Salticus > Salticus scenicus. Next base: position 47,104,508 of record OZ005653.1, read on the forward strand.
TAAATTTTTTATTTCGTAATTAGGGAACTACTTTGTGTCCACCCTGTATAATATAAATGCAATTTCTAATATACTGCATATCGGTAAAATCATATATATATATATATATATTTTTTTTTACTTTTATACATGAAATGAGTTTTCAAATAAATTTTTTTGCTGTTTTGAAATGCATACTATACTCTTCTTTCTAAAAGTAAAATCTCTTTTTAATTTCTAACACATAAAAATATGCAAATTTTAAATAAAAATTAAGTTAAATTTTTATATATTTCGAGGACAACTCTGTTGCTTAGACTGAATAATAATGATAAAAAACTAATAATAATAAAATTCAGTCGCGCACTTAGACTTTTTTTTTTTTAATAATAAAAACGTTTAATGTTTCTGAATATTTTAATGCTTCTTAAGATGTTACACCAATTATATAAAATCGTACTTTATACCATAATTGTTAACTTTTAGGCATGTTTTTAAAAGAATTACGACCAAAATTTTTTGATAATATTTCTGAAGTCTCCATTCCGATTTCTATTTGATTCATGGTTCTTAACTTAATCTAGAATACAATCAGGAGACTTAGATTAAAGAGACATATATCTTCATTTTAACATTAAAGTGAAGAGGAGCGTAGAAATATGAAAGAACTCACTAATGAACTTAAACTAAGTAATTTAAACTATAAGAAAAATAGCTCACCCATTGCAGCTTGCAATACTATTAGTCGAAATGGCCGAGGACGTTTTCGGAGAGCGAAGAGAAACATTTTATAACACTAAAGATAACGCATCAAAACATTAGTCGCCAGCACATTCATCAATTCCACTATCAACACACAGTACTTCTATCTCCAACAACACAACTGTCAACACAACTGTCAACACACCTCAAATAAAAATGTTTAATTAAGTGCTCTAGTTAAAGTCCTCAAAAATAAAAAATACGATTCACTTCATTTTACCAAACTACTTCTTTTAAGACTATCCGCATTCAATTTTTAGACACGTTTCACAATCTACGTAGACTCTGTATTCAATTTATCCAAATAACTATCCAGTAACTAGACACTCCGTGCTAACCCAAATTCACCTCTGCTAGACACCTTCAACCACACTCATGTCCATAAATTAAGGATAAGAAGCTGCGACAAATAAAGGTTCAGAAGCAAAGCAAACATGAGTTATTCATAAAGCCCATTTATTAAACAAAAGATCAAGAACAAAAAAAGGTGGTTTATGTAGGATACCACTTATAAAAACTGCGATTTTTGCTTCTTGAAGCAATTACAAAAAATATCTCCCTTACAAAAACTTAACATTACGTGGTTGGTATTATGGTTAATACATTGTATGTCTCTCAGATGATGAAATACAGTCCTTACAACCCCTAGGAATGTTGAGTATTAAATTATTCATCTGATCTTGGGGAAGATTACTCCACTCAGTAAGCAATGTTCTCCGGAGTTCCGGTACACATGTAGGAGGATGTTGAGGGGCTGCAACTCGTCAGAGAAGCACGTCCTACATATGCTCTATCGGATTCTAGTCAGGTGAGAATACTGGCCACTCCATGCGAGTGATTGCTTTAGATTGTAGGCATCCGTGTACAACGTTTGCACGCTGAGGACGCGCATTGTCATCCATAAACGCAAATTCTGGGCCCATGGCACCCCTAAACAAACATACATTTTGTTCCTGAATGATGTCCCGATAAATTTGGCATTTCATGGTTCCGATTTGAAATACAGATCTGTTCTGGTGTCAGTATGATCCCTCCCCCCCCCCCCCCCAAACGAGCACTCCTGTCCAACAGTAACGGTGCCGTTCAATGATGTTGTTTTGGTGGTAACGGGTACCTAACGTCCTACATATGAAAATCTGGCGTGAATCACACTAAATTCTAAATTTGGACTCGTCGGAAAGCATCACACAAGCAGTTTGTGCTGCTGTCCACATTGCATGTTCTCTACTCCAATTTAACCGCTGGCAACAGTGCATTGCCGCGAGCGAAACACATTTAACAGGGCCTGCGAGCATATAGAACAATACACTGTTTGTCCTGAAACTGTGCTACCCGTGGCTGCAGACAGCTGACGAGACAGGTCTGATGCTGTGCTTTATCTGCATTGTAACTCGGGGCCGACCAGTACTGTAACGTCGACTAGCATTTCCATCATTTTGGAATCGATGCCAAAGCCTAGAGATGACACTTTGGGCTATTCCAAGTTCCTCCGATACTTCTATCTGAGTACGCCCACATTCTAGTCGGCCGATAATTCTACCACGTAAGAAATTATCCGCAGGCATTCTCTGTGTCATAACTATTCGGTTGCGGCACTGAGCGGCATACAGAACGCTTGTGAACAATTTTCCTTCTTTGCTCCCATTCCTCATCTACCCCCTTCTTACACTTTCGTCACGATAACATCATATCGGCGTCATCAGATGGCTTCCTATAATTTTCATGCTATTCTTAAAGAAGTGTGTGGTATTTCTACAATTGAAATTTTTGCATTAAAGTTATATTTCTGTGTGATACTTAATTATCCTTAATTTATGGACATGAGTGTAGATATCTCACACACAACATCGCCAAAATATGCTGGATCCAGCTATAAACTTTCCCAATCTCAACCAAACATCCTACCTTGACTCAAAATTACCACCTTAGACTATTTATAATACTAGATTCAACCGGCGACCTTAATTCTCTCAATCAGACATTTTAAACCAACTTAAAGCTATCACTTTACACAACTTTCAATACAGAATTCCCTTGGCGACCTTCACTTCCTTAACTCGACGCCAAACTTACACATTTTTCGATACAATTAAATATATACACTGTTAAAAATAAAGTTCAATAAAATGAGTAAATGGACATACTCATTTCGAAATGAGTAATTTTGTTTCAAAAAATGAAAACACACTTTTCTCTTTTATGAAATATCGCCTCTTTTCAATATAACATCATTTCACTTCATAATTTATTGTAAATATGCTGAACTAAAAAAAGTTCTTTAACAAAATTTCTACAAATTTAAACAGAAAGATAGATATTAAAGACAAAATTTATTTCCTCAAACCTCTTGAGCGTGGTGGTTTCATACTAGTTAACGGAAGAATATATGAATGAAAATGAGTGTTTAGGATATTGCGATTCGCGATATGTTCGATGTCAGTTTCTGATCACGTTATTAAACTCAATAATAAGTACATGGGATTTTTTAATTTGTAAAAAATGTTTTTTTATTTAAATTTTATTTATTTATTTAATAGTTCGTATATTATTTTAAAATGGCTGGAGAGAATATAGCGACATTTGGTATATGCGTTTAGGCATATACCAATGCACCCAACCAAAATTTACATCTATGGAACATTTGAAAATTTTTATAAGATTTAGAGGGGTGGGCAAAGAAGGCTTCGGATGCGCGATAAAGCGTATGTCAATAAAATTCGTAGAATGAGAAAAAAAATTGTGATAATTAGCATTTTAGATATTAAAGAAACAAAAAAATGTTTTCAGAATATTTTCTGTGCGTGTGGAGAAGGATAGGGGTCTATAGAACATTTTTTTATTCATTCCGGGTATCACTTGAAAAAAGCTGTATGAAACGGAATGACTTATGGCAAGAGCTTGCACCAAACTTAAAATTATTTTTGAATTATTTCAAAATTTCAATTAAGTTAACATATATTTTCGGAAAGCGCCTGAGCATGCGCGATAAGACCTTTGCTAGTAAAACCCGCAGAATGGAAACAACTTTTGATAATTTTGCGTTTCAGTCATCAAGGAAGTTTAAAATGTGACAAAATGTACCTTTAACGTCCTTTTTTTTGTGGAGATATCATGTGAAAATGGCTGGATGAAATAGAATGACAATTAGGAGCGGTTTAGTCATATATCCAACCTAATAATAAAAATTAAACCCCTTAAGTGGTTTGCCCGTACAGCGTACGGGTGTTACTTCTGTAACAGTTCGTACAAACTGGCACCGGAAATTTTTTCAAAGTAATTCTTTGGATTAATTTTCGACAAAACCTGTTTATTCAAAGGTTAAGTAACATGAATATTATTATGCAGTAATATTGGTGTGAGCTGAAATATAAAGTGAAAGTAAAAGTTCCAGTTAAGGGGTTAATATTCTAAACTATTCATATTTATATTTATATTTTACAACCTTCGCGCATTTCATTTAAACACCCATATGTAACATTTCAATCATTTTCACGGTTTAATTTAACCATGTTTTAATTTTTGACAGTTTAATTGATCTCTATGTATAATTCTGATTTGCAGTTTAAAATTTAGCTTTAAAATAACTTCATGTTTAAGAAAAGTGCAAAGAGTTTTTAATTCACACTATGTTAATAAAAAAAAAAAGGAACTTATTATAAACATAACGAATGAATTACTAAAACGTGGGAATACTTTTTATTAATTATAATCTACAGCATTTATATATATATATACATATATATATATATCAGCATCAGCATCAATTTCTGCTTTTATCAATACGCTGCAGGATGAAGGCATATTCTATGTGATTCCAATCTGCCCTGTTCTCTCCAATTCCTCTCCAATCTGTTCTTCCAAACTTCATAATTTCATCTCTCCAACGACACTGGGGCCTTGCATATTTCTTATCTCTGTGTATACAAAATAGAACTATGGTAGTCCATCTATCTTCGCTTCTTCTAGAAAGGGGCCCAACCCAATTCATTTGAACTTCTTAATTCTATAAATGACATTAGTATTAAATGACAATTGATCCCTAATCCATGTGTTTCGTTTTCTGTCTCTTCAGGTTAATCCTAACATGTATCTCCCTACCATTCTTTGGGTTGTTTAAAGCTTATATATAGTTTTAAACACCAACGTCTCTAAATTGATTTTAATTTACGCTTGTTTCTGTGAACTGATTTATTTGGAACTCACCCCTTCATTTTTAATGTCACTTCTCGAGCGAAGAACGGATACAACAGTTAGTATGATAATAACAGTAGATAATTTTTTTCTTGAATGTCTGCTATCGCCTTCATTAAATGCTTATCTTTAACAGGTACTAGAAGCTTTCGAAACGATTAACCAATAGAGAGTGTTAGTTTTTTACGTAAGGCGAATTTCAGATAACATCCCACCCGAAAACGTAGTACATGTGTACGAATTTCTAAAAAGGAATTTTTATCTAATTTATTTCTGCTTAAGCTAGTGTTGCTCATGGTTCTTAAAGCAAACGAAATGTCTTTGAATGATTTACTTCTTTTAATATTTAATAGTGCTTACATTAATTCTAGAATATAAATATCAGGGAGCGTGCATCATAAATATGTAAAACTATCGAAAACTGAAACAAATAATATATATATTTTTTAAAGGGAAAAGCAAGGATATTTACCATTTAATCGATTAACTATAAAACATATTTCCCTATCCTAGTACTACGTTTTTATTTTTTTATGCTACTTTAAAATGTATGATTCATTTTTTTTTTTTTTTTTCTTGAAGTAACAGGAAAATATATTATTTTCAATTTTGAATTTGCATACTAAATTTCTTATTTTTTATGGTTTGCATCTATCTATGTTAAAGTTTTTAAAATAATATTTTATTTCAGATGTTGTTTTTCTTTAAACTAAAAAACGCTTTTTTTGTGAATATATATAAAGCGCCCACAAACACTTTTGGGTGGATAGAAAAAATATAATCTGTGCTTGCTCGTTGGATTTCCTAATTGATAATTATCAAATTGAATATGTTGAAAAATAAAAGTGTTGAAGATCAGATTTTCATTAAAAGTGTATATATTTAAAAGAAACAAATATACTATAGATGTTTGTCTGATTTCAAGCATGATTTTTAATGAAAATCCAAAGTAAAACTTGACCATTTAATGGGTGTTCTTTGACTCACTCATTGAATACATAATTCTTTTTTCTTATCGTCAAAAATGCTAATGCAAGAGAGTGTAGTACATCTTGCTGGAAAAAAAAAAAAATCTTCTTTCGTATAAAGTTGAAGCCTGTGATTCATCTCCATTTTGTGTTAGGAGAATACTTCCCTTAAAAAGAACATCGAGAACTATATCATACTTGCCAACCATCTCATTATGAACCGTGCAATTTTTAGTACCCGCCTTTTTTTTTCACACCACTCATTTTTTAGAGTAATTTTATTCTTATTTAATCGTAACAACATTTCGAGAGAATTACTCTAAAATTAAAGTGGTGCGAAAAAGGGGGCGTTTACTCAAGGGGCGTTAACAATTGTACGGTTATTAATGAGATGGTTGGCCAGTATACTATAGTAATCTCATATACTAAGAATAGTCAAAGTCCAGTGTTCAGAATAGTTATATAAATACCAACTAATGTCTCCTTTTTTTCAAAACATACAAAGCCTTACATTTTGAAAATGTGCTGCAAACTTTCGTGTCATAAACTTTATTGTTTAAACAGGCTGGTATGCTTTTTTCACTATTTCCATTCTAACTTTTGCAATTAAAAAAACCTTGGTGCTTCATAACTTCTGATAGAATGAACAGATTTTCGAAATTTTAGTGTGGTATTGTCATATATAGTCATACATATCAACAACGCAACTTTCTGAAGTTGCGTTGTTGATATATATGACTATATTAAAAGGAGACTTGGCGCTGGATTATAAAAACCAGTAAAAACTACAACGTCTCTTTGGCGTTCCTAACGTTGTAGTTTTTACTTGTTTTTATATATGACTATATATAGATATATAGAATGAACCGATTTTCGAAATTTTAGTGTGGTATTGTCATATATAGTCATACATATCAACAACGCAACTTTCTGAAGTTGCGTTGTTGATATATATGACTATATTAAAAGGCGACTTGGCGCTGGATTATAAAAACCAGTAAAAACTACAACGTCTCTTTGGCGTTCCTAACGTTGTAGTTTTTACTTGTTTTTATATATGACTATATATAGATATATAGAATGAACAGATTTTCGAAATTTTAGTGTGGTATAGTCATATATAGTCATACATATCAACAACGCAACTTTCTGAAGTTGCGTTGTTGATATATATGACTATATTAAAAGGAGACTTGGCGCTGGATTATAAAAACCAGTAAAAACTACAACGTCTCTTTGGCGTTCCTAACGTTGTAGTTTTTACTTGTTTTTATATATGACTATATATAGATATATAGAATGAACAGATTTTCGAAATTTTAGTGTGGTATAGTCATATATAGTCATACATATCAACAACGCAACTTTCTGAAGTTGCGTTGTTGATATATATGACTATATTAAAAGGCGACTTGGCGCTGGATTATAAAAACCAGTAAAAACTACAACGTCTCTTTGGCGTTCCTAACGTTGTAGTTTTTACTTGTTTTTATATATGACTATATATAGATATATATAAACATTTAGTTTTATTGCACAGACATGAATATTTTGCATATATGCGCTTGTTCAGTTCAAAATAAATTAGACAAAAATCTAATGTTGGCGAGTTTGGTTTGCTCCGATTATATAAACCATTCAAAATTCAGCAGAAAATTAAAACTTGTGTCTATATCTAGACAATACATGCCAATCTCCTATTACATTTTTTATTTCGTAATCAGGGAACGGCTTTGTGTCCACCCTGTATAATATAAATGCAATTTCTAATATACAGCATATCGGTATTTTTTTTTCTTTTTTTTCTTTTTTTTTTTTTTTTTTTTTACTATTATATAAGAAATCAGTTTTGAAATAAATTTTTTCGCTATTTTGAAATGCATACTATATTTTTTTTTCTTTCTAAATGTAAAATTTCCTTTCAATTTTTAACACATAAAAACACGCAAATTTCAAATAAAAATTAAGTTAACTTTTTTATATATTTCGTGGGCAACTCTGTTGCTTAGACTGAATAATAATAATAATAATAATAATAAAACACAGTCGCCCACTTGGACTAAAAAAAAAAAGTTTAAGGTTTTTGAATTAATGCTTCTTAAGATGTTGCACCAATTATATAAAATCATACTTCATACCACAATTGTTAACTTTTAGGTTCTTTTTAAAAGAATTACGACCAATATTTTTTGATAATATTTCTGAAGTCTCCATTCCGATTTCTATTTGATTCATGGTTCTTAACTTAATGTAGAATACAATCAGGAGACTTAGATTAAGGAGACATCTATCTTCATTTTAACTTTAAAGTGAAGAGGTGCGTAGAAATATGAAAGAACTCACTAATGAACTTAAACTAAGTAATTTAACTATCATAAAAAATAGCTCCCCACTTGCAGCTTGCAATACTGTTAGTCGAAATGGCCGAGGACGTTTTCGAAAAGCGAAGAGAAACACTTTATATCACCAGCGATAACACATCAAAACATTAGTCGCTAACAGCACATTCATCAATTCCATTATCAACAGACAATATTTCTATCTCCAATGACACTACTGTCAACACACATCACATATCAGTGTTCCATTAAGTGCTCTATTTAAAGTCCTCAAATATAGAAAATACAATTCACTTCATTTTACTAAACTACTTATTTAAAGACTATCCGCATTCAATTTTTAGACACTTTTCACAATCTACGTAGATCCTGTTTTCACTATCTACGTAGATCCTGTTTTAAATTTATCCAACTAACTATCCAGTAACTGGACACTCCATGCTAACCCAAATTCACCTCTGCTCGACACCTTCAACTAGCTATCTCACGCACAACATCGTTAAAATATATTGGATGCAGCTAGAAACTTTTCCAATCTCAACCAAACATCCTACCTTGACTCGACATTACCGTTTTAGACTATTTATAATACTAGGTTCAACTGGCGACCTTAACTCTATCAATCAAACATTTTATCCCCACTCGACGTTATCACTTTACACAACTTTCAATACTGAATTCCCTTGGCGACCTTTACTTACTTAACTCGATGCTACTCCTACCTTACATATTTTTCGATACAATTAAACATATATCTGTTAAAAACCAAGTTCTGTAAAATGCGCAAATGGACATACTCATTTCGAAATGAGTAATTTTGTTTCAAAAAAGGAATACACACTTTTTCATTTATGAAATATTGCATGTTTTGAAATTAACATCTGATCTTTTCAATACCGCCAAGTTTTTTAATTTATTTCGGAATGCTGTTAATCCCGCCCCTTTTTCACACCGTAATATTTTTTGAGTAATTTTCTTCATATTTAATTGTAATTATATATTGAAGAAAATTTTTCTACAATGATTACGGTGTGAAAAAAGGGCGGGGCTAACAACATTCCGGAGTAAATTAAAAAACTTGGCAGCTATGTGTTTTCATAATTTATTGTAAATATGCAGAACTAAAAGAAGTTCTTTAACAAAATTTCTACAAATTTAGAAAGATTATAAACACAAAATTTATTTTCTCAAACCTCTTGAACTATATTTTGTGGTAGTTTCATACTAGTTTACAGAAGAATATATTAACGAAAATCAGTGTTTAGGATATTGGGATTCATGATGGTCGATGCCAGTTTTTGATCACGTTATTATACTCAATAATAAGTACATGGGACTTTTAAATTTGAATATATTTGGCTTGTATCTATTTTGAGTATGCGACATACTCTTTTTTTAACCCAATTTTACTCTTTTTTGAGTATTTTTGCTCCTTTATGTTTTCAATAACTTCATAAGTTCTTTCAACTTTAATAATAATTTCGGTTGCATAATAGCACATTATGCATTTTGCATTTGTTATTGCAGTTGCTATAATCTTTTATTAATAATTTTAATTTTCTTTATAATTTTCAATAAAAAATCATTTAAATTATTTTTAAATAAATTATATATATATATAAAAAAAATAAAGACCATCCACCTTTCTATGTTATATCATAGATAACTTAAATGATTCATAATAGAAAATAGATGTTTTTCACTTTCATTAGAATAAATAAGATAAACTATTTAATTAAGCTGAGTTCTCTGACATACGGTGTGAAAAGAGTTTCATATAATGGACAACTCGACATATTTGGCTATCTTCCGCAGGCAGCCTTTAGAGACAAGTTCACGTCGTGGATCTAATTAAGCTGAAGATCGAAAAAATTAGATACGTTTTCGGTTATTTTATCTAATAACATATCAGATTAGATAAATTTATACTTTAAGGAAATCATAAAAATTCTTTTATGTATTTCTATGTTCAATTATCTTAATAATATTATTTTCCATTTAGATAAATTTGTTCTTTTTACATTATTATAACTGTTATTAAGTAGTTTTTAAATAAGTGAGTAATCAAGCAGTTTTTAGATTTTTTTTTTTTTTTTGTTTCATTTTTTTTATTACTATTATTATTTTAAATTAGTTTGTACTATGATTTATTAAGTTTCAAAATAAAAATAAATTGCTTAACTCATCATCAAACCTATTGCATGCATTATTCTTTATTAATAGTTCTTTTTGTATACCCGTATCTTGTTAAACATTAAAATCATATGATCAGTTACAAAATGGGATATCTAAGATTACTAGAGTCTAATCTTTAACTTACAATTTTATCATTATATTTCTTGTTTTTGTTTTTTAAATCCATTGCTTATTATCATACATGATTCTCGAATCATCCATAAAAAAAGAAATACAAGTTCTTCCTTTAAAAAAAAAAAAAAAAAAAAAAAAAAGCCCAAGATTCGACTATGTCTTTTAGAGGTCTTGGGTATAATTTTACATGGTGCTCCCTCCACCCATGCTTACACAGATTTTGTTTGCGTATACTATACCTTAAAGAATTTTTATATGTATTAGATATTTTAAATGCTATAAATCGAATTAAACTATAGTTCATAAAAATATATTTCTTTTAGCATTATATTTACGAAAGATAAAACCGGGGAAAAATTTCGTTGGAAAACAACAAAAAGTCATATTTATCTATAATAATTAAAATATAGACAGTGTAAGATTAGGATGTTTTCCTATCCACAATAACACTGAAATCAGAATAAGTGTATTTTACGAGCCACATTTTGAGAGCTTTCTAAAATCTGGCAAACAGCAGGACATATTTCAATAATTAAATTACAACTCTGAAAAACACAAATTCTATAAAAAACACATGTTTAATTCATTCTTTGGTCCAATTACCGTGAAAAAGAAAAGAGGATATTTGTGCTTATTTTGTATCCTGCGAAAAAGAATGAGCTCCCGTGCTGTGCACGGTATGTAATCAGCATATTGGTTAATTTCTTTTATTCGTAAATGCACACCATAATTCTTATCGGGCAAGTTACTGGCGCTGTCGCAACGCTGGCCACAACGATATAATAAATCCAAATCCCCACTCTAAATAGAACTTGAATAGAATTAGTAATTATTTCAATTAAATGTTCTGAACTGTGACTCTGAGCAGGGAGGAATGTCAGAAAACGTTTCAGTATCAAACTATCTCTTGCCACATATCTAATGACAAAACTGATCCACATGTGAAATATCGGGTGTAGAATCCGTTATTATTGAATAGCCATTGCAGATTTTACCCCGCTTATAATTTCATTTAGTGCTTTTTGGCTCATGTTAAATTCATTAATGGCGGTAGTTCTAGGTGACGAATAATTTGCTCTTCCTATATCACAGTTAATGTATTTGTTTAAATGACTGGCTAAAAATGGATCAATTTCTGAAAGTTAATCTAGGCAAACTAAAAAGTTTCCATTGTAAGACGATCCAAGTGTTTCATCACTTCTAAGAAAATGGTAACCGACTTTTCGACAAAAATTGTACAATTGGTATACAATTATTGTCAAAACCGCTCACCAATACTTGATTTCTTTTTGAAATTCAGAAATTGAATGATAATCAAGTCTTTTTTTCTATGTTAAATGTACAGATATTGAAATGATAACACCTCTATGATGCGGCGAATTCTCATGAATTGAAAGGCTGTCTTTAATGTGTTTCTAATCTGTAAATGCCATGGTATTTAAAGCAGTCTTAATTTTATAAAAATGTTTACACACAAAGCAGTGAAGTAACAAGGTTGTAGGTGGTGATACTAGACACTTCCTTTTCACAACTTCTTTAATTTGTTCAGTTACATTAATTTTTTTCAGAAATATTGGTTTGCTTTTATTTCCAAACAATCTTTTAGTTCTTGATATGAATTTCATATTCTGTTCACGAGGACGATTAATAAAATATTCTTTGTAATTTTCCATTAAATAATTGTACCAATTTGCAGGATTAAGATCCATTACCTCATCTTTTCACTTGAGTTACTATACAGCTCATTACGATTTGCGAATAAGGTTAATAAAAGAAATCATGATTTAATATTTTAATTTTTCTACAGTTTAATATAAAAGTAGAGACAAATTATAAAACTTTATTTACATATTTGGTGACCGCCATGTGGGTGCCCTTGGCCTGTGCCCCGTGTGTCCATGCCTTAATCTGGCCTTGAATATGCCTATGAAAATATTTTCTCTAATTATAATTTGACATTTATCAGTTATTACTCTAATTTTTTTTTTTTTTTTTTTTTTTTTTGTGTTTTCTACATTTTCACAGTTTTTGACTTCATACCAAAAATTATCCCTAATTTTAAACATAAAACGCACATCTATAATATTTTTTAACATTACGCATGAAATATTTTTATAGTCTGGATTGATTTAAATATGATTTTAAGTAAAGGAAAACACCATTAAACAATGCGAGAAAGAAATAGAATATATTAAAATCGCACAATCAACTGATTGGGAAGAAAATCATATTTATTGAAATTTATTTTTTCGACTGAGTGAAAATAATGCCTGGACCGGGAGTCCAACCCCAGATCTTTGACTTACAAGGTCAAGGCTCTACCAATTGAGCTATCCAGGCCGACAACCGGTGGGCATTACTCACTCAGACAACCTTTAGGCAGAAATATCTGGTCTGTCATGTAGAAAGCTCGATAGAAAAATAAGCCGCAGGTAAAGGAAAACACAATGAAACAATGGGAGAAAGAAATACAATATACTAAAATCACACAATCAACTGATTGGGAAAAAAAATCATATTTGTTGAAATTTATTTTTCCGACTGAGTGAAAATAATGCCTGGACGGGAGTCGAACCCCAGATCTTTGACTTACAAGGTCAAGGCTCTACCAATTGAGCTATCCAGGCCGACAACGGGAGGACATTACTAACTCTGATGACCTTTAGGCAGAAACGTCTGATCTATCCTGTAGATAGCTCGACAGAAAAATAAGCCGCAGGTAAAGGAAAACACCATTTAACAGTGGGAGAAAGAAATAACAATATATTAAAATCACACAATCAACTGATTGGGAAGAAAATCACATTTATTGAAGTTTATTTTTCCGACTGAGTGAAAATAATGCCTGGACCGGGAGTCGAACCTCAGATCTTTGATTTACAAGGTCAAGCTCTACCAATTGAGCTATCCAGGTCAACAACCGGTGGACATTACTCACTCAGATAACCTTTAGGCAGAAACATCTGGTCTATCATGTAGATAGCTCGATAGAAAAATAAGCCGCAGGTAAAGGGAAACACCATTAAACAATGGGAGAAAGAAATACAATATATTAAAATTACACAATCAACTGATTGGGAAGAAAATCATATTTATTGAAATGTATTCTTCCGTCTGAGTGAAAATAATGCCTGGACCGGGTGTCGAATCCCAGTTTTTTGACTTACAAGGTGAAAACTCTACCAGTTGAGCTATCCAGGCCGACAACCGGTGGACATTACTCACTCAGACAACCTTTAGGCAGAAACATCTGTTCTATCATGTAGATAGCTTGATAGAAAAATAAGCCGCAGGTAAAGGAAAACACCATTAAACAATGGAAGAAATAAATACAATATATTAAAATCACACAGTCAACTGACTGAAAGAAAATCATATTTATTGAAAATTATTTTTCCGACTGAGTGAAAATAATGACGGCACCGGGAGGCAAAGATCTGGGGTTCGATTGTTTAATGGTGTTTTCCTTTACCTGCTGTTTATTTTTCTATCGAGCTATCTACATGATAGACCAGATGTTTCTGCCTAAAGGTTGTCCGAGTGAGTAATGTCCACCGGTTGTCGGCCTGGATAGCTCAATTGGTAGAGCCTTGACCTTGTAAGTGAAAGATCTGGGGTTCGACTCCCGGTCCAGGCATTATTTTCACTCAGTCGGAAAAATAAATTTCAATAAAAACTTTGTATTCTAAATGTGTATCATATAGGGATGCTTCAGTAAACTTTTTGTTGAGATGAAGCAAATGGTTCGTGTTCAGGGACACTCAAAATTATTGAAATACATTATGTCTATAGGGGAAATTACAGGTAAGTGGAGTTTAACACCTATAGACTGCACTAAACCAAATGAAACGAATATATATTTTTTGTAATAGAAATACTCAACTGGGAAAAAAAATCTGTATGTAGGAGCCTCGCCAATACCTTAAAAAGGAATAGTTGAACCATCCATCTGCGATAATTTAAAATAAAGTTATCGATTTTTTTCATTAAAAAATAAAATAAAATAAATAAATAAAAAATAAATAAATAAATGTAACATTCAGAATAAATTCAACTTTTTTTGGATATTTTGTGTTATACTACTTCTCTAATATAGAAATCGTCTGCATTATCATAAAAGATAATTTGTTTAAATAATAATTTTAATAAATTATTTTTTAAAAACAGAATTATTTTTTAATACCAAATTAAGTTCAATATAAATGTAGGTGCATTAATGAAAAAGGGGGTTGAGGGGGACGGTAGCACCCCTCACACAGAACTAATTATCATATAAAACTCTTCCGAAGCCTAATTAGAATTGTTTAACATAGGTTTACATAACAGTACTCGTTATCTTACCTCTTAATATCCAACCTGTATTTATAGAATTAAATTTAAGGGTAAGAGAAAGTCTTATGAGTGACACACCAGATTATTTAATTCTTGAAAAACTTTATTACGAGTAACTAAATCAGATGAGAAATATAAAGTTCAGATTTTTCCATTACTTATTATTGATGTTAATATACTTTTTTTTTTTTTTTTTTTTGCGAAACTACATTTTGTATGTTTTTCAATCAACTTATTCTTTCATTTTTTATAATAGTGTCATATATACACACATATATATTATATAAATTTTGTAATTATTCGTAATTGGGCTGCAAACATTTCTCATTACACAAAAAAAATATTCTAATTGTTTACTCCTTTAACAATTTTGCCATAAACAGTACTATAAGTAATAATAATAATTTTGAATATGTCATTAAAATCCTTTTGTTGTATATATTTTTATAGAAGTATATTTTTCTAGATTTTGTTACTTTTTCGTTTTGAGCTGAAAGAAATATATTTATTTTTGTTTTGTCTGTAAAGTAAAGATAAATATTTATATGGGAAATAGTAAACCTTTTTTATCTGTAGACGTTTAAATGGCATTTGAATATGCAAATGATTTATTGCAACTTTACAGAAATAATAGAAAAAAAAAAAAAAGAGATATATACTATTTAAAGAATATGTTTGCAAATGAAAATTGCTCTATAGCTAACATTTTATAAAATATACAAAACGCAATATATAATGTAAAATATACAAAACTTTTGTATATTTCTCTCTCTTTATTTTAATAACAAATAAAAATGCAATGTATTGCAATATAGGCTTTATGAAGTCATGCATATCACATAGGCTGACGTGTTTTTTAAGAATATAAATTACTGCTTAAGAAACCATTATACATTTTTTTTTTCTTTTTCTTTTCTTTATATATATATATATATATATATATATATATATATATATATATATGTATATATATATATTTACAATTTTACATTCAATATTATTTTTGATCAATTTTTCTAAAGTACTTTTATTTATTTTTTTTTTTTCACGTTTAGTATTTTTCAGAACTGTATTTCTTCTTTTAAATATGTATAAATAATTAGTGGTTTTTATCTCTTCGCTGGCCACTATCTCTATATACTAATACTCAAAAGGGAAATATGTCTAAGTTTTAGCTTATTTTTTAATGATTAATAGGAAATGCTTCAAAGAGGTATCGTTTGAATATTATGGTTAATGTAGATTAGACAAAAAGAAAATCTCATATTAGGCCAAGAAGTCAACTAAGAGATACCTTTATTTTTATGCACATTCTTCCTTTTATTACACATTGTCTTTTATATTTAAAATTCCTATAGAAAAAAGTTGTTAAATCTACAGGTGCTATTTTTAACACTTTAGAACAAAGGGGAAAATTTCAGTTTTTCTGTATGTCTGCAGTTCGTCTGTCCGAATATCCGCGCTCTAATTCTCGTAAACAATCGTGGAATTTCTTGAATCTTATATGTGCTATCCAAGTTCACTATAGAATGTTTCCTATAGAAATTATTGGAATTGCATTTCCGTTTGCATTAATCGTTTTAAAATCTTTCTAACGATGTTTAGGAGTGATTATGGTTTAAATTGGTCTATCAGTCTGCCCTTCTATCCGTCTATCCGTCTGTCTTCTGGCTACCTCTAGCGTCCGTACATAATTTTATAATATTTTCAAAATGATATATGCTATTCAAATTCATTATGACGTGTTCCTTATTTGATATGGTATAAATAGCACGAATGGTTTGTGTACAGGAACATTTAAATGTATACTATTGCATTGTGTTTTAAGAGAAGCATTTTTAAAAATTATATTTAAGTATTTACGGACTGCATAAATCATAATGAAAATGACATTTTTTGTTCAAATGTGTTCTATAGAATATGAAGTATGTTTACTGTTAAGATTTCCAAGGATACACTAAATTATCCAGATACATTAGTTTACTATAGGAAATTGCTGGAATTGCATTTCTGTTTCGGCTAAATGTTTTTAACATTTTAAAACAATGTTTGCGTGTTATTATGATTTCAGTTAGTTTAGCTATCTGTATTTCATTTTTGTACATTGTATGATTACCTAGGAAAGGTGCATTGAAAATTAAACGATGCATCGTGTACGTATATTGCCTTTTCATTTTTAGTGACAGTGTTCTGATTATTCGAATCAGAAATGACGACATGGCCTAAGAGACCAATTTTTTTTTTCTTTGCACCATTTTCCAACATTATAAAGCTAACAATGATTTTTTTTTTTTTTTTTTTTTTTTTTTTTTTTAAGGATAAAATAATTACTATTAACATTGTTTTGATGGAAATGTTGCATTTTTAAAATACTTACTTTCAAAATTGGCTGAATTTCGAATACTGGTTGATAGTACTTTATATGAATTCTCAAAATTGTACATCATATATAAATATAAAATCTCAAAGTTATGTATATATATTATATATATATATATAGAGAGAGAGAGAGAGAGAAAAATGGTGTTATTGATCAGCTAAAACCTCTGATTGGAGTACTGCTGCGTTTGTCAGCCGTATAAAAACAAATTTTTTCTATCTCAATAGAACTTATTTCAGATTTTTAAAAGGCTCATTTCTCTACCCATTATATTTACAGCTTCAGAAATATTATATTCATAATTTATTTATTAATCCTAAAATCCTAGTTACACGATTTTTCAAGTCCTAAATCCATTTAAATTTTTAAATATTTCTCCCTATCTTCACCTATTAATTTTATAGATTTCAAAGCATGCGCAATCGAATATTCATACGTAAAAATCCAATAACATATTTAATCACAGCTTTAATTTCATAAAAAAAAAAAAAAAAAACCAGTAAATATTTTGTTTTTTTACCTCCAACCATGTTATTTTCAGAGCTTTGGAAGTATGTGCAATCGCACAAAAACCTCACGCACAAAAACCTAACAACATGGCTTTTCTAGGTCCTAGTTATATTTTGTTTTTTCTTATACCAGGCTCCACCTTAACACTTCCTAGTACTTTTACAGCTTCATAAGTAGATACAAACAATTCACCATCCCCTAAAACCTTGTAACACAGTTTTTCAAAATCATATATTCATAATATATATATATATATATGTATATAGATAGATAGATAGATAGATATATGCCAACATCCTCACCTAAACTCATATTACTTTTCAGTTTTAAAATTATGCACAGTGGATTACTCACTCGAACAAACATACGAAAAATTATTTGTAGCCCCCTAGCTCTATTTAAAACTTTAATATATTTTAACTTTAATTAAATTTAAAAATTAATAATATCAATCATGTCTTGAGTATTACCATTTACTTATAATGTGCAAAATATATTAATATATTACCCGAGTGCATAGCGACATGAAATGAAAAATATTTTTTTACCCCGAGTGGAAGTAGACTAAATTTATAAAATTTCCCTCTTAGCACACACTTACAATACATTTTCTATGATCTGATCGAATTTCGAGACTGTGGCGTCAATAGATACGTGTGCGTTGTTAACTCTGTTAATTTGTGAATAGAAGTACTCTTATTATAAAACAAAATTATAAAACAAAAATGCATGGTTTAGAACCATTTTGATATTGACTTTTAACAAATAAAAGGATAAATGTCTGGAATAGTGATCAGTAATTATTATAAATAGAACTAACTATGAAAGTATAAGCATATTATTAAGTATTTAAAGTACTAAAACATATTTCAGAAAAAAGTAGTTTTTTACGCAGGGATTTTTTTCCCTGTTGGCAACAGTGTATGCAGAAGCAAGTGTGATTAATCAACACTTGTGTTATCCCCTCTCTAAAGAGACCGCCATTATTATTTTCATCCTTGCTATCTTTTATTTATTAGGTAAGATATGATTTCGTTGTGTTAGCATGTAAGTTTTATGTGAAGAAATCAGAATTCTTTTGTAAATAAAGGACAAATTACTGCTTTTTAAATAAACACTATTATGAAGTTTGTTTTCTTCCGAACAACATGGCCACGTTAGAATTTAACTGTAGTGAATACTACTGCCATCTATGGATGATTTAGAGAAGCAATACATGAACGGCGACGCTAAGACAATTTATGTGGACTCTTATCCGCTCGGTAATTTGAAGCAGCTTTAAAAAAACAAAACCTTTAAATTTTATTTTATCATTATTATAAAAAAAAAAATTAAGATATAGAACAGTATATTTTATGAATTATCGTTTTAAATTCTGTGATTTTAAATATTAAAAATTATGATTTCTTAATTTTGGAAGTAACAATATTTGAATGCTGCTATTTAATTTTAATTAATTTTTATTACTTGAACTTAATTTTTTATATGTCGTATCTCCCTCCCCCTTTCATACCAAATGGCACCATATAAACGGAAGTCCAATAGCCTTCAAGAGTCCAATAGCCTTCAATAGCATTCACGAGTGAGATGATGGAATAAGCTAAACAAAGACTGGAGGCTGGTGAAAATAAAAGGAAGGTGGCGAATCATTTGGGACTTAACGAGTGCACATTAAGAAAAATACTTAAGGCTGTATGTACTTTTTAGTTATTTTGATCCGTAATATACATGTAAGAACACTTACTTTTTTTACTTCGAACTGGAGATATAACTCTTTGATGTTTTGTACTGTAAATTTATTGCTTAACTCATAACCCCTTAATTTACTTTTTTTTCAGGGCACAGTTCCGACTTCACTTGGACGATTCAAAAGAGTTTTTACAGAGGAGATGGAAAGAGAACTTGCTCAAAATTGAAAAGACTTGGATAGCATGTTTTATGGTTTGACCCGAAAGCAACTGATGAAAACTGCTTAAGAATATGCTGATCGGAATGGAGTTTCTAGCAGATTTAATAATGAGAAATGAGCTGGTAAGGATTGGTTAAAACCATTTTGTAAATGGCATAATATTTCTGTTCGAAATTCAGACAATACAGCGTCGCTAGAGCAATGGGTTTTAATAAAGTGCAAGTGACACGGTTCTATAATAATTTAAAGAACTGTTGTCTGAAGAAAAAGTTTCCAACCCACAGGAAATTCAACATGGATGAGACTGGTATTTCAATAGTCCTTATAGACCACCAAAGATAATAACACCAAAAGGCAAAAAAAAAAAAAAAAAAAAAAAAAAAACTGTTTGTAAAATTTCTAGTGCAAAAAGAGGTCAAACAGTCACTACCGTATGCTGCATGAGTGCTACAGGAATTTTCGTCCCACCTGCATTGATTTTTCCTGGAAATCCTCTTTTATACAAAGACGCACCCAATTGAACATTGCCCTTAATCAGCGACACTGGTTACATGGACTCTGATTTGTTCATTGACTGGCTGAAACATTTTGGAAAAGATGATAAACTGTCTGAAGAAGATCCAATTCTGATAATAGCAGATAACCACGCACCCCATTGCTCACTCCCTGCAATTTTGTTTTGCCGGAATAACCACATAACATTTATTGCTCTTGGAAGAGCGAGCACATGCGAGTCATGTGCTACACCCGTTGCATAAAGGTTTCTTTGCCCCTTTGAAAGCCTTATATTCGTCTGAAGCTAAAAAAATGGCACATGCAAAAACCAGGAAAAGTAATAACCCTGTGCGAACTTTCAGGGATCTTTCAAAAAGCTTATAGCGCCACAGCCAGGGTTCAACTCGCAGAAAAAGCTTTTCGAACCACAGGTGTAAAGTAGCGGAATAAGCGCCACAAATTCCTAGCTTTTCTCTTACTAAAATAAACTGTATAAAAGCGGACGCCAAAACTTATTATTTACACTTTAAAATTATTAAAATAGCATCTCTTGTGATCTTATAATAATTCCCTATAACTTTAACCATAAGAAAATTATTCCTACGGTAAAAAAAAAAATCACTAAAATTGAAAATTCAAACTGTATGAAAAAATGCAACTAACATCGTTGCTTTCTTTATTCTATTCTCTTTCTTGAATAATAATAAAAACAAAACAAAACAATGGATGCCACACACACCACATAATCTTTACATTTTAACAATTTTTGAAGATAGCACGCGATCATACTTTACGTAATAAATTAAAGCATTAAATTCATTTAACTCTTTTTTCTTCTTTGAAATATTTTTCAGCACGTGAACTTACAAAAAATAGAGTATATAAATATAATTTATACACTGAAATTGAAAATGGCTCAGTTAAAACATCCTCCCACCTTTTGATTATAGGTTATAATCAAAAACAAATATTGCAGATGTAATTTTCATAACATTAGTCTTTCAGGGACTTTAATTCTACTTCCCGTTTTGCTATATCTGACTGGTTCCTCTTCTGAAGTTACAAAGGGTTTAACAGTTTGAGCAGAGGTTTCCTTTGAATGGTATGCTTCTTTCAGTTTTGAACTATTATTTGATGATGTTACTTCTAAAGGATGTAATCTTTGAATAGGTCGTAAAAGTTCATGTTGCGAAGTTTGAACCTTTACAAGTCGAACGTTCTTATCTTTTAGCGGAATAAGTTCTGTGACACGAGCTAGTAGCCAGTGGATTCGTTTCTTGTTGTCAGATCCAATTAATACAATATCTCCGACAGCAATAACCTTCTCTGGCTGTTTTCTATTTACTCGCTGTATGAGAGCACACAAATATTCGGATCTGAATCGATCTCTCAAAGCTCTGAGTAAGGACTGCCTGTATATGGGCCTCTTTGTTAAATAATATTGTTCAACTGCATCAACATCTGGAAGCTGAATTTCGTGAACATCTTGAAGAAACATAGATGGGGAGATAGGCTTTACAGTCGCATCTTCAGAAAGGTATGTTAGAGGCCTTGAATTCACTACACTTTCAACATTAGCTAAAAGAGTTGTCATTTCTTCGTACGTAAGACAGGCGCGTCCTAAGACTCTTTTAAGAAAGCCTTTTATTACCCTAATCAGCCTCTCCCAGAAGCCACCCCACCACGCCACCGTTGGCGGGTTAAACTTCCAGTCTATGGAGTTGACAGACCCATATTTTTGTATACGTTGCCAATTTAAGCTTCTCAATAAATTAGTTGCGCCAACAAAATTTGTTCCGTTATCACAGTAGATAACAGAGCATCTTCCTCTGCGAGCTTCAAATCTTCTCAAACCCATCAGAAATGCATCTGTTGAAGCAGAGGACACTAGCTCTAGATGAACAGCTCTATATACAGCACAGGTAAAAATCAAAATCCAACTCTTCTTATTGTTCTTAAGATACAAGGGACCAGCCATATCTATGCCTGTAATTTGAAATACGGTAGAATTTTTTACTCTGTTTTCAGGTAGAGGAGCACTACACTGTCCATAAAGCCCTTGAATTAAATCTTTTAAAAATCACACAGTTGGCTAACACAAGCTCTACACTCTTTCTTCCGTTGAGAATCAATACCTTTCTCTAAGCAAATTTAAGAGGATTTGTAACCCCGCATGACAGTTCTTTACATGAATATAAAAAATAAGTTGATTAACAACTTCATGCTTTGAAGGGAGAATTATGGGATGGAGAAAATCTTGACTATCTTTCCTGTAAGTTATTTTAGTTTTCAAACAAATGACATCTTGCTCATCCTTACAGGTTTGTAATGTCTTCAATCTTCCATCACTTTCTGAAGAGAAAGATTCCTTTTGAACCATACGTAGAGTTTTTATCTCAGCTTCCCGAAATTCAGTAGCCGTCAATTCGCCTTTACTCCTCTTATCAGGATTTAAACAATTATGCTTAAAGCGAAGAATCCAAGCAACTAAACGTATGATTTTTTCATAACTTGAAAATTAGCGGTAATACCACTTATTGTTGGGTGGAAATTCAGGCTTCGTCAACATACAAATAGACTTTGACCTTTCTTTCTGAATTTCTTCCTCATTCCAATCTTCATTGGAAGTGTTCATGTGATTTCTAAATTCTGCTGAATCTTTCATCTAATGTGGGCCCTCCCACCATCTGATGAAAGCTAATTGCTTAGCCTTACAGCCTCTAGACGGCAAGTCTGCTGGATTCTTCTCACTTGGTGTATGTTTCCATGACAAACGACTGCTTAATTTCTGAATCTCTTGAACCCGATTTCGGACAAACACAGACCAGCTCTCATTTCTTGATATCCAAGCAAGCACTGTTGAGGAATCGCTCCAGTAATATTTCTTCATTTCTTGCCAACCCAAAGCATCCACAACAGCTTTCGCCAAACGAGCGCCAATAGTAGCTGCTAATAGCTCCATTCTTGGTACAGCCGTATTCTTTAAAGGCGCAACTCAGGACTTGGCAGCAAGCATAATTATTTCCCCTTGATCTTCCTTTTCTATCCTCAAGAAAGTAGTATTCTAAAGAATACTACTGCTGCGTAAGCATCTTTTCTTCCATCAACGAAAGTATGAATTGTGCATGCATGTAAGTTTTCTGGAGTGATCTGTATATACCTTGGTATCTGAACATCATTTAAATATTTATGTTCTTGAAACAATAATAGGAATTCTTTTTGTAAATCACCAGTTATTTCGTCATCCCAATTAATTCCTAATTTCCAAGATTTCTGTAACATCAATTTAGGATAAAGCAACACCGGAGCAGTAAAACCAAAAGGATCAAAAATTTTATGAACTGCCGATAACATACTTCGCTTAATAATTTTTCTGTGTTGAAATCGTTTAGCGATTTCATGTTGACTTTTAATGTATCAGAAACCTTATCCCAAATCAGACCCAATACTTGAGTTTCCTTCTGGTTCGATGTTTTATCGTGATCACCAGTGTATTCCCACTGTCTTAAATCAAAACCACCATTTGCCATTATTTTCTTTGAGACCGATATAAAATTCTTTAGATCTTCTTCACTGTGCACACTAGTGGCGACATTGTCTACATAAAAACTATGCAAAAGAATTTGCTTGAAATTTTCCTCAAAACTTGCACTATTTTTGATGTGATATTCAATTACTAATGATAAAAGAAAAGGGCTACACTTTACACCGAAAACGACTCGTGCATGCCTAAATACTCTAAGTTTATTCTCTTTTAGATCTTTCCACCATAGAAATCGTAGGAAAGCTCCATCCTTTTCACAAATGCTAATTTGACGAAACGCTTTTCTAATATCAGCGGTTACACCTAATTTTCTTTCTCTAAAACGTAGGAGAATATCTGGAATAAGCTCAATCAAATTTAGGCCACACTGCAGATACTGATTTAAAGATGGATGGTTAGCCAACTTTGCTAAGCATCGAAAACCGGACGGATAGGTGTTGTACTACTGGTCTCTTTAATAACTGGATGATGAGGTAAATAATTACCATAAGAGTTCACTTTGGTAGCAGGAACTTCTTCTATGATTCCCTCATTCAACCAGTCCATAAACATATTTTCGTATTTTCCGTACATATTCTTAGCTAATAACTTAGAAGTTGTACTTTCTAAACGTCTTACAGCCAAACTCAAGTTATCTGGTAAAACATATGTGTCGTCAGCCCAAGGAAGACAAATTTTGTAACGACCATCCTTCTTAATTTTTACTGTCTCTAAGAAATGTTCCTTTGTTTGACGGTCAATCTCACTTTTAGATTTTTTTCTATAGTATCTGTTACTCCGATCAAGTCCAATCTCCATAAATTTGAGATATCAGCTTCATTTACGAACAAAGACGTCAACATCATTGCTAAATTATCTGTTGAGACTTCGGTGTGAGGCGACTTGCCTATCAATGTCCAACCAAGGTATGTTTCTATGGCAACAAGACCAGATGTCAATACTTTTCTGTTGCCAGTTAACATCTTTCCCATAATATCAGCACCAATCAATATTTCGATAACTTCACGGCATTGACTTACATCAGAAAATTCGATTCCATATTCCTTCAACTCTTCAATCCACGGACAATTAGTGACCGATTGAATGTTTTCACATATAGTAATTTGATCCATCACTTCAAAATTGCAGGTGAACTTCTCATTCATATCCTTAACTTTTATTCTGTAACAATTATGTTGGAATTCCATTGTTGCAACTCCGCCAAACAATGAATGCATCATTTTTTCTTGACGAATGGGAGTATAATTCATCTCTTCTGCTATGCTTTTCAAAATATAAGATTTTTGGGATGCCGAATCTATCAATAAACGAACTGTCTTCTGCTTGCTTTCTGAGATGAGTTTCACTTTTAAAGTTTGAAGGAATACTTTAGCACTTTGCTTATTAAAATTTGTCATGTTTACTTCACTACTGACTGAATTTTCTTCAACTTTTTCTTGTGCAGTTTTACCTTGAGAATCCCGCAAATCGCACATCAAAAGCACATGCTTCTTAGAACAGATAATGCATTTTAAAACTGCTCGACATTTCTTAACTGTATGATTAGGTGACAAACAAGCGAAGCAGCAATTTTTATCCTTTACAATCTTTTGTATCTCAGTTAAACTCAATTTTCGAGCTGAAAAGCATTCAGAGCTCAAATGTTTGCCTTGGCAAAAAATGCAAACCCTTTTGAGATCTAAAGCAGAAGACGTTGTCAATAAACCTGCAGCTGTCGATATATTATTTCGCATATAGTCTTCACTTGCACTATTTTTCCTTTTAGAATATTTATTACCTTCACGCTTTGTCCAACCGAAGCCAGCTACAACTAAAGATATTCTCTCTTCACCTTCTACTTCCGTTATTAAGTAGAATTCTGGGATTCTACTGTTGAAAGTTTCAATTTATTGTCCAGGTCCATACAGCTGAAAAAGATAACGTTAAAGTAAAGAGAACTAATAGTTCGCTGTAAAATATATTTATTTTATTTTGGAGAGGTTTCTTAGGAAAATCAACAGTACCTTAATAGTGGAATTACAGCTTGACCGTAAGTTACGAGAATGCAAAAGGTAGAAGTGAGAGAGAGAGCTACGGGATCACATGTTATCCTATCAATACTTTTAGAGCGAATTCGGAAGTTGTCTACCTCGCAATCGAGATCAGACTGCTGAATTACGCCAAGATTTTCGAAAAAGTGCCAAATTTTACAGCCAAAGATATTCCATTGTTTCTAGATCAAATTAATACAAATATTTTGAATTTAGCAAGCCCGTTAAAGAATTAACGCCAATCATCTATGCCAAATTTTATCGCCAGAAAGCCGTTGAGTAAGGGAGACACTCAGATTAGGATTTGTTGCACATCCTGTCATTATAGAAATATAAATTACCCTTTAATGATGTTCGAACGGAAACGTATTGCTTAATTTTGTTTCCAATAAATAAACATACGCAACTTAAAAGAATGAAAATGTAATTATGTATACAACGGTTTATAAATGAAAATAATATTTTTTTATATTTTATATATTAAATGATTTAGGAGAGATTATAATTCTGAGAGATGTCATTTTAAAAGATGACTATTAGAAATAAATTATTTATTTTAAAGAATATGTTTTTGTTCTCAGAAGATATATTTAATCGCTCAACGGATAAAATATTATTAGAATTAAGATATATATTTATAGACAAATGCGAATAAATATAAAAAGTAATTTAGAATTCCGTTATATATTTTTATTAGCCATTTAATTTATTGAAAATATAGTAATTAATTATTGCATTTATTTAAAGCTATAACTAAAACTCATACATGTGAAGGAACGACTTCACATCCGTTTTTAAAAAATGCATCAGATTATTCAACCTTTCTTTAGCATCTGTATTAGAAGAAGAGAGATTTGAGCGATTCCAGGCTTTCAAAAAGTCTGCTGGGAAACAAGACTCAACCATAGGGTATAAAATGGAGGCATATTTATCAGTGGTAACACCTAATGTTTCTAGCGCACGTAAATATGACTCAAGCTTATCATATAATGAAGGTAATGAAAATTTACCTTTTGTTTGCGCAGATATTATCAACTTCAATAACTCTCGTACATGCACATCTACTAGAATATCTTCCCTGCCAAAACGAGCCTTTAAACTTTCCACTGCCTTTGAATAATTGGCGCCAGTTGGCGGGAAACTTTCAACAACTTCACTTGCGCGTGAACCAGAGATTGTTGCTTGTACTAAATACTGGAACTTATCCTCTTGGGCAATATCATCTTTATCGATTTGTTCAAATTGGCTCCAAAAAGGCAACCAATCCTTAATTTCTCCGCCAAATTTCCTGAATTCCAGCTTAGGTAAAATAAATTTTCGTCTCATAGTACTACTTTCATAATTACTTGAAATAGCATCAGTTTGAATTTGCCCAGATGATTGTATTCTCGCCAATTCTAAATCATGATTCAATCTTAATTTCTCTTTTTCCAGTTCTGCTTCTTTTTCAAGCCTTAACGCCTCAGCTTCTTTTTCAGCTTGTCTTTCTTCTTTCAAAGCTTGTTCTTGTTTCTCTTCTTTCAAAGCTTGTTTTTCTTCTTTTAATTTTCCTTCAGCTATGGTATTTTCTAAGATATCTTGAACAAATTCTGGATTCATTTCGTACTCTTTACTATTTAATATAAGCTCTTTTAAGCTTACTATTGTGAACGTCGAAGGCAAAGTCTCTCCGATTTCTTCGGCTACCCACTTCAGATCTTCTTTTTTAAATCCTTTAACGGCTTTAAACATATTTTCAATCTTAATACAATCAAAATAATTTTACTTCACTTAAAAGGTCCTCTCGCCGCGGACTCCTCTAATTTTATGTAAAGCAGCGGAATAAGCACCGCAAATTCCTAGCTTTTCTCTTACTAAAATAAACTGAATAAAAGCGGACGCTAATACTTATTATTTACACTTTAAAATTATTAAAGTATCATCTCTTGTGCTCGTATAATAATTCCCTATAACTTTAAACATAAGAAAATTATTCCTACGCTAACAAATACTTCACTAAAATTCAAAATTCAAACTGTATGAAAAAATGTAACTAACATAGTTGCTCTCTTTATTCTATTCTATTTCTTAAATAAAAAAAAAAAAAAAAATGGATGCCACACGCACCACATAATTTTTACATGTTAACAAATTTTGAAGATAGCACGCGATCATATTTTACATAAAAATTAAAGCATTAAATTCATTTCACTCTTTTTTTTTAACACGCTTTTATTAGCTTCACCTGTATGTATGTATGTATGTTTGTTTGTAACTTCTCTGGGAGCAAACAAAAAATTTATATTGTAAAAAAAAAAAATACTTTCCCTACGTGAGCGATGTGGCGTCGAGGTAAGACGCCGCGCTACGGACCTAAAGGTCCAGCGTTCGATCCCCGTCAGTGGAGATTTTTTAAAAATGGTTTTTGTTAATTCTAAGTTATTTTAATTAAAGATTTAAATGTATGTAAATATTACGGTGTGTCACTCACACGATTTTCTCTTACACTGAATTTTAATACTAAGATAGATATTTTGTGATTTTTAGTTCACATTTCTATAAAAGCGTGTTCTTTAATTTTTTTAAACTATAATATTATTCTTTAACATGTTGTTCAGCACGTGAACTAACAAAAAATAGAGGATAAATAATAAACAAATTTATACACTGAAATTGAAAATGGCTCAGTTATAACAACAGGTATTGAACCATGATCCTGATATTATAATTGACTATAGCTATTTTCCTTCACTTGTAACTGTAACACTTTTGGATGAGGTTTGCAGTGTTGCCTATGAGCATGAAAAGGATGAAATCTTACCTCACACTTCTCAGAAAGAAGTGAGTATTCAATCAATAATGCCACATTCTCGAAATGAACTACGAGGAACTAAAGAAAATGAACATCTCAAAAATCTAAGATCATGACTTCTTCTCCAATAAAAAATTCGTTCGAGAAAAAAGAAAAGGAAAAGGTAGAATTGGAGGAAGCAAAAGCCAACCGAGACCGCACGAAAAATAAAAATGAGGGTAAAACAAAAGAAGCAAAAAACCTGAAAGGAATGATAAAACTCATTCCGTTTTCTAAAGAAAACCCTGTTCCCTCAACAAGTTTTGCAACTGATGAAGTGACAATATGCCCTGGCTGTGAACAGTCATATGATGAAGATTAGATCCAATGTGGATTATGCAAGAAGTGGTGGCATGAGGAGTGTTCCAGTTATGAAGGCACTGGAGCATTTGCATGCAATTACTGCTAAATTTTCGAAGTGAACTCTTACCCGACGTGACGGATAAGAGTACGCCTTTGGGATTGTTTTCCCTTACATTCTGCAATGTAATTCCTTTAAGCTGTAATTTTTATTTTTTTTTTTACACCTTTCTAAAGTAATAAACTATGTTTCTGTATATTTTCGAGACATTTTTTGTATATTTTCTTTACATTTCTTATACTTATAACGAAATATCTCCTAGGTGCGTACTCTTACCCACCCTTCCATTATATACAGTGGCGGACAAAAAAACTGCATCACCTGCTAAAAAATGGAAAAGCGTGCAAATAATGTGTTTCGCGTATATGTTTTATGTAAGGATCATACTGTTATAAAATGAAGTTGTAGGATTAATCTCAATCAAGTTTTACTAGAATTAATGAATTATTTACACTTAATTACTCAGAAAAATAAAAATGAATGAAAAATGTAATACTTAATAAAACGTGCAACAAAGTAATTGATATACAAATTTTGTAGTTAATATAAATTCTACATAACTGCAGTCATATTACATTTATTTACATGTGTATACAGGCATAAGTATAACTTCAATATTTAGTGGATCCTCCACCAGCTGCAATGACAGCCTTGCAGCGGTATTGCATAGAAGATATTAACTTCTGAATGTAATCCCGGGCAGTATCATGGAACCAAATCCTAATAATACTTTCCTGCAGTTCAATCTTAGTAGCAGGCTTTTTAGCAGCAATTTTCGTACCCATTATGTGCCAACAATTTTCAATAAGATTCAGATCGGGAATACTCCCAGACCAGTCCAAAGCTTTGATTCCAGATTTTGTCAGATAAACCATCACCTAAAGGCGTAAAATAGGAGGAAATTACTTTTGTAATATCCTTTATGTTGTGGAGATAAAAACCTGTAAATAAGGTTAAAAATCATGCATGAATAAGTTAGATCGTACTTACCGATTTCGCTGTATGACAGGCTGCAGAGTGCTGTTTAATAATGCAATTTCCAGCACCTTCTGAATTTGCCTTTAAACACTCCTCCAAGACCTGGGTGTAAACTGATGCATTCACAATTCCAGTATAAGTTTCATGCGTCCAACCCCTTTGCTGGATATGCATCCCCAGACCATTTGGCTCGCTGGGAATTTAACAGTAGGCGATATGCAGTCTGGATGATAAGCTTCATTTTTACGCCTCCGAACATACCGCTTACTGCCCGACCCATGTAGGTTGAATTTAGATTCATTCAAAAAAAAAAAAAAAAAAAAAAAATACTGAGTCCCACTGAGCCTTTGTCCATGAAACTTGCTGTTTCACCCAAGAAAATCCCTTTGGCATAATTTTTTAAGTAACAGCTTTTTCTTCGGTCGATATGCATGCAAACCACAATCCGCAAGGTATCTTTGCACAGTTCGTGTACATAAAATGACACAACATTCTTTCTCAAATTTGAATTTTAAATCAGAAGCACTTGCATGACGATTACGGAGAGACATACACTTGAGATATCGATCGTCAGATTTTGTGGTTACCCTCTTTATGTCTGATTCTGACCTCTTTTCAACATTACCAGTTTCACGCTCCAACTTAATCACTCTCGAGACTGTCGATTGATCGCAGACAATTTTTTTAGCGATCACACGTGTCGAATATCCTTCTTCAGTTAAAGCAAGTTCAACACATTTTTTCTCTTTCGTCAATTCAACATAAGGAGCCATCCTTTCATCACTTAAAAAATGAGACAAATAACCATTGTCACCTTTTGGCATGCTATTTATTGAAGTAGGATGATGTAATACTTCAGAAGAGTTGTATGATGCAATATGAATGTGAATGATCTCATATCTTGCTATGCAGCAACTAAGATAATTTTATGCAAACAAAATAATGCATAACATAAAAAAAAAAAAAATGTATTTTTTTTAGGTGATGTAGTTTTTTGTCCGCCACTGTATATATTGGATTTTCTACAATTTCTCTTAATATTTTAGCACATTAATAATAATTTATAAAGTAACATTCGCTACCTAAACATTTTTTTTTTTTTTTTTTTTTTTTTTTTTTGTGATTTAACAATATTTTCTGTTTCAACGAAATCATTTTCGAAAACAATGTTTCAAACTGTGTATAAACTTATGTTCATTTCTAATTAAAATTAGTTTTCTCCAAATGTCATTTTGTGTATATTTTCTAATTAACTATATGTATTTGGAAATATTTATGCTTTTCCTGCTTAGGAAAGAATATGTAATAATGTATAAAATTAAAAAAATGCTTTCTTTAAAACAAAGTCTGAGAAGTTTTTTCACTGAAATTATAAATTTAAACTTTGAAATAATTTATAAAGTCTTAAATTCGACATTTTATAACAAATGAATCATTATTAACAAATGAAATTAAAGTCACAAAGCGTGAATATTTTTACATGCGTTAAATTACTATTCAGAAAAAACTCTTTTCATTCGTTTTAAATCAAAACATTTTACATTTGAGATATGCATACAATTAATAGTGTTACCATTACTTAATTGTGTATACAAGGTGATTCGCTACCCGCGCGACAAGCTTACATAAGATGTAGGAGGCACACAAACGATTCGGAATGACATAGCAATACTCGGACGGAAATGCAATCCTAAAGAGATAGAACATTTTTCGTCCTTTTTATAACTGCTTAAAGACACACCCAAATGGTTCCAATTTTTATTGAATTCAAGACACCTGAGTTAAAATAAGGCTAAGAATGATAATCATTTTCATAATTTTAAATATATTTTAAATAGTATGATGCTGATTGATGCTTTCTATTTCTTTAAAATATCAAGAAAACCAGAAACAGGGAGCGTCGTCAAATCTTATGGATTTTACGTACACGAAAGTTAAGGAGATAAGGGCCAGTGTTGCCAGACCTGTCGTATTTTTATTCAATAATCACCAATAATTTTGAGAAAAGATGTTTGATACAAATAATAGACTATCAATGCTCGAAGTGATTAGTCAAACGTTACAATTAAAAATTAATGTTGATTATATTTTAAATAAAAAATCTGCCAGATCTGGCAACACTGATAAGGACTTCTACTGGGAAAATGCCAGCAGCCACTCGCAAGTGTGTCAGGATGGAAATACCCCGTCGCTCATTAGGATTGCATTTCCTACCGTGCATTGCTATTTGATTCCGAATCATCTTATAGTGCGACCTACATATCCTGTAAGTTTGTCGAACCGCTAACGAATCACCTTGTCAATATATATATATATATATATATACATATAAAAATGATAGTTATCGTAATAAAATTTAACCTTAATATTTAGCAATTAATAGATACAAAACAATACCAACACAACAAAAATAGAACTGATTGTAACATATAGGTAAGAATTACACAAAAGTGTTGCGATACAGATTAAGAACCAATAAGAGACAAAAACAATTTGAATTACTTACGCCGACTTGAATAATAATAATGAAAAAAAAAAAAAAAAAAAAAAAAGGACCCTTAAACTTAATGACGGAGAAAGTAAATAAAGGACCACAGAAATATTAATTAAATAAAAATGCCTAAAATTTGAAGTATAAACTCTTCAGGGGGCATGTATTTCATAAAGCAGTGAAAGCTGCATCGATTTCGTAAAACAATAGAGCTAGTTATAGCAATTTTTATTGTTTCAGCTCCGATCGAAGCAGCAAAACCATAGTGAATGAGAAATTAATTAAAATATTAAATTAATTCTTCATGGAAACCAGAGAAAAAGCAGAAAAAAGCATAGTAAATTTTTTTGTAAATTTTTTTAACACAAACAGGAGAATAGGATGATGCAAAAAAAAAAAAAAAAATGAAATAAAAATAAAAGCTTTGCAAACATCGATTAATCGATAAAGAATGAACGACTGAGCA
This sequence comes from Salticus scenicus, assembly GCA_963930645.1. Classification (NCBI taxonomy): domain Eukaryota; kingdom Metazoa; phylum Arthropoda; class Arachnida; order Araneae; family Salticidae; genus Salticus; species Salticus scenicus. Next base: position 47,137,383 of record OZ005653.1, read on the forward strand.
TTTTCATGAACGGTAAAATACACAGAGTAATATTTATAGTGAAAGTATTTTAAAGTTAATTAAAGCTTAAGCTAGTTATTTGTTAATTTAAATTGTACGTAAATCAAGAAACATTTAAACTTTCAAAGAAAGAATTAAAGAAAGAAGGCATTAAGTCAGCAGTGAGAAAGCGCCACCTAACGTTTAGCTAGATAAACAATAAGTCGGTAATATTATTTCAGAATCAAACTAACCAATGCAATAAGGAGTGTACTTAAGAAGTTTTAACTTCATAATTAATAGGAAATGTGGCACCGATTAAATAATTAGAGTTATGATTAGTGGATCTTGTTATTGTTAAACCTAAAATAATTAAACTAATAGTCGATCTTAATTTCATTAAAACTAAATTTAAACTTAAAGTCAAAGTTTTAAGAATAATTAAATGTTAAGTTGTAAAAAGACACAATCACAAGCAATAATCCCAAAAAGTACATATATATATATATATCTGTCCGTAAGTATGTGTGTGTGTTTAAACGAGTCTTATAGAAATATATATATATATATATATATATATATATATATATATATATATATATATATATATATATAATCTTAATTATGTAAAGCATTAATTCACATTTTGGTAAAATTTTAATAAACGCTTAAAAATAAATATACTTTTTTTTCTTCTCTGGAAATATATATAATCTATTTAATATTTCTTTAACGGGGACCAGTTTCAATTATTTTTTGTCGAAACGATAGGATACGCGAGGATAAAAAAATAATATTTATACATGAACAATATTTTAGCACGTGGACTTAGTTCAATGCACTAATAAGAAAAAAATGACGACATTTGTCTGATGAGATTATTTTACGAAAAAAGTGTATTTTTAAAAGTTGTTTCTTCAGATTCGTCGCAAGCGTCATTTTAAAATTAGCAATATTTTAAAGATATATACTGAATATGAACTTTGTGTCATAAATTGACTGAAAAACACAATCATAAAAAATATAACCAAAATAGGAATTATTTTATTTTATTTATTTATTTATTTAAAAAAAATTATAATATTAAAATTAATAAAAAGTCATCGCCAACATGACGACAAAAATTTAAAAGGCGTCGTGAGAGTCCTATATTAAAATTGTAACTGCCTGTGGAAGTATGAAAATTGGGTCGTGAACCATGAATTTTATTTGGAAACTTTTCTTAGAATGATTTTGATTTCACTATTGTGAATATTAATTTGGTTTTATTAATAATTTGGCTTCTGGTAAATTAAAATTTTAATTAGGTGGGGAAATTGGTATAACATTTATGAATTTCAAATTTTAAAGATAAATAAGAAAAGAAATAAAATGTGAATATTTTGCACGGGTTTGCTAGTATTAAATAATTCTCAATCTACATTTTATGTTAAAAAATGCCCATGAATAATCATATAAATTATAAAAAGAAAGACTTACTGCACTTTATAATTTAAAATCATTTTCTCTTAATTAACAAAGTCTTAAAATATGTAATCCGTATTTCACTAAATTAGAAGCTTTATTATTATAGGTTTATTTATTCACGTTTAAATTTGTTTGAAAGTTATTCTCATTCGTTAAAAATTATATTTGCTCAAAGAAACAGCGATTATATCTTGCTGCCCAAGTTCTGAGGCTTTGATGTTATCTCATGCTTAAAGCCTTTTAAATTATGATATAAAAGACAAAGATGAGATAAGCAGATTTGTGTAATAAGTATGTCTAGACCATTATCGTAAATATTTATTCATGTTTCTAAAAGAAGATTAGTAAGTTAACATATTAATAATTTTGTTGTTACATAACATTTAATCACATAACTTAATTCTATGCATTAAGCTATTTACAGGACAAAAAATCGAGAGACCAACACAGTGTATAGTAGTATTAAACAATGAAACACTATATATAAATATGACTAAAATTAAAGGATAGTCACATTTTTAAATATTATAAATGATTTCTTGTTCAATAATTACACCATCAAAATTGCAAATGATTAAATGATTAATTTTTGAAGTGTAATAGAATGTTATCTTTCAACTTCGTAAGAAAGTGGAAAGTTTCGAAATTTATAAGTGTTTAGGATATTTAAATGATTTTGTTGGTTGAGTGTTGAATATTAGGTAGAGAATTGGAATGTTTTGAAAACAGTTGTGGATGTAGTTAATGACTTTGGTGTTATAGTTAGATAAGGAAAATATTTTGAGGGAAGTTTGCTACGATGTTTAATAAAAGTGGCACTTCAGTATCACCCGTTTAAGAAAAGATATTTTCAACGTAAAAAAAAAGGGGGAAAAAGATAATTTAATACTTGTGGAGATTTTTAAACCAAATGAATCTACAAGAAAGTTCTGGAGTGAGTTTAATTGCAATTTGAAGCTATTTCGAACTAGAGAAGTATAACTTATCAATATAGTCAGGTTTACTTGTCAACAGTGATTTTGAATTTAAATACAGTCGGCAGTAAAAGTATTGAAACACACATCCACATCTTTATTTATTTATTTATTTTTTAATTTGATCGCTAATTTTTATCATCAACTTAATTTTTTATAAACATCACAAAGACTAAGATCATGATTTGACAAAACAGTATTAAGTGTACATCTTTTAAATACAAATAATTGCTAGTGCTTCATTACTTTTACTGCTGACTGTAAATTTAGGTATGTTACAGTCTCCTCTTTCGTGTTTCAACATTTCCGCAGTAAAAATTTCGAATTAGCAGGCTAATGTTAACAACAAAATCTCATAAATTTTACTGAAAAGGCTGAGAAAAACTTTAAAAAATACTTATCGTATATGTACAATTGTAAGAAACTGACCAGATCAGAGCACTTTTATAATAGAGAAGCTTTAAATATTGCTACAATTATCAAATTACGAATGTATTTTTGCATTCTTAATAAATGAGAACTGGAAATGAAATACCAATGATAAATCTGTACTGATGAGTATAAAGGACTTAAGTCCATATTCTTGATTTTTTAGGAGACGAAAAATAAAGTTAAACTAACTAAAAACTAATAATCGATTAGGAAAAAGCTATTATGTTGATTTATACCCTTTATACCGTTCAGTGATTGTCAATTAATAAAGGGAAACAATTGAATTAAATATTTTATACAAAGATTAATGCTAAATTTCTGACTTGAATCTTTTTTTACCAATGGATTTTCTCAAAGACTAATTGACATGGATTTAAATCCTTTATGCCAATCGATAGAGAATTTTTTTCTGCCTCTCACTATGTACTTAACTCAAAATCGACATTTTTGGACTTAAATCGGCTATACTTATCAGTACAGATTAATAACACTGATCTTAAAAAAAAAAAAAAAAATCGAAGTCTGGTACTATTCTTGCTCATTCTTATATAAGATGGCCTCCTGAATCCGAATATGACTCCCATTTTGCTGAGTCACCCACCGTTTTCGAGAAACACCACCCCCTCCCACAGTTTCTTTTCCTGTTCGATAATTTTACGAACATGAATTTGATTTCAAGAATGAATAATAATTAATTTAACAACTAAAAACAATATTTAGGAGATCATTTTACATAAGGATATGCTGAAATGGTGTCAGAGGCAATTTTCATGCCGGGCAGTGTAATTTACTTTCTACAATTATTTTTTAAAAGCTAGAAAAATGTTTTCAAAATAAAGGCTGTCTCCAGAAAATGGGCACATTTGGTCACCTATAAACACAACAAGCCAAAATAGAATAGTGAATATAAAATTAATTAAATAAAATCCAACAAATATATATATATATATATATATATATATTGAAAAATCCTCCGATTATATATACTCAAATGTATTGAATACATTTACATACCTTAATTGCCATCCAGTGTTACAAAAATTTAGGGACATTCTTATTCAATATGTACCACTAAATTTTAATTGTAGCAGTTGCCTAATTACTTCGAAGATTAGTCGCCTACTATATATGTCAAATATCGCTCTTCAAAATTATTGGTGATTATTGAAAAAAAAAATTCACCGAGGGACTTTTTTTTTTTAAATATGTACCCTTAAATTGTAATTGTAACAGATACCTAATTACTTCGAAGATTTATCGCATACTATGCATATCAAATACCACTCTTCAAAATTATTGATGATTATTGAATAAAAAATTCCCTTAATTTGGCAATACAGTTGCCATCTTTTACATCTTTTGGCTGCCGGGAAATCTTAATAGCAATTTTTTATATATTTTTGTAACAGTTCTCACTCATTGGATAAAGTAAAAATTTCTATTAGTTCTTTCCGGCATTTAAAAAATGTAAAAATTAGCAATTAATGGAAATCTAGTAACATTTGTAATTTATTATGGAGTACTGGTAGTAACTGTATTTTTTTCACACGACTTTGCTTCTAGAGAAATTTTGATGAATATGTAATTACGATGAAATAAGAAGAAAAATTACTTTCATTAAACTTAATCTATATAATATGTCTCTAACGTTCAGTTATGATTATTTTTTTTTAGAAACGATGCGATAGTGACTTAATAAAACACGCGAGGAAAAAATACAATGCATAAACAATATTTAAACACGCGGACTCAGTTCCGTGGTCAAAAAATAAATAAATAAATAAATAAAAAAATAAAAATAAAAGACGACATTTGTCTAATGAGATCATTTTATCGAAAAATGTATTTCGAAAAGTTGCATTTTTAAGATCTTTGCAAGCGTCATTTTAAATCTAGCAATATTTTAATGATTTAAGCCCCATATGAACTTTTGTCATAAATTGACTAAGAAACGCAATAAAAAAAAAAGGTATAATCAAAATAGGTACTAAGTTTTTTTTCCGCAAAATTATGGCAAAATAAATAAATTAATTAATAAAAATGTATCTCCAACATGGTGACAAAAATGTAAAAATCGCCATGGAGGTCCTATACTAAATCTGTCCTGCCTCGTGAAGTATGAAAATTAGGTCGTCAAACAGGAATTTTATTTTTAAGCCTTTAGTGAATGATATTGGTTTGATTATCATTCGTATTTCCTCCCACAATATTAATTTGTTTCTAATAACAATTTGGCTTCTGATGAATTAAAATTGGGTGGAGAAATTGGCCTAAGGTTTCTGAGTTTAAAATTTTAAAGGTAAATAAAAAAAGAAATGAAGTGTGAAAGTTTCGCACGGGTTTGCTAGTATATATAAATTACATATATCTTTGTTTAAAACAATAAATAATAATAAATAATAACATAAATCGCTATAAACATCATTTAGAAAATAAAGCTTTGAACGAACATTTACAATGAAAACGTAAGTTAGAATTTATTACTTTCTTAATTCCATTTATTTCATTTCACTGTCGTCAAAAGAAACATAGAATAAAAAAAAAAAAAAAAAAAAAAAAACTAATAATAACTAAAAGGTAACGTCTTTTTTGACTTGTAAACTACCCATTCAAAATCATTCAAAAGAAATATGTTTAGCAATTTCCTTTTCTCTTTAAAACTTTAGCCATTTTCGTATAAAACGAAATTTCTGAAACGAAATAAACGTAGAATTAAAATTATTATTTTATATTTACAACTTTTGGGGTCTTTTCAATTTTAACTAAAAAATATAAAGAAAACATTTCGTATTGTGTAAACATTCTGGTATCTTTTAAAAGGATATCATGCTTTTTTCATTTAACTAAATATTTTTTAATTGTATGAAATGCTAGGAAAATGTTAAGTATGAAATGCGAATATTAATTTCGTTTGGTTTTACTTACACAAGATTCCAAAGAATGAATTATTCAAAGAATAGAATTATTTCATTTTTCTGTAAGAGAATTAAAAAAGGTAAATTTCTTTTTGAAAATTCTGCTGTTTACGAATTTTTATTTTATTTAAGTCCTCTTTTTTTTTTTTACACACATTTTTTTTTTTTTTTTTTTTTTTTTTACAGTTAAGTTTGCTTGTATGTTAATTTTTTAGCCTATATATATATATAATTTGAATTATTTAATTCCTTTGCAACACTCAGCAAATGAAAGATAGATGAAAATACCAACATATGAAATTTTAAATGAGATGTATTTCGAAATTGCCTTAATACGCAAGCTGCACATTTAGTTTTTTTGTTTATTTATAAGAAGTTTTAAACCAATTATACTGCAAATAAATATTTCCATTACAAATATTCCTTTATGTTTTTTAATTATTTCTTGTGATTATTAATAAAGATGAAAGGAAACCATTATAAATGTAACTATTACATATAGCTGTAGTCAGCAGGGAATATTAAATCACAGTGACTGCTCCGATTGTGCATAAGAAATAAATGATATTTTACAAAAAAAAGAAATTTTTTAAATTTTATTTTTGCAAATATATTTTCAAACACACACTAGCTATTGAATTAGAAAAATTAGATGAATATTTAATTAGACCTCTTTTAGCATAGATAACAGACCGTTTTCGTGTGAACATCGATGTTACAAGCATTTGGTATGCATTTATGTACATAGAATACCATTCATTAGCTACACAGACTTTAAACTGGATGAAAGAGAGGACTGATGTCGGATGCGTCTTTCTGCATATTCAAAACATTTTCAACTGGATTAAGACCCGGGCATTACCTCGGCCAGGGAACTTGTTGGAAACCAATCTGGTTGAAGTATCCGTCACCTTCGGAGTAAAAATATAACATTGCTGCATCTACTTGATCTGTCAATATGCCCAGGTGTTGTATGAGTTTTTGTTGACACTAAGTAACATCAGGGCACCATTTCCATACCTGCAGCAGTGTTGGGCATAATTTATTAAAAAGTGATTGAATTACAATTAAATTAAAATTACAATTATTTTACTGTCAATCTATTAACAAGTAATTGATTACAAATAAATTGAATAAGTAATTCAATTTATTTGTAATCAATTACTTGTTAATTAATTGACAGTCCAACAATTGTAATCATAATTTAATTACTTCAATTGTAATTCAATTACTTTTTAATCATATATGCCGAACACTGACCTGCAGAACATACCTCACGCCATGATATTCCCATCAGACCTTTGCATACTGCTAGCAAGGTAAGATCACATTATAGGTTTATGAGGTTCGCGTCGTATTCGACGTCTTTCATCAGTACAAAAAAAGATTCTTCCGACCACCTAGCCTGCTTTCTATCCTCAAATGTCTAGTTTTGTTTTTTGTGACAACACTGTAAATGAATTTTTTGGCATTCCGGGCAGAAATGAAGTATTTCCGCACAGGCATCTGAATACGCATTTCCATTCTCTGCTGCTTTCTGCACAGGGTTCGCACCGAGATTGGTTGGGATGATGGACTGTGCTTGAAGGTTTCTCTGAGTACAGTTTAGTCCCCCCTACAAACACATCTTCTTTCCAGGACATTTGTAGGACATCTTGAGGATGAAATAGACATCTTTAGGATGTAATGTGGATGGAAGTGATACCTTTAGGGTGAACTATGGATAAGCGTGTTTGTAGAGCCCTTTCTGCTGTACAGTCCGTCCAAGACGATGCCGATCACGGTCTTGACTGATTGTGTTGGAACCACGACTGCATCTTTGAGATAAGAACTGTGGTTTCTGCATTCAGCTTTTAAAAAGCTTTGAAATGATTACTATTGAGAATCCAGTGAGTTATGCTGTCCTCACAATCGTAAATCCTGATAAACGGGCAGCAACAATAAGGGTTAAAGATCTGTCTTTTTCCCATTATACTGCGTTTTTCGTGAACTGCAACCGCACAATTCTTATACTAGCATTGTGATGACGGGTCACCCACGTTTTACCTTGTCTTTCATAAATACCACGTTATATCTGCCTTGGATATTTACGCTGCTAGCGAGAAATTTGTAGAAAATTTCTCAGTCTTTTAATTCATTGACTAATGTATGTATATTAAATAAAAATTCATTGATTAAATTAAAAATTTTTAGATTTTTCTTAATAAATAATTCTATTTGGATAATATAGCATTTAAAGACAATAAATAAAAGTTAAAATATGATAATTATAATTATTAATATACGTTTTTATGATAATCATAAATTTTTGATAAGAAATGTTGTATTTTTAAAATTCTTAGTTTTATTGTTTATTAAATCATCTATATATATAAAAGAAGACTTCCTGAGTGAGTGAGTGAGGGGGTGATCTATCAACGCCCAGACCAAACCCCTGGACCTAGAAGCATGAAATTTTGTGACAAGGTTCTTTCTATGACGTAGGCATCCACTAAGAAGCGATTTTACAAAATTCGCCCCCCAAGGGGGGGGAGGGGGGCAAAACGTGATTTCACAAAATCCTTCATATCTCAAACGAAAAAACAGATATCCGTAAAATTTTTCCTTTAAAATATAGCTGATACAAATGTCAAAAAACCAATTTCTGGAATTTTCAAAATTCGGTCCCCAAGGGGGGCGGGGGGGCAAAACGTGATTTCACATGCGTAAAACGTGATTTCGCATAATCCTATATATCTCAAACAAAAAAATAGATATGCGTGAAATTTTTGTCCTAAAATATAGCTAATGCAAATATCTAAAAACCAATTTCTGGAATTTTAGAAATTGGGTCCCCAAGGGGGGCGGGGGGGGCAAAACGTGATTTCACATGCGTAAAACGTGATTTCGCATAATGCTATATATCTCAAACAAAAAAATAGATATGCGTGAAATTTTTGCTTTGAAATATAGCTAATACAAATGTCAAAAAACCAATTTCTGGAATTTTCAAAATTCGGTCCCCAAGGGGGGCGGGGGGGCAAAACGTGATTTCACATGCGTAAAACGTGATTTCGCATAATCCTATATATCTCAAACAAAAAAATAGATATGCGTGAAATTTTTGTCCTAAAATATAGCTAATGCAAATATCTAAAAACCTATTTCTGGAATTTTAGAAATTGGGTCCCCAAGGGGGGCGGGGGGGCAAAACGTGATTTCACATGCGTAAAACATGATTTCGCATAATCCTATATATCTCAAACAAAAAAATAGATATGCGTGAAATTTTTCTTTAAAATATAGCTAATACAAATGTCAAAAAACCGATTTCTGGAATTTTCAAAATTCGGTCCCCAAGGGGGGTGGGAGGTGGGGGGCAAAACGTGATTTCACATGCGTAAAACGTGATTTCGCATAATCCTATATATCTCAAACAAAAAAATAGATATGCGTGAAATTTTTGCTCTAAAATATAGCTAATGCAAATATCTAAAAACCAATTTCTGGAATTTTAGAAATTCAGCCCCCAGGTGGGGCAGCAGGGGGGGGGGCTATGGGGCAAAAACAAATAGAAATACAGTTAGGGCATTCAAAATTGATACAGATAGGATCTAGAGGCCTGCAAGTCAAATGAGGATATTTTCGATTGTGTAAAGTTATTAGGAGGGGCAGGAAGGGGGGAGGGGGAGGGGGGGGGCAAAAAATAAAAATAGAGTTAGATCGTTCAAAATTGGTATATAGAGGTTTTCGATACCTACAAATCGATTTCGGATATTTTAGAATTTGTAAAATTATTAGGAGGGGCGGGAAGGCGGGTGGGGCAGCAAGGGGGGGCTATGGGCAAAAACAAATAGAAATACAGTTAGGCCGTTCAAAATTGGTACAGATAGGTTTTAGATGCCTGCAAGTCGAATGGGGATATTTGCGAAAGTGTAAAGTTATTAGGAGGGCCGGGAAAGGGGGAGGGGAAAGGGGGGGGGCAAAAAAATAAAAATAGAGTTAGATCGTTCAAAATTTGTAGATAGATGTTTTCGATACTTACAAATCGATTGCGGATATTTTCTAATTTTTAAAATTATTAGGTGGGGCGGGAAGGGGGGGGCGGGAAGGGGGAGGGGCTATGGGCAAAAACAAATAGAAATACAGTTAGGCCGTTCAAAATTGGTACAGATAGGTTTTAGAGGCCTGCAAGTCGAATGGGGATATTTTCGAAAGTGTAAAGTTATTAGGAGGGCCGGGAAGGGGGGGCAGAGGCAAAAAAAAAAAAAAAGAAAATAGAGTTAGATCATTCAAAATTGGTACATAGAGGTTTCCAATACCTACAAATCGATTGCGGATTTTTTCGAATTTTTAAAATTATTGGGAGGGCGGGAAGGGGGGGGGGAGTAGAGCGGCAAAAAAATAAAAATAGAGATATATCGTTCAAAACTGGTGCATAGAGGTTTTTGATACTTACAAATCGATTGCTGATATTTTCAAATTTGTAAAATTATTAGGATAGACAGGAGGGGGGGGGGGCGAAGTGGGAAAATAATAGAAATAAAGATTAGAGCATTTTGGGAATTTTTTCCGAAGGCAGTGAGAACCCGGTGCGACATTTTTCCTACTCAGATTTTGTTTCTCTTTTTTTTTTTTTTTCACGTGATAAAAATTAATGCAATTTTGAGAATTCATTATAGTGATTCATTTAAAAACAGGGACCAGCGAAGCGGGCGTTGCCTGCTAGTACTATATAAAAGAGGAATTGTAATTTAAATAGGCGATTTCACATAACTTAGAAATTCCAGTTGAAAATAATAAAAATAGTTGATACAAGCTTGTTTCTAGTGCGACGTAAAAGTCCATTCAACCATCCAATCAGGCCTCGCAGCGTTCCTAAAATTTTACTTGCATTTTATTTTGTTGTCACTATGGTTTTTAAGAAATATTTTTGTTGTTGTTGTTATTGTTTCTTATGCCACTCTGAAATTCCGAGCCCCGGTAGTGGAACTAACCGGGTTTAAGGCAGGAGGGGTGCGTCATTCCGTTTAACAGAGGAGCGCCCATTAGGGAGGAAGTACGTCTTAGCTGCAGAAGCTGGCGATAGATGGCAGTACCAGCAGGAACTCGAATTTTGATCCGGGACAAGGCTGAGTTTAAACCCATGTTCCGGTACCCCCAGAGGTATAATTTTTGATGGGAACTTGGAGGACTTTGCGACCACGACGGAATTTAACGTGCACCAGTCGCCAATAGCGTACATGACGGTCTTCGGCCGGCTCGAGGACGTAGAAATATTTCTTAAACGTTTTAATTCTGAAAAATTTGTTCCCTTCCGTGGAGGATCAAAATTGCGATGGCAAGTCTCCGGACCACCTCTAGTGGTGAGTTTCAGACTAGAGGTTTATTGCCCATCAACCAATCTGATTTATTGCATTTACAAGTATTTCCACTAGAGGCCCATCAACCAGCCCATCAAGCAATCTGGTTTATTGCATTTACAAGTATTACCGTAGCAAATTGCCTATCTGCGCAGCACTAGTGCGACGTAAAACCCAACCAACCAATCTGAAACACTTGTAAATATTATGTAAAAAAGAACTATTTTTAAATACTATGTAAAAATATCATAAAATGAATGTAAAATTTTAGGAGCGCTTCGTCAGGATGCACTCTATCTCTCCTATAAGTTCCAAAGCATGGTATCGAAACACCCTGCGTAAAAATATATTATAATTCAAACGTTGGAAAAGAATTTTAAGCTGCTAGTTAACAACATTCATGTAATAAAATATTAAATAAAATTTACAGCGTGTATAATACCGAATTATGGCAGAGTTTGTAACTTGGAAAGATAATATGAACATATTTTACACGTTTTTTATAAATGAGATTTAATAATTCAGCATAAATATGTGTTATATATGATTATATATTCCCATGGTATACTCAATATGGTGTTCAAAATGTGTTTAATGGAGCACTAAAAATATGTCCTTTTCTTTTAATACAGATTTAACAGGGATTGAATTTACGCAGTTAAGAATATTTACATTAAATGTGCATGGATTTTTATTTGAATATTTTTATCATCTAAAAATGAAAAGAAAAGAATCGAATGAAATGCTTGATTTGAGAAAGATTCGATTACATAAGTATCACAGTCGCAATACAAGTTCTTTTATTTCATTAAAGGTGGCCGAGAGAAAAGGCTAAAATAAGATTAGAGAACGAAAGTAAGAAAAACAAAGAACTGGAAACTTAATTTTTCTTTCGGCACAAATCAAATAAAACTTTTTTTTTTCTCTCCCTATGAGATTAGCCAGACAATTTATTTTATGCATAAGAGTGCTTTATACTACAACGAAATAAATACAGGATATTTCAAGAAATAAAATATGATGACAATTTTACAGTACAAATATTTCTTTTGTTGGAGAATTTTATATTTATGCTTACGACATACTTTTGCGTTTTATTAAATAAAACTCTTTTTTGATCATTGAGAAATTAATAATACATACAATAAAGGAAATATAAAAATAATGATCTTCTGTGATCTTTAGTAATCTTTAAATTTTACACAATATTGTTAGTAAAACTTTAAGAAGAATTATAAGAAATTTATTTTAAGATCAGGTGGCATTTGCTGAATAGGTAGAAATACGTATATAATAACGTTAAACTTAATCATAATTGCTAAACTATGATTATTATGTTATGAAAAATTTGAAACTAATGATTATATATGTTTAAATTATTACGTGTTTGTAAATAATAGCAGTTACTTTTATGTAATTTCACTCAAAAATGCTCTGTCAGGTTATACGATGTTGATTTTCAGCATTTGTAGCTTGTTTTTGCGTTAAAATAGCTCATTTTCTTTAAAAATCTTGTAAAATGTCTCCCCACGGTAGATTATGGCCTCCTTCGAATATGGCGATTTATAGCTCCTTTGCGATTTTTTATTTATTTATTTATTTATTTATTTATTTATTTTTTGTGATCTTGGCGAGAAAATCTTTATTATCGATTTTTTAAGCTCTAACTCGATTGTTTCAGAAGTTACTCGAAAATTCTTGATTTTTAGGAGGGGTTCAGTTTTGATCATTTAGTCAGTTTTCACACCAAGCGACTTGATGTTAATAGCTCCATGACTGCGTCTCTGCTATTGTTTGTGAAGCCTATTTCTGTGTGCTAATGCCATGGTACAGTTGTTCATGTTGTTCGCTGTTATTTAAGCTGTGCTATCTAGTAAAACTGAAGTTGATACTTAGGATACTTATTAGATATACCTGTAATCTTCTGTAAATGAACATTTAAATCTCTGCGAGATTCTTCTTTGATTCACAAATAATTCACGAACCCCGAAAATGCAATATGATATTAAAATTGTCTATATTTCTATAAAATTTTTTGTTTAAAAAATAGCTATTGCTATGTGCTTTAGTAGCGTCTTAGAGATTGGATTGCTCCATTATTCAGATATTCTTACGAAACAAACAAATAATTATCACATTGAGAAAACAGAAAATAGAAATATCTAATAAACGATGATTGGTAATATAAAGGAAATTTTATGATTTTTCTTAACGATAGAGAAATTAAATAAATTGTAAAAGTTTTTCCTAATACATAAACGTAGTAATTCCTTTCACTATTACATCTGTTTCAGCAATAATAAATAAAGATGTTTAAAAAATCCTCGTTTAAAAATGACTCCTTCTAAAAGAACAATTTTTTAATATCTTTAGCTCTCAGATAAAAAGAAACTTTTACAATTATTTATCAAATTGCTATTTTGTTATATTATGCTTTTTCATTGTAAAAATAACTGGGAAAGTATCAAGAAAAATTATCATTATAAGCCAACTTAAGAATCAAAATAAGTAAAAACGTATGAAATTTAAATTTAGCTTTATGTTTTCAGATAGAATTGCAAAAATTTCAGAAATTTAGAAAATAAATCCCATTTTAACTGCTGAACTAATTAAAAATAAATAAGTTTTAAAATAAATCGGCAACCTTCTCTTGCTCAAATTAGCATCTAAATTTATCTTTCAAAAACACTTAAACATTTTACATATTGAATAGTGTAAAAATATTCTGAATGGCAAAGACAGCTATATACTGTAGTGTATACGTTTGATAAAATGTTTGTGTATTCAGAATTATCTCTATACTCAATGATATAAATTTTAAATATATTTAAAAGGTATTAAAAAAGGGATTATATAATAATTATTTGTTATTCATTAACAATGAAAAGGTTAAAATTTCTTTTTAAAATAGATTACAGAAGAATATTTATAACGCATTTTATAAAATGATATTATGAGAAAAATATTAAAATATGTAAATATGAAACTATTGAGAGTACTTTTAAAAACAAAATCATAAGAACTATTTACAAGAAATAATAAAAATTTACATACTTTTACAAAAACTGGAATATCCATAGAAATATTTTCAAAGTCTTTTAAAAAGTCTAATATTAATTCGTAAACTAACTTTAACCACATTTCTTTCTAATTTCAATTTTAACAACATAATAGAAATTAGCATATCAAAAGAAATTTTAATTTTTTAAAAGTTTTTACTTGTAAAATATCCAAATGTTAACGTAAGTATTGTGTTCCATTCTGAGTAAAATGTAATACATTGTGTAGAGATTTTTATTGTATAAAAGAATTCCCAAAACAATGACTACTGAGAAAGACATATCAGATGCATTTCAAGAAAGACTGTTGAAACTTTATTTCAAGTTGATTTGTTTTCTATATTCATTAGAAAAAGAAAGATAATTCCTTAATTAGACAGAATTTTCCGAAAAAATTACAAAAATTCCATTTAGGTTAACTAATTTAGATTTTTTAAATTAATGTATACAATGTAATACTAAATTATAAAACAACGTAACGTGCTCTTTTAAAATAAATGAGTTAATTCACCATGTGAAGTAGGAGTTGTTTCTTTGTACGAGGGTTGTAAATTAAATAGTGGCAACTTAACCTTGAAACTCGCAGAAGAGCGGGCATGCGCAAATAGGATATGGGAGCGGTGAGGTGGCGCTGTTGTCGATGTGTAGAGTGTAAAAAACAGACGATCTGCTAAGGAAGGGAGTTGTTGTGTGGCGTTAAAGTGAGGAGTTTCGTTTCCATCGCTCTAAAGCATGTTTGTTGTTGCAAATCCGCAGTCTCATTCCGACCCGAACGAAATGCTTGAACCCATCGTGCTACTGTCCTATACGGTAAAGCATTTGTGCAATAGGCTTCCACTAATCCTCGATAGCATTCTGTTGCATTTTTGCCACGGGCAACTTCGATTTTAAGCCACGACCGCTGATCACCTTTTGAAAACATGCTTTAGAGCGATGGAAACGAAACTCCTCACTTTAACTACACACAACAACCCACCTTCTTAGCAGATCGACTGTCTTTTGCACTCTACACATCGACAACAGCGCCACCTCACCACTCCCATATCTTATTTGCGCATGCCCGCCCTTCTGCGAGTTTCCACTATTAAGTGGTTAAGTTGCCACTATTTAATTTACAACCCTGGTAAATCAACTTGAGTTAAAAATACAATTTTTGAGCTAATTAGTAGCTTTTTATTTAAGCGAACTTGAATTATCGATATTCATCGATACTTGGGTTATTTCTGCTCATTCAACCACTTATATGTGGCTACATCGCTCTCCCTGCAATGCATTTCTTCAGTAGCACGCAAATGCAACGCGCAACGCCATTGTAATGTGATCCAAATTATTAAAATCATTTGTATTAAAATCATTAATGAAACAAATAAATTACTCAAATACAATAAATAACTCAAATTTGAGTGCACTATGTTAACTTATTCAATTTATTGAATTTAGCTGAATATGAGAGGGTGCGTTTCTTCTAGGCAAAGGAGTGAAATTTCACTCAAGTTGAGTAACTTTCATTCTTTTATTTTAAGAGTTTAAGCTTTTGGAAACATAACTGAAACATTCTGTGCAGTATGGCTATATTTTATTACTTATAAGAATTACTTTAAATACTAGGATACCTTTACGAATTACCAGGATTACCTTACAGGATTACCTTTAAGAATTACTTTCTATACGTAAAATGTCGACAACTTTCATAACAATATCATTACGGGCTCTATCTACAGGCTGAATATTCATTAAATAAACTGCATTCATCGACTAGAGCCTGCTTATGACTATCAGCATAACTTTCTGCACACAAACATGTCTTCAACTTTCATAACATTTTCATTACTGGCTCTATCATTAGCTTATTTTGAAATCTCTATGATGGTATGTCATGTTTAATATACGAAACCTTTGTATTTTTGATCATTATGAATATAATTTTCCTAAATATCTCCAAAACAGAAAGTTCAGAAATTCAAAAAAATGAGGTGCAGAACTAAATGTTATAACAAACATATATACCGATTTGCAACTTTCTACGTCCAACCGTTTTTGAGTTACGCGAGATACACACACACACAGACATACTTGCATACAGACGTCACGAAAATTCGTGTAAATTACTTGATATCTTAGAAATGAGAGCTCATATTCAAACCAAAGTTGCAGGTGTACAACTAGACATCATGGCAATTACACATGTAAATTTGCAACATTCTACGCTTATTCGTTTTTGAGTTATACGAAATACATAATCCATTTCGCAAATCTGGATCACTATGCTTCCTTATACTTTGTATAAGGAAGTAAAAAGTCTACAATTTAAAAATTTTTGATTTTTGAGAGGAGGAGGCGCAAAAAGCTTTCGGGGGGGGGGGGGAGTATTTCGCAAATTCCGGATTTTGGGGCAGAACGCTACTAAAAATGATATAAAGGTTTCCTTCTTTGGAATATTTCCAAAAATCCATTTTTGTTTTTTTGTGATTTTCTATTATGTTGGGATGTTACGAGGGGGTAAATTCAAGATCCCTCATTTTAGCTCTAAATTTGTTATGTGAATTCCATGGGATATGTGAATTCCATGTTGTGATTGATTATGTGAATTCCATGGGTGAATTCCATGGTCGCGAATTTTGTTGAGTGGATTGTTTACATGTATCCAACACAAAATGTTACGGGTTTTTATTAATCCGTCCCTTTCCCTCTTTGAAGGCGGGGTGGGGGGGTGAATATGTTCAAAGCATAACCTTGCTTCAAATCGTCTCAGTACGATTAATTTTTATGTGTGGGTTCATTATACGTATATAACATGCACTATAAAAGGATTTTGTAAAATTCCCCCTTCCCCCTTTAAAGGCTGAGGGTGAGTAATTGTACTCCAAATTTATCTCATAAAAGAAATTTTTTGATATGTCGATTAATTATGCGTACTTAATACACACACACGCCACAAAGAAATTTTGTAAAATTACTTTTTACCCCCCCCCCCCCCCCCCGCAAACGCTGTAGGGTGATGAGGGGAGAAACACGTTATCAAGCATTAATCTGCTCAAAATTATCTTATAAAAACGAATTTTGATGTGTGTCGGTTATAAGTATCCAACACGTAGTATAAAGAGATTTTGAAAAGTTCTCTCCCCTCCTTGCCCTTTACAAACGGGGTTTAAAACACGTTTTAAAACATATGTCTACCAAAAGTTGTCTGAGAAAGGCGGTTTTTATGGTGTGTCGGTTGGTTATGTGTATGCGGCACGCAACGTAAAGAAATTTTGCGAAATGAAGAAATTCCCTCCTCCTTAATGCGTGCGGTTCAAAAAACACAATATGAAGCTGAAATCTACTTTAAATGATCTTAGAATGGCGAATTTCTGTGTGTGAGTGTTTATTAGTGCACGCAGTATCACTTCAGTGGGATTTCGCAAAACTTCTAACTTACACGTGGTGAAGGGGAGAGTGAAAAGCAACTAAAGCGCTGTCAAAGGCAGTGTTTACCCGGACTCTGCATGTTGCGGGCTTGAAAACCACTGTCGAACGCTCCTGGAAGTTTCGATTTATATATTTTATTTATTTATTTATTTATTTTTGAAATTTTAATAATATTGTTATGGAATTCTGAGAATTCACTTAAATATAGTGCTCAGTGAAGCGAGCAAAACTGCTAGTGTTAATACTATAGCTTTTGAGAAAATAAATGTATTATTCTCTTTTCATATAAATTGATTTACATGAGAGTATCTGTAATTATTTTGACTACTTTAATCCAGTTTTCTGTGAAATGAATTTCGAGAAATTTAGAGAAATGCTGGAGATTAATGATTAAACAAGTAGTTTCTGAATATCCTGCGAAAAAGGATAAACTTTCATAATAATTAATTTTATATCGTTCATATTGTATGAATATCATGTTGAACATTAATTACGCAATTGTTTAAAATTTCTATTAATAAAGGGAACAAGTATATTCTAAAACACCTTTTCAAAAAAAAAAAAAAAAAAAGTTACAAAAAAAATATTTTTTTTGTTTGATTAGTAAAATATTACATTTAATCTATTTTAAAATATAAATTTCATATCTATTGTAAGACTTTTTTTATTCTAAAGTGAGTCGCATTCCCAAGAAAACTATTTATTTATTTTGTATTTAAAGTTTTAATTATTCAAAATTTGTATTTTTTATTTTTTTAATCAATGATTTTTGCTTTTTAAAGAAATACTTTTGTACTCGTAATTTTACTTTTAGTTAATTATTTAATTAGAAAAAAATATTTTACAGCCTTATTTTTATTATTCATTAAAAATCTATAAAGGAATAATTAATGTTTTTTTAATAATCAATGCATTAAGAGACGCACTAAAAAATTTTAGTTACTGCATAACATCATCACTAATTTCATGTGGAAAAATGAAACATTATAACTCTGAATAGTGTAGTAGATAGATTCAAGTTTTGATAGAAAGTGCTATGGTGTAGAATTTGTAAATTAACATTGGTGCAATAAAGAGTAGAATAATTAAATATAATTAAATATACATAAAAAAGTTAAAGATCATTGTTTGTTCATACCCAAATTACTACTGAAAATAAATGTAAATGATTATGCGTACCCAATACACGCGCCACAAAGAAATTTTGTGAAATTACTTTTTACCCCCCCCCCCCCCCTCTACACGCCGTATTGTGATGTGGGGAGAAACACGTTATCAAGCATTAATCTGCTCCAAATTATCTTATAAAAACGAATTTTTAAGTGTGTGGGTTATAAGTATCCAACACGTTTGAAAAGTTCTCTCCCTTTCTTGCCCTTTACGAACGGGAATTAAAACACGTTTTAAAACATATTTCTACCCCAAGTTGTCTGAGAAAGGTGGTTTTTATGGCGTGTCTGTTGGTTATGTGCATGCAGCACATAGTGTAAAGAAATTTTGCGAAACAAAGGAATTCCCTCCTCCATAATGCGTGCGGTTCAAAAAACACAATTTGAAGCTGAAATATCCTTTAAATTACGTTTTAAATGACGAATTTCTGTGTGTGAGTGTTTATTAGTGCACGCAGTATCACTTCAGTGGGATTTCGCAGAACTTCTAACTTACCTGCAGTGAAAGGGAGAGTGAAAAGCAAGTAAAGCGTTGTCAAAGGCAGTGTTTACCCGGACTCTGCATGTTGCGGGCTTGAAAACCACTGTCGAACGCTCCGGGAAGTTTCGATTGATTTTTTTTTTTTTATAGTAATGTTATGAAATTCTGAGAATTCACATAAATATAGTGCTCAGCGAAGCGAGCAAAAACTGCTAGTGTTAATACTATAGCTTTTGAGAAAATAAATATATTATTCTCTTTTCATATAAATTAATTTATATGAGAATATCTGTAATTATTTTGACTACCTTAATCCAGTTTTCTGCGAAATGAATTTCGAGAAATTTAGAGAAAGGCTGGAGATTAATGATTAAACAAGTAGTTTATGAATATCATGCGAACAAGGATAAACTTTCATAATAATTAATTTCATATCGTTCATATTGTATGAATTTCATGTTGAACATTAATTACGCAATTGTTTAAAATTTCTATTAATAAAGGGATCAAGTATATTCTAAAATACCTTTTCAAAATAAATAAATAAATAAATAAATAAATAAAAAGTGAAATATATATATATATATTTGTTTGATTAATAAAATATTGCATTTAATCTATTTTAAAATATAAATTTCATATTTATTGTAAGATTTTTTATATTCTAAAGTGAGTCGCGCATTTCCAAGAAAACTATTTATTTATTTTGTATTTAAAGTTTTAATTATTCAAAATTTGTATCTTTTATTTTTTTAATAAATGATTTTTGCTTTTTAAAGAAATACTTTTGTACTCGTAATTTTACTTTTAGTTAATTATTTAATTAGAAAAAAAAAATATTTTACAGCCTTATTTTTATTATTCATTAAAAATCTATAAAGGAATAATTAATGTTTTGTTAATAATCAATGCATTATGAGAAGTACTAAAATATTTTAGTTACTGCATAACATCATCACTAATTTCATGGGGAAAAATGAAACATTATCACTCTTAATAATGTAGTAGATAGATTCAAGTTTTGTTAGAAAGTCCTATGGTGTAGAATTTGTAAATTCACATTAGTGCAATTAAAAGTTGAATAATTAAATATAATTAAATATACATAAACAAAAAGTTAAAGATCATTGTTTGTTCATACCTAAATTACTGCTGAAAATAAATGTAAAACGTCCTATAGTATTTTCTAAAGTGGAAGAGTTTTTAACGATTTCTCCTAATTTCTTTAACCATTTATATACCGCATCATGAAACAGATAACAAAAATTTTAATACTTTACTTAAAATTAACAGCAAGGTACATCCAGATTTCGATTGACTTTTATTTGTAATCGACTACAATTAGTCATTCGTATATTTATAAATATAACTATAATTTTGATTTATGACCCAATTCTACGAAATCAAGCGAGAATTTCTCTCAATACAAGGGATTCATAATATTTATAATAATCATAATATTGTTTCACCGTTAAGAAAAGTACAGACTAGAAATTGTTGATCGTTTCGTCTAACCAGGTTATTTGCTTACCTTATACAGTCGGCAGCAAAATTATTGAAGCACTAGCAATAATTCCTACTTAAAAAGTGGGCATCTAATAATGTTTTGTTAAGTAAATAATTATCGAGTCATAATCTTAGTCTTATACGTCTTAGTCTTAAAAGTAAGCAGATGATAAAAGTTAGCGATCAAACTTAAAAAAAAAAAAAAAAAAAACAATATATGAAAAGTGTGGAGTGTGCTTCAATAATTTTGCTGGCGACTATACTCTGGATGGATGTATGGATAGTTATGTTTTACGTCGCACTACTGCATCGCAATAGACAATTGGCGACAGTCTGGGACTCACCCCTAGAGGTGGTTCGGAGACATACCACCACATTTTTGATCCCCCATGGTGGGGATGGCTCCTTCAGCCTCGGTTTTTCCAGAGGTATAATTTTGATAGGAACATGGAGGTCATTGCGGCCACGACAGATTTTACGTGTACCAGCCATCATCAGTGTACACGACGGTCTTTTGGCCGGCTCGAGTACCGAACCTGCAATCTTTCGATCTCTCCCCAACCAAAACAGCTTTTCTGATAGGCCATGGCTCGTTCCCGTCATATCTCAACAAATTCCACTGCCGACGATTTTTGTGTATCTGCGGCGAGGAAAGAACTGCTCAACATTACTCCTGTGTTAACTTCTTCCTTACATATTCATAATCCTGCTCACAGACCAGAAAACTGTCTGAAAAATATTATCAACCGTACTTCTATCTCAAATAAACTAGTCAGAACTTTCTCTATCTTAATGGAAAGCTTAAATACAACAGACTGATCTTTTCCTCTTTAAACGTATCTACTGGCCTAAAACAGGACACGAAACTCTGCAAAATCAGCTTCTATCCTACTATTACGGTGCCCCCTGTCGCGAAGGGCAGTATCCCGGCATCTTCTAAACATATGAACTATCCACGAACTCACAATCTCCTGAATCACCCACTAGTCTAAACCTGGACATTAAAGTCTGCAAAATCAATATCTTTCCAAAATGTTTTACCCTTCATCTACAAGCATAGAGCATGCCGCTCCTTGTCGCGTAGAGACCTGTATCTGGCGGCCTTTGTAATTTTTTTTCCCTTTTCAATTTTTAAATAAATGTTTCGGATGAGGGACCTAGTATAGCTAGAATCACTCGGAACCGCTTCTAGAGTGGTGAGCGGCTCCTATTCCCTGTTAACCCTTTGCGGGCCAGGGTAATTCGGATCATTTAAATTATATTGCCACCGTAATTTAAGAACAAAATTAAAATAAAAGGAATTTTAAGTTTTCAGATTAAAAAAAGGACCATTTCTGCTATGTTATAAATCCTTTTGAATCATGTCCTTAGACTGACTAAGAACATGACTCAACAAGGATTTATTTAACAAAGCAGTATTAAGGGTACTTTTTTTAGACAGGGATTATTGCTAGTGCTCAGGTACTTTTGCTGCCGATTGTATCACACATCACCTTTCGTGCTATCAACCCTGCCTCCTGGCCATTCTCTCTGCTGGCAACCCCTGTTTGGCAACCCTGTATTCGTACCTTATCTGTTTTTTTTTTTTTTTTTTTTTTTTTTTCCTGGTATTCTAGTTAACATATATTCTTTGTTAAGTATATGAATGTGCTGTTTTATAGCTAAAGTTACATGTTAAAAATGGCAAATTTTCAGTGTAGAACTTGTAAAACCGTACCCGATATGTTTTGCTGAGTTTGTGAACTATTCATATTAAAATCACACGGTAGACATTTAACACAAGACGTAAAAAAGCCTATTTTTTGAATTTTGGTTTTAAAATAATAAATAATAACAATTCAATAATTTAGTGTATTTTCCATGTTTTTACGTTCTACATAGTCTACAATATTCCATGCTAAATTAATAATATTGATAGTAATAATGCATGTCTTCTAAAGACTTTTTTATATTGCTTCCAGTAGAGATTAAATAACCGTAACAAAAATCTGTACGTGTTACAGATTTCTCACTATTATTTTTTAATTCTGCACTGCAGAATTAGTTGAAAATAGCTAATTTCATTTCTATTACCCCCAAAAAATGTTTTTTTGTCGACTAGTGTTATCAGCTCGACGCTGTACCGACTGGGTTACTGCGGCCTACATAACTCTTCGATCTATATTTCTAGTTTAAAGATTTAGGAACTGACTACTTATTCGTTCTAGATGAAGAAGCTATATATATATATTTTTTTTTTTCTCAGTGCAGCAACATTGAAATCCTTATCGACTAACATACTCAGCAATGGTTGCTAATGCTGGTTGTTAATGGTTCTCTCAACTTGCGGTAATGTTTCGTACATGTCGTCAACGACATAATTGTTTTCGTATGCAAAAATACTTAATCCTTTTTGAGGTAAAGTAATTGTCTTAGCCACTAAAGAAATTTAACAAAATTTACGAAAAAATGTAATAAAAGTGTAATGATTTTTGTCCGCTAAGTTATAAAAGTGAAATATTAAAAAAAAAAAAAAAAAAAAAATCGGAACAAATGTTTCCAAATAAAAATTAAAATTAGCTATTATATAATATGTTCCACTGCTCTTCAAGAGGTTAAATCTATATATGGGTAAATTTAAATAAATATATATAACTAGAACTACGTACTAACAGTTGACGATATTGTGAGTATCCCGCATAGGAGTGTTTAGGAACTTGTCATCATATTTGATCTACCGAGAAGTGGATGGCTCCCTGCTTTTGTAAATGCAGTTGGTGTGTTGATTGGGTTAACGTTGCACTAGTACTGCGCTATAGGAAATTTGCGACGATTCGGGAACAGGATGGTCTAGAGACATGCCTTCACAATTTTGGTTCTCCACGGAGGGGATGGTTCCCCCACTTCTGTGGCCCCTAGAGATATAATTTGTATAGGAACATGGATGATGCCTCGACGGATTTTGCGTGCACCAACCACAATTAATGTATACTGTGGTCTTTGACCGGGTCGAATATCGAACACGCTATCTTCTAATTATATACTCTGCGCTGTACCAACTGGGCTGCCACGGCCCCCTTAAATGCAGTTGCATACTTTTTATTGAAAATAGAGGACTTTACAGCCTAAAGATGTCCCAGTAACCACTAATATACAATAGAGTGGATCGAAAAAAGCGTTTTTTCTGCAATACAATTCTAATAGCGCGGAAAACTTGCGCATAGGCGTCATTTTAAATGAAAAAATATTTAACAAAAAAATTTCAAAATTTGAAATCGCGCAGAAGGCCTAAAGTTACCAAAAAAGTCAAAATACCGGTTAAAAAAAAAAAAAAAAAAAAAAAAAAAAAAATTGCAAAAATTACAAAAAAATACATTTTTTGTTCTAATAGTGAAAAAAGTGTTTTTAAGAGTGTCCTTAATGCATACAAAATATAATTAGACCCATTCTTGTTTTACTGAATTCGCGCAAAAGGCCTAAAGTTGCGGGTTGTATCGTAAAAAAACGATATTTCATGATTTTCGACGATTTTTAAACAAGTGCCAAAACCCATAAAAGTTTTTTTTTAATTTGTAATAGTGTAAAAACTATTCAAAATATTTTTCCCAATCCTTAAATAATACTTTCAGACCTGCTATTCCTTAATTGTATTCGCGCAAAAGGTCTAAATTATAGTATAAGTTAAGTTATAGAGTCCAGTAAAAACGCCGTTTTCCATATCTGATGAGTGTTTATTTAACACATTAAGGTTTGTAATAAGACTATAACAAGTGATTTACAAAAAATGTATTAGCCAAACATATCATATTGCAGCTCTCAGCTCATTTCAACATTTAATCTGTGCTGAAATGACTCAGGATTCACGGCGAGGACGTGGCTGCAAGGCGAGTCCCACATCCACCCTACCCAGCCAACCAACCAGGGTGAATTTTATTTACAATATTTACAGTAACTATTTACTTTGTACAATGCATATATGTTCGCTGTAGGCAAAAGGTTATTTACATAGAAGCCTCTTTGAATTCTGACTTTGAATTAAATGTGGGCATCAGCTGTCTTGATTTTAAAGTAGCTCTAATATAACCATCTCGATTTTCATGCCCGCACACTCTTTCTGCTGCTTCTGTAACTAGTTTTACACACCTTTCAACTGACTGGTTTGGCATGGGAATTTGAGGTAGTTAAACTCTGGTAGCGATTTGTCTTTCAATAAAGAAGCAATGTATTCAGTTGGCATCTTGGACAGTAGTGGCGGCGGTGTGAATTTGCAGATTCTAAGATTCTAAGACGGAAGGTGGCCGCTCACCACTATGCAGCGGTTTTGAGCGATTTCAACCTTTAGAGAGGGGCTCCGATGGCACTGTGGTGATTCAAAAGAGCCCGTGTCTAAAGGTTAAACTTCCTCCGTTGTTTATTGCATAAACAGAAAAAAAAAAAGGTTACAGAGGTCGCGAAAGCGGAGCTTTCACACGACAGAGGGCGACAAGGAACAAGAATATGAAAAGAAGAACGGAGCCTTGATCCCTCGCATGGAAAAGCTTGTGAAGAAAAATTGTATGGTCCTCCAAGAGAAAAGTTGGTAACTGCCTTGGAAGATTGAAACATTAGTTGGTCAAATTGGAAAGATGCATTAAGAAGTTATAGATTCTGGTTAGTTTCTGACGTAGGAGAAGCCGGGTAACGATATTAAAAAGCCAGTCGTTAGGTTTATTAGGTGGGTTAAGGATACGCCAATCAAGAGTTAGTGGGCATGAGAAAAAGTAATGATTTGCATTACCCTCAGCGCCGCACTCACATTGTGGAGTGCGCGAGCAATGAAACTTGAAGAGATGTGATTTGAACGGGCCATGGCCCGTTAAGAAGGCTGTTATGGCTGGGGAAAGGTCAAAGTTATATTTTGACACTTTTGGGAGGAGGTTAAACGTAAATCTACCTTTAGGAGATGTATCCCAGTATAGCTGCCATTCTTTCTTTAGTCGTGCTTTAAGACATCTTTTGATGTAAGAGGGGGGGGGGGGCAGAACGAAATCCACTGCTTCCTTTTTAGTGGCAGTTTTTGCTAAGAGATCTGCCATTTCATTGCCCGCGACACCCCTGTGAGCGGAGACATGAGCTAAAGAGAATGTCTCGGGCTTAGACAGGAGATCTAATTTGATTTTCTGAATAATAGGATGGTTACTCCTGTGGCGAGCCAGAGCCTGAAGACCTGAGAGACTGTCACTGTATATATAAATTTTCGAATTGGTAAAATAAGAAATTGACCAAGAAATTGCTTGGCTGATAGAGAAAATCTCAGCCTGGAAAACAGTGTTACAGTCCCCAAGCCTACAGGACCACTGATAAACCAAGACCCCGTCAACAAAGGCGCAAAATGCGGCACCCACACCATGGTCTGTCTTAGATCCATCTGTATATATCGCCACAGTGGCTGTAGGAGAGAAGGAGTTAATATTAGTATTAATTAATGGATGCGTAAAGTCCTCTGCTGGGTGTATGAACCAGCTGCCCATTTTGAGTTGAATTTCTTCATTTGGAAATAGGATTTTCTGTAGGTCTTTGTTTCTTAGTTGTAGTACGTTTATTCTGTTGTATTCGTAATTCAGAGTGAGGTGTAAAGGAGGAACACCGGTGATGACGTGGAGGGCATCAGTGGAGATGGTTTTATAACCCCGTGACAGTTGCAAGAGGAACATCCTTTGCAATGAATTTAATTTTCCTATAGCTGTTTTTGAAAGATTACCTCCCCAGATTCCCGCCCCATAAGTAACGATTTTTTCCACTATTGTTAGATACCATGTTTTTAACATTTTGGTGCTTATACCCCATTGTTTACCCATTAATTTGCACGAGTTATGATAATGTATAAGAAGTTTAATTTTAAGTGAGTTTAAATGTTCAATCCAGTTAAGGTTTTTGTCTATTGTTAGTCCTAAAATTTTCAAGTGATCGACATGTTTTACGCTTTTGCCCTCATACCTCATCGTCGGCTTTCTCTTCAGTATACGTGGTTTGGAGAAAGTTAAAGATTGAGTTTTATTGGGTGAAAGTTGAAGGTTTAGGTCTTTGAGCAGCTGGGAAAAAGCAGTGAAGGCATCCTGAGCTAAGGTCTCCAGATCTTTTCTGCGTTTGCCCGAGAGAATTAACGTGAAGTCATCCGCAAATGCAAATAATTCAAAGCCTTCTGAGCTCATAGAATTCAGTATGTTATTAGCAATGAGTGTCCACAGGACCGGGCCGAGACACGAGCCCTGTGGACAACCTTTTTGTTGACTGTGCACACTAGAGCCTGAACCCCAGTCGATTAAGATGGAACGCTCAGATAAGTACGATCGGATGACTCCCGCCAAGTTTCTAGGACATTCAATTTTTGATAGGGAGTTAAGAATGTGGGGCCATTCGATATTGTCGAATGCCCCTTGGATATCCAGGGAAACTAAAGTTGTATATTGATCAGTATTGTAACTGAGGGCACTAGAAGACAAAATTTTTTCTAAGGCCTGTTCGCAAGATCTGCCCTCTCTGAACCCAAATTGCCGTTCATTTAAGAGCTGGTTAGATTCCAAAAAGTAATTAAGTCGGACAACAATTAATTTTTCCAACAATTTTCCTAGGGTTGGAAGAAGGCAGATCGGGCGATATGATTTTGACTCAGAAGGTGACTTCCCTTGTTTCAGGAAAAATACAACTTGGCCCTGGCGAAGAACTTTAGGAAAGTGATTATAGTCTAAACAGAGATTTATCCAGATGTGTAAGATATGACCAATCAATTAGTTCGGTATAGTCGTTTGCACTAAAATTTATTGAAGGTATTTTTAAGTCTCTTACATAACCTTCAGCTGATGGCTCATTTCTGGATTTCCTGTAGCCAAGTTCTCTAATGTGTGGTCTCTTATCCATTATCATAGCCAACATCATATTTTCAGGGTGGCAGAAGAATGCGTTCCTTTGAATTACTGGATCAATGATTTGCTTGATATTGTCCGGTAGATGCGTGGTTGTTTTAACTAGCTTCAAAATATGCTTCGGTCAATCTTTCACAGTGTAGTTTTTCTTTATATCAAACCAAACAGGTGCATATGACTTCACTATATAATTTTCAAGAGTCTGTAACTCAATTGTGGGACTAGTTTGGGATACATACAGTCTTAAAACACGGTTAGCACAGGTTAGCCAACGAGAGTGGCTGATGCGTCCAGGATCCCTAGCAGCCAATTCTGGATTGCAGATTCCTGTGTTGACCGCTTTTACAATGTCTAGGAGATACTTCTGATCTTTACTCAGATGGTGTTTAGTGATATCAATGACTTCTTCTGATTGTATCGGCTCAAAATCTACAACAGGGAGTTTCTCACATCCAGGGAGTTGTTTTTCAACTGGACCGCTAAATGATGCTGGTCCTGTTGTCGTTTCATCCAAGTGATCAAACAAATGCCTATAAGGTAACTCGTTAAAATGTCCGCCACTACTGTCCAAGATGCCAACTGAATACATTGCTTCTTTATTAAAAGACAAAGCGCTACACCCAGTCAGTTGAGGTGTGTAAAACTGGTTACAGAAGCAGCAGAAAAAGTGTGCGGGCATGAAAATCGCGATAGTTATATTAGAGCGACTTTAAAATCAAGACAGCTGATGCCCACATTTAATTCGAAGTCAGAATTCAAAGGTGCTTCTACTTAAATAACCTTTTGCCTACAACGAACATATATGCATTGTACAAAGAAAATAGTTATTGTAAATATTGTAAATAAAATTCACTCTGGTTGGTTGGTTGGGTAGGGTGGAGGAGGGACTCGCCTTGCAGCCACGTCCTCGCCGTGAGACCTGAGTCATTTCAGCACAGATTAAATGTTGAAATGAGCTGAGAGCTGCAATATGATATGTTTGGCTAATACATTTTTTGTAAATCACTTGTTAGAGTCTTATTATAAACCTTAATGTGTTAAATAAACACTCATGAGATATGGGAAACGGCGTTTTTACGGGACTCTATAACTTAACTTATACTATAATTTAGACCTTTTGCGCGAATACAATTAAGGAATAACAGGTCTGAAAGTATTATTTATGGATTGGGAAAACTATTTTGAATGGTTTTTACACTATTACAAATTAAAAATAAAACTTTTATGGGTTTTGGCACATGTTTAAAAATCGTCGAAAATCATGAAATATCGTTTTTTTACGATACAACCCGCAACTTTAGGCCTTTTGCGCGAATTCAGTAAAACAAGAATAGGTCTAATTATATTTTGTATGCATTAAGGACACTCTTAAAAACACTTTTTTCACTATTAGAACAAAAAATGTATTTTTTTTTTTTGTAATTTTTGCATTTTTTTTTAATTTACCGGTATTTTGACTTTTTTGGTAACTTTAAGCCTTCTGCGCGATTTCAAATTTTGAAAAAAAAATTTTTTAATATTTTTTCATTTATAATGATGCCTATGCGCAAGTTTTCCGCGCTATTAGAATTGTATTGGAGAGATAACGCTTTTTTCGATCCACCCTAATATACAAGAGGGCCTTATTTTCGGAATAAATAGGAAAAACCATTTTTATAAATATCTTCGATAAATTAGTTTAAATATTTAAATAGTTTATTACATAATTTAAACTTTTTAAATGTTTGTTCTTAAACATTAAAGATTTCTAATGTTTTATTTATTTATTTTATCAAATGAAAAATGAAAAAAAACATGCTTGCATTATTATTATTACTTTTTATTTTTTTTAGCTTTTTATTAGTGCTAGAGGCCTATTTCAGTCGGTACAGTGTTGTCGAATTTTTATACGTCACTCTTAATAGTGCTAAGGGCCTATTTCAGTCGGTTTATTGAATGGGGATTTATTGAATGAAGTCCCCCCAAGGCCCAACTTTGACATGAGTCCCCTCCAAGGTACCCCTATTTCAGTCGGTACAGCGTTGTCGAATTTTTATACGTCACTCTTAATAGTGCTAAGGGCCTATTTCAGTCGGTTTATTGAATGGGGATTTCTTGAATGAAGTCCCCCCAAGGCACAACTTTGACATGAGTCCCCCCCAAGGTACCCCTATTTCAGTCGGTACAGCGTTGTCGAATTTTTATACGTCACTCTTAATAGTTCTAAGGGCCTATTTCATTCGGTTTATTGAATGGGGATTCATTGAATGAAGTCCCCCCAAGGCACAACTTTGACATGAGTCCCCCCCAAGGTACCCCTATTTCAGTCGGTACAGCGTTGTCGAATTTTTATACGTCACTCTTAATAGTGCTAAGGGCCTATTTCAGTCGGTTTATTGAATGGGGATTTATTGAATGAAGTCCCCCCAAGGCACAACTTTGACATGAGTCCCCCCCAAGGTACCCCTATTTCAGTCGGTACAGCGTTGTCGAATTTTTATACGTCACTCTTAATAGTTCTAAGGGCCTATTTCAGTCGGTTTATTGAATGGGGATTCATTGAATGAAGTCCCCCCAAGGCACAACTTTGACATGAGTCCCCCCCAGGCCCAACTTTGACATGAGTCCCCCCCAAGATACAACTTTGACATGAGTCCCCCCCCAGGCCCAACTTTGACATGAGTCCCCCCAAGGCCCAACTTTGACATGAGTCCCCCCCAAGGTACAACTTTGACATGAGTCCCCCCCAAGGCACACCTTTGACATGAGTCCCCCCAAGGCACACCTCCCCCTCATTGGGAAAAAGAGAAAAAACGTTGTTTTGCGGCTATAAGAAAGTTTGGACTTCCAACGTTATTTGTTACAGTATCTGCAGCTGAAACACATTGGTTTGATTTAATGAAAACTTTATCATGGAATTTAGATCGTCACGAATTAACTAAAGGAGAATTTGTCGATATTAACAAGTTTAGCAGTAGGCCTCTGGCACTAAATTAAAATCTGTCAATGTCAGATTTTCATGTTTTAAATAATGAAATAATGTCGTGTCTGTATAATTTTTTTAAAATTATTTATTTATTTATTTTGA
The DNA here is from genome assembly GCA_963930645.1 of Salticus scenicus. Lineage (NCBI taxonomy): Eukaryota > Metazoa > Arthropoda > Arachnida > Araneae > Salticidae > Salticus > Salticus scenicus. Next base: position 47,168,066 of record OZ005653.1, read on the forward strand.
TTAAAAAATGAGACGCATGAGAGTTCCTATCATAAATATCAGTGGCACATCATAATGGTCGATAAGTATTTTCTTAATTATGCAATGAAAAACTAAAACACTAAGCAAACACACCATAATTTTTATAGCTATTTAACTGAAAAATTATCAATTTTAAACCAATTTTTTATGACAAATCATTTTAAATATTTTTTATAACATTTTAAATATACATTTTTTATTAATTCAATATATCCTATACTCTAGAAAATATTCTATTTTTTTCGAAATGTCGAAATATCTTTTCAGTTCTATAAAATGGTTATTAGGTACTTTAAAAGTTTCGCTTAAAATCTATGCTTGTATTATCTGTACGGAAGAGAGAATCTTCATATATTTCATTCTGAATGACTTCCTCAGTACATTAACGGAATTTTCTTGATCTCGAAACTGTATAGTTCATTCTAAAAGAATCATTTAAAATATATATATCTTATATATATATATATATAACTTTTATAACGCATACACCCTTTTTATGCATTTAGGCTTTTACAAAGTAAAAAGTTATCGACTTGTTTAAATATACATTTATTTTTGAATTTTTTTTTTTACATATGTTTTTAAAAATATTAATTTATAATTAAATAATATCATAATAGACAATGGACACGAAAATTTCTGATGATAAGGACAAGCTCAATCTGTTTTTACTCTAAAAAACAATTAACCCCAAACATTCAAATGCAACAAATTTATTAGAGCCGTTGCCAAGAAACCTATAGAACCAACATACACACACATATCTATATCTATCTATTTATCTTTCTCTCTGTTATATGATTACTTCGTTTGATATAAGAAAACATAAACGACAATTTATGGCAGATAATAAAAATAAAAATGTAAACTATGCGACAGAGGGATTATATTCTATTTTTAGCATGATAGGACTACTGTTTTCAGTCACACAATTTCTGTGTCATAATTCGTTGCGTTTCATTTTGAATACGTTAAGTCCTTCGCTATAGAAAGCTACATTTTTCTATCGATCACAACGTAAATGGTAAATTTATTAATCAGGACTAAATTTAGTTAATCCCGGATTTTTTAGTTCAATCGGATAATTAGTTAGAAAGATATTAAATAAAAGCCATATTTCAACTTTAAAACTAGTGAAAAGGAAAAACAGATTGATGCCAAATTCAAATTACTCGTTCATGATTTTTCCGTTATGAAAAAAAAAAAAAATCAATTTACTTGAACGTGAATAATAAATATATTTTTATTTTATGTCTAAAAAAAATTAACGTGTGTGATAATTTTCTTTTATTTAAATTAAGGAACAAGACAATTATTGTATGTAATTAGAAATTTTTTTGCATATTTGTAACTCGATTGTTAATGACACATGTTTACATATAAAATTTTGAATTGATTAGTTGATCTTTAAGTTTTTGGTGTACTGAAACCGAAACTCCAGCCAGTTTTTCTTTATAAATTTTTGACAATACAGCATTTCTGTTGACACAGTTTCAACCATAACTGTTCCACCACTGTAATTATATGGTAACTTTTATAGTACTGTTCCATGAATAACTATATTTAATCATGGAAACAAACTAAAAACAACCGAAAATAAAGAAACAGTGTCAGTGGACACTATATTGACAAAAATATGTACGTGATACAAGAACCTGGCTTCATGTTTGGTTTCACAACACAAATAAACAAAAGTATCAACTAAAAACATGAGATCAAATTTTGCCAACATTATTTTTATAGACCTGTGCTACTGGATTGAGAAATCATACAATAATTAAATTAAACAAAAGTCTTATATTTCTGAAAAAACATTCAAACCATTCAAAAATTTGATAAAAGAAATTTTTTTTTTTTTGAACTAGCCAGTTTTCTTACACGCGTTATGAATATATTACTTCTGGCGTCATTTCCACAAGTTGAAGTTTTTGGGGACAATCCCATTTAAAATCATAGAGTAAACGAATTTCAAACATTTTTAGAGTTAAATAAATAAATATAAATACATAAACAAATTAGAATTTAGTTCACTTTGTTTATTTATTTATATAATATTCTTTGTGGGTTATTTTAATGCAGGCTTTAATTTAGAAAGCCAGCATTTTATCGAAAATTAAAAATTATGTTCTTTAATTTACGTTTATATATATATGCATATCAACTAAAGTACTGAAATATTTTCTTTTTTTTTTTTTTTTTTTTTTTTTTTTTTTATTAACAAACGCATTTTATTTACTATTTTTTTTTAAGTTTATAAATCCTGTGGAAGTATAACTTTAAATTTTCAGGTTCTTTTCGGAAAGTATCGATAAGTTACACAATAATAAATTTGTTATGTAATTACTTTCGGCAAAACTTTATTAATTCAAATAAAATTTATTTTAGCAATTGAATTATGTTTAAACACAAATTCGACAAGTTATTTTTTTAAAATTAACTTTAATTTATTATTATCAAATATTATTATTGTATTTTTAATGAAAAGGACGTTAATGTATTAATATATATTCTCAGTAAAATTTATAATTATCTTAATTAGCTGCACATAAATTACTTTAATTCTGTTTATTGAATAATAATTGAACAAATTCTAATTTTATGAAGGCCTTAATTTCTTTTAATTGGTCATATGAGAATCCTAATTCTATAAAATTTCTTTTGTTCGAACGAAATGTTTCCCCTATGTAACATTTCAGAGAATAAGATAGAAAGTCTATCTCAATGGAAAGCTAAACAGTTTAAAGATAAATAAAAGATACATTTAAAATAATAATAAAGTCTGATGAAATATTTTATTCTAAAAATATCTTAAAAAAAAAAAAAAAGTATTTTTTTTTTAATTATTATTACATTTGAACCTCGTTAACGTGAATCTCAAGTTTGATAAAAAATTTGTTCATGTTATCAATAGTTCATGCAATCAGTAACTAATCTTCATACAACTAAACTAATCTTCATTTTGGCGGGGATTGTGGAAACAATTCACGTTAAAATTTATAAGTAATTCACATTAACGAGGTTCGACTGTAGTTTGTTAATAAACGTGTCATCGCGTAAATATGTACGTAGGCTCCTATATATTGTATTAAGTTATTAGAATCCCATTCATTTCTTTCTATCTTGCTTAATAAGTTTTAGTTAACTTTTGATAACTATTTCGTATATAGAAAATGCAAAATATGGAAATTCAACTTTTTTACTTCTGGAATATAAATTGCTTTCTAAATACAAACTTTTCCTCAATAATACTTGAAGAACTAATATAAAATATTATACAACCTTAGTATGTCTAAAAATTAACCTTATAATAATTTGAAAATAAAAATGTTCTTTCTAGGAGACATTTTTTTTTAATAAATAATGAAATATGTACACTCGAAATCTCTCATCCTTCAAAAATATTTCATAATACATGTAATTTTAAATGTTACACAAGCTATTACTTATCATGAAGGACGAAGAAGAAGAAGAAGAAAATTAGAATATAATAAGAATAAGAAAGTAGAAAGCACCTAAATTACTCAAAGTTTACAGTGTAAATTATTAAAAGATTCTAAAGTATTAAGCTTACAAATTCTTTGTTAATCGTTTAAATCTGTAAGATTCATTAAGTCAGATAGACTACTAAAGAATATTGAATACGTCTTAATATTTTAACATTCGCTGGTTCGCTTGGAATTTTCTAAAAACAAATGGTATCTATTCCTTGCCCGCTTCGCTCGCCCACTCCCGCTGCTGTTTACCTATCAGGCTTTGCCTGCTTCGCTGGTTACAGTACTCAAATAAATTTTCAAAATCTATAATAATAAAATCAGACTTTTGTCTGTAAATTTGTCAGAATCAAAAAATTTTGCGATATCTTCACGTTTCACACACCATGAAAGCCGAAAATGACTTCAGTAAATTTTGCCTGTGTGTGCGTGTGTCATCGTGTCTGTATGCTGCTTTTTTGTTCGGGCATCACTTGAGAACGGCTAAACGGAATTCAACGGCGCTTGGCATAAACTTAGATCTTTACATAACTTAAAATTATATGTATCAATTTTTCACAAATTCCCTCACGTTCCCCCCCTGGGGGGCAAAAGACAAAAACACGTTTGTCCGGGTATCACTTGAGAACGGCTGGACAAAATTCAACGCGCTTCACAGGAATTTAGGACTTTACCCAACTTAAAAACATATCTATCAACTTTTCAGAAATTCCCCTACGTTCCCCCCCTAGGGGGCTAAAAACAAAACACGTATGTCCGGGTATCACTTCAGAACCGCTGGATAGAATTCAACGGCGCTTCGCCGAAATTTAGGTATTTACCCAACTTAAAATTCTATCTATCAACTTTTCCGAAATTACTCCCCTTTCCCCCTGGGGGAGGCAAAGGCAAAAACATGTTTGTAAGCGTAATTCGGCTTCTAATTACTTCACAGTAAAGAAATTGCACATGGGGAGACTAGACATGAGTACAAATAACACATTATCTGCATTTAGAAATTTTCGATTTTTAAGGAAAGGGAGGGGGTAAATATTGAAAATTCCTGATTTTTAAGTAGACCTCTATGAAAAATGGTACAAATATATTTAAAAAAGGCTATGCGACTTCCTTAGGATATTTCCAAACGCACATTTTTATTTTTTTAGGGTTTGCGTTTTTTTTTTTTTTCTTTGGGGTTTGTGCGGGGGTTACGATGGGGCAAACTCGATTCACACCTTTTAGCGCTAAATTTGTCCTGAGAATTCTATGGGATCTGCGGTTACGAAATTTGGTGAGTAAATTGTCTATATGTATCCGACCCTTACTGTAACGGGTTTTACGAAATCCCTCCCCCCTTAACCCCTTGGTATCGAGAGAGCTATATAAACATGTGTAAAAACACGTTTTCCCGTTTAAATTCGCCTTGAATTATCTTAGATTTGCGAACTTTTGTGTGTGGATGTTGATTAGGTGTACGCATTATGTACTTTGTCGAGAATTCGCAAAACTTCGAACTTAGACACTGAGGAAGGGGGAGTAAGAATCGGGTAAGTTGCTATTGAAATCAGTGGGAACACGGACTCCTCACGTTGCGAGCGAGAAAAATCTCGATCGAGCACAGCGGGAACTTTAACTCAGGTTAATTAATAATTATATGGGATTTTGACAGCTCATTTCAGTATTGTGTCCAGCGAAACTGGCAAAGCCTGCTAGTATGGAATAATTTAAACGTTTAAATAAATATATTTCGATTGGCGGCTATTATCAGCAAATCAAAACCATGACCAAATCCTACTATCCGCGATTGTAATGAAATGCTCGCCCTCTGGTGGGCTAAGGTGAAATTACAATAAACATGCTTTAATTCGACTTTCATTAAGCCGCCATTGCATGCCGATCTTTAACCCATTACCTGCCAAAAGTACTTAATGTTATTAAAATTAGTCGAAACTTGTTTTTTATGTTAATAATGCATGAACTAAAGGAAAAAAACTGTTTCCCGAAAAAAATATTTATTTTCTTAAGAAATACAAAATGTTGCGAAAACGCAACACTGGCATAAAACAATAACTTTTACATTTAAGCTTCATGATAGGATTTGAAGCATTTAGAATGGAGTGGGACTGAACATTTCTTGCAGATTGTGATAGTTTGGCTTCTACAATGTTTGCACCGTCTTCTTTTGTTCTCTGGATTCCTATCGATCATATGTTGAGAACAGTCCACTTTTATTTTCTCCAGAATTAAATTTTGAATAGAAGATGGACGGCCCGGACTTTGAAACTTAGCGTTCGAATTCTGACTTATTTCATTTTGGGAGTCAATTATTTCATTTGATGGTGTTTTTAGCAAAGAAATTACTAACTGTCTTTGAAATTCCAATAAGCTAATAGCGGGATCAATATATCGATATATAAGCCAAGCATTGACTTTTGCAACGTCGATGAAATTCTTGAAAATCGGCCACCACCATTTTTTACCTTTTATTTGAATTCTGTAACAAGCAATGAAATTATCTAGAAGATCAACCCCTCCCATGTTAGAATTATAATTAGATATTAACTGTGGTTGGTTCACAGTAACATACTTTTTATCTTTTCTAGAATATCGTTTGGCCGATATTGGGGGGTCACTAAAATCCCAGTTACTTGCAATAGTGACTACAGAATTATCATTCCATCTTGTCATAAAGACTCCATTATTTTCATCAAAAGCTATGTCGTATGTTCCCCTCTCAGTTTTCTTCATATCTTTTAGGGAAATTAATGGACAATTCCCTGTTCTGTTGTCTCTAATTGTTCCTGTTGCACAAAATTTCATGCGGTATAAATCTGCCAGAAGATTGTGAGAGGTGAAAAAATTGTCGAAGTACACTACATGGTTTTTGGGATTTTCTACAACTTTCAATAGATTTACCACGACATCGCCACCGAGCCCACAATCCGATTTTTCTGTTCGTTTTCCGGTATAAACATCACATTGATACAGATATCCTGTGGATGAACATAAGCACCATGCCTTATAACCGAAACGAACTGGCTTACCCTTTATGAACATTTTACTTGAATGTTTTCCAAAATATGGTATCATCTGTTCATCGATTGAGAGATTCTTTTTAAAAATGTTAAATTGCATGAAGTTCTCATTTAAAATATTCAGATATGGTCGAACTTTTGCTAACTTATCGTTTTTATCTAAGAAATTGTTGTCAGCTAAGTGGATATTTTGTTTAATAGACAAATAAGTTGCCCTACTCATGCTTTCTCTTACAATAGGACAATTAACATCCTGAGCAGTTGACCAATATAATTGTTCTTGAGGTAGAGGCGAGTAACCTGTAAACATAAGAAATCCAATAAAACGTTTGAGTAAAGCGACAGTCAATGAAAATTTTGGCCTGTTTTTTTGGTGAGCATACTTTACAGACTCTGTCACAATATGCTCCAACAGTTTTTCATTGAAAAATTTGCAAAAAACATCAATTGGTTGCATATTACACAATTCAGAAATTAATGTTTCTATGTTTTTTTCCTCAATAGAATCTGGCTTTAAATTGTACGTAGGTGACGATTTTTTCCATGTTTTATTCTCCCTAGATTTTTTTTTCTTCTCTGCAGCAGTTTCTTTGGAAAATGATTTACTATCATGAAGTTCAATTTCTCCAGAAATATCCTTTGGCAACGGTATTTCATCACGCAGCATGCAGTCGTCTAAATTCTCTTCATCTGTCAGTTCGTCCACATCTGGAGGAATTATAACCAGATCTGAAGTTATATTTTCATTGTCACTTTCGGATGAACTATCAGAAAAAACTCCATCTTCTAACTCATTAAAATATTCCAGAGCCTCATTTAGAGTCAAATATCGTTGTCTCTTAGATGGACCTGAAATTCAAAAAAGAATTCAGTAACAATATTATTAAAACATTCATAATAATACAATAAACAATATTATTTGTTCATAATATTATTACATATCTATAACAATACTATCAATATGTATTTTATATATTTAATTCATTATATTATTATACATTATATTATTTTTTATATATTTAATAATTTATTATAATATATTATAATATTTAAAATATGGTTAATATTTATTATTTATCATTGCATACAAGAACGTATCCAGATTATATCAAATGGCACTCAATCCCCCCCCCCCCCACACACACACCGTATCAATATCTTAAGGTCTCTATAATCTTTATAATACTTTCAATATTTCAAAATAACATATTAAAATCTTTTAACTTGTAAAAATACAGACACCAAATATAACAAAAACAAAGCTAAATATACATGTTATATCCAGTATTTTATTATCAAACTTGAAATTAGAATTCAGAATTACCCATCCTAAAATTTTTCAGGACCCCCTTTCAATTTGTTAGCTCGCTACAATTCTGATTATTCGGATGTTTTATTTTTTAAAAAGCTATGACAGAAAAATGCATTTATTTCCTTAAGAAACTTATTAAAACAAATATATAATGCATTATGCTAGTGTTGCGTTTTCGCAACATTTTCTATAATTGTTAATTACAAGTAAAAAAAATTAAATAATCAACTTACCTGGTTGTGCCATTTTCTTACAATGAAATGAATTTTCGATCTTTAGGATGCTTTAATTGATAAGCTTGTGCTGCCATCTATAGGAATTTTCTAAACTTAACAAATATTATTTAGTAAAAATGCACAAAGTTTGTCTATTGATTTAAGTATAAAAAAATAAAAACAAATCCAGTTTATAAATTTATTATATAATTTAAACATTCTTTTTACTATAATAGCCATTTATTTTCAAAGTTTTATTAAAATTTATATTATTAAAAAAATAATAAATTAATGTTGCGTTAACGCAACACTAGCAGGGAATGGGTCACATATATTTATTGAATAAAAATGAATAAATCCGGTAAAAAAGATAACACATACTGTTGTGTGCTCCAGTGTAACTCCAAAGGACCAAGAAATCCAGAATTAAGCTTCCATTTATTTCCAAATGGCAAATTTAAAATTTCAGTTGCTTCGGCTTATGGAAGTAAAGAATTAATCAGATGATTTGAAACTAATATTTGTTCAGCTTGAGTTAAATATCAACTTCCGATCGAACTTTGAATAAACTGAAATATTTTTTCCAAAAGCAATCAATTTTCCATGATGTAATGGCGGAGAAATTATAGTACGAATATTAAGTAGAATAACAAAAAGAACAATAATAGATACACGTGGCTATAATATTTACTAACAATAAAAACTGAAAAAGCGCCATCTATCGATCATTACAAACGTGGATATACAGACGCTAATAAAATGCAAATGATATTTAATTATTTGTGTTTGATTACATTGGTTAGAAGCACGGATAATTTAAAATAAACTAAATATGCATTTACATTAATTTGCGAACGATAAAATGAAAAAAATAAAACATATATAAGATTGTTTGATTAATTAAAATTAGTATTTTTATAATAAATAAATCAAAATAAAATCTCTAAAGGTACTCTGACGTCAGTTTTATCAGAAATTTTTAATGATACAGAAATAACTTTTTTTTTTTTCATGAGTAAGAAAATGTTTCTTTTTGTGTTTAAAATATTAATAAATAAATAAACGATTGCACGCATTTTATTTTTGGTGGTATATTTTTAAAATTACAACTCAAATAAGAATTTCGGGGGAAAACACAAAAATAGTACTAAATATAGAACATTAAAAAAATCAAGATAAGTATTAAAATTTGCCAAAATCAAAAAATTGTGACATACTACTCAACACAATTAGCTGATGTATATCTTAAAAATATCTGATAAGGTTTCCATCAATAGATTTTTGGAGTCTATGAAACTGAAATGTTTTGCCCTACTTAAACATAAAATATCAACTAAAATAATACTTTGACAAATAAATGAGTTATTTCATTATGTGTATCATATATTTCTGAACAAAACTACCAAATTTTATACTTTATGTGAAAGAGTTTTCAAATAGTTTTTTACGGTATAAGCCAAGAAATGGGAAAGGACACGATACATTAAATAACGTCAGCGGCAGGGGTTTTTTTTTTTTTTTTTTTTTTTTTTTTCAGAGTCGAGCCATAATTTCAAAAATGGGTATTAGATCAGAATTAAACAAACAAACAAAAAATTATAAAAATAAATAAATAAATAAATAAATAAAATAAAACAATAATAATAATAACAAATGGTGGTCCGACGGTCAGGTGTGTTATTAAAGTTATCCAAATCTCCTAATAATAACTAATTTCATTTTCGAGAACTTTGCCTAAATCATCTATATGTTCAAATCATAATTAATAAGTTCAAATAATAATTAATAATTTATTAAATAAATAATTTTTTCAGTAAATACTCTAAATTTAGAAATTTTGCAACAGTTGTTTCAAGTCAAAATAACAACATCACATTTCACCAAATGATAAAATTAGGCCCGGGTGCATTATCAAAACAGCAAGATGCACTTGCGCCTACTAAATAATATAATGTGACTGCTGTATATGGCTTTCTATGAAGTGCCATTTTTTAAGTTTTGAGTATTTCTTCTGTCTGGCGACAGAGATGAAATTAAAAATTAAAAAAGAAATTAATAAAAGAAAGAATTTCAAAGAAGTGTTTTGTAAAAGAGGATAAATGAACTGTTATTCCGATAAAGGTTTAAGGGTTAAAAACACCATGAATAGTTTAAACAAAACGCACTTCGAGAAAACATATCTTTTTTCGTCAGTTGCATAAAATAACATGTTACGTCGTTACAATTAAAAAGCAGAAGGCAGACTGAAAGAAAAGTGGGAAACAAAAAAATAAAGGTGAACAGAGATAAACTAAAGGAGGTGAAGAAAAATAGACAGTAGGAAAGAGAATCGGAAGCTAATAGTTAAGCGCATAAAATATGCTTTTAAATTATAAATTATTATGTTTTAAATAATCACATTCAATAAAATATTTGAGTTCGTCAAGCACTATAAGATTAATTTCTAGGATTAATAGAGGTTTATAGTTACGAATATTTCTACACGTTATAAAGTTAATACAAAAAAAAACAAAAAAAAATCTTTAGTAAAAGACATATTTTTACTTGTAAAAGAGAAAAAAGGAAAGCATTGGTAAAAATAATACTCATTTTTACTTTCTATTATCTATAAGGTAGAGAAAGTATTGTTTTTGGGTCAAATTTTCGAAACTGAGTTTTTATTATGTTTACACGTTTTAAGGGCCCTGAATTTAAAAACCAGGTTGTGAAGGTGTTCACATTTATATGGTTAAATTTGAATTGATTTTTTTAAATAAAGAAAAATCTAATGATAAATTAATTAATGCATTATTGCAATGAAAAAATAATCAAATTTCAAGTGAGATATTATATTCACATCATTTGTTCATTTACAAAAGTATCATTAGATATTTCTAACAGTGGGTCTTTATTATTTGAATCTCCAGAAATTAAGCAATTAGTGTATTGTTGTTTGATTTTATTGCAATTTTTATCATTAAAGTGATTAACAACATTACTATTATCATGTACTATAGGTAGAGGTTGTTTATGAAAAATTAATTCAGGATTAGAGTTCAAATCTTGTTGATTGTGAGTGAAGTCACATCTTGAAAAGTGAAGTCACATCTTTACTCATAATATGTTATCACCGAAAGCATTTACATGCAACCGAAGTCCAAATACTTCTCGTCTAAAACCACCACAAATTCATAATAATGTATCTTATTTTATTGTGTGAAAAAACATAATATGAAATTTAATTACTGAGATAACCATCAAAAACGTATTATTAGTAACGATAATGTTAAAAATAAATAAATAAATAAAAGTTTCATATTAAAATTTATATTTTGTGCAAAACGTTTTCTGTTCCTTCAGAATAATAATAATAAAATTACTTTTACATACTCTTTTTTTTTTCTTTTTTTAACTATATTATTCGCAATTTTGGCATAAGTTGAAAAACCTAAAAATGGATCAAGAAATCAATCAGATATTTAATTAACAAAAAACAGTGTTACAAAAAATTTTACAAGCATATAGGACTTAAAATCATATCTATCAACTTTTCAGAAATTCCCCTACGTTCCCCCCCTAGGGGGCTAAAAACAAAACACGTATGTCCGGGTTTCACTTCAGAACCGCTGGATAGAATTCAAGGGCGCTTCGCAGAAATTTAGGTATTTACCCAACTTAAAATTCTATCTATCAACTTTTCCGAAATTACTCCCCTTTCCCCCCTGGGGGAGGCAAAGGAAAAACATGTTTGTAAGCGTAATTCGGCTTCTAATTACTTCACAGTAAAGAAATTGCACATGGGGAGACTAGACATGAGTACAAATAACACATTATCTGCATTTAGAAATTTTCGATTTTTAAGGGAAGGGAGGGGGTAAATATTGAAAATTCCTGATTTTTAAGTAGACCTCTATGAAAAATGGTACAAATATATTTAAAAAAGGCTATGCGACTTCCTTATGATATTTCCAAACGCACATTTTTATTTTTTTAGGGTTTGCGTTTTTTTTTCTTTGGGGTTTGTGCGGGGGTTACGATGGGGCAAACTCGATTCACACCTTTTAGCGCTAAATTTGTCCTGAGAATTCTATGGGATCTGCGGTTACGAAATTTGGTGCGTAAATTGTCTATATGTATCCGACCCTTACTGTAACGGGTTTTACGAAATCCCCCCCCCTTAACCCCTTGGTATCGATAGAGCTATATAAACATGTGTAAAAATACGTTTTCCCGTTTAAATTCGCCTTGAATTATCTTAGATTGGCGAACTTTTGTGTGTGGATGTTGATTAGGTGTACGCATTATGTACTTTGTCGAGAATTCGCAAAACTTCGAACTTAGACACTGGGGAAGGGGGAGTAAGAATCGGGTAAGTTGCTATTGAAATCAGTGGGAACACGGACTCCTCACGTTGCGAGCGAGAAAAATCTCGATCGAGCACAGCGGGAACTTTAACTCAGGTTAATTAATAATTATATGGGATTTTGGCAGCTCATTTCAGTATTGTGTCCAGCGAAACTGGCAAAGCCTGCTAGTATTAATTAATTTAAACGTTTAAATAAATATATTTCGATTGGCGGCTATTATCAGCAAATCAAAACCATGACCAAATCCTACTATCCGCGATTGTAATGAAATGCTCGCCCTCTGGTGGGCTAAGGTGAAATTACAATAAGCATGCTTTAATTCGACTTTCATTAAGCCGGCATTGCATGCCGATGTTTAATTTCACATATATTTATTGAATAAAAATGAATAAATCCGGTAAAAAAGATAACACATACTGTTGTGTGCTCCAGTGTAACTCCAAAGGACCAAGAAATCCAGAATTAAGCTTCCATTTCTTTCCAAATGGCAAATTTAAAATTTCAGTTGCTTCGGCTTATGGAAGTAAAGAATTAATCAGATGATTTAAAACTAATATTTGCTCAGCTTGAGTTAAATATCTAGTTCCGATCGAACTTTGAATAAACTGAAATATTTTTTCCAAAAGCAATCAATTTTCCATGATGTAATGGCGGAGAAATTATAGTACGAATATTAAGTAGAATAACAAAAAGAACAATAATAGATACACGTGGCTATAATATTTACTAACAACAAAAACTGAAAAAGCGCCATCTATCGATCATTACAAACGTGGATATACAGACGTTAATAAAATGCAAATGATATTTAATTATTTGTGTTTGATTACATTGGTTAGAAGCACGGATAATTTAAAATAAACTAAATATACATTCACATTAATTTGCGGACGATAAAATGAAAAAAATAAAACATATATAAGATTGTTTGATTAATTGAAATTAGTATTTTTATAATAAATAAATCAAAATAAAATCTCTAAAGGTACTCTGACGTCAGTTTTATCAGAAATTTTTAATGATACAGAAATAACTTTTTTTTTTTTTTTCATGAGTAAGAAAATGTTTCTTTTTGTGTTTAAAATATTAATAAATAAATAAACGATTGCACACATTTTATTTTTGGTGGTATATTTTTAAAATTACAACTCAAAAATGAAAGTCGGGGGAAAACACAAAAATAGTACTAAATATAGAACATTAAAAAAAATCAAGATAAGTATTCAAATTTGCCAATATCAAAAAATTGTGACATACTACTCAGCACAATTAGCTGATGTATATCTTAAAAATATCTGATAAGGTTTCCATCAATAGATTTTTGGAGTCTATGAAACTGAAATGTTTTGCCCTACTTAAACATGAAATATCAACTAAAATAATACTTTGACAAATAAATGAGTTATTTTATTATGTGTATCATATTTTTCTGTACAAAACTACCAAATTTTATACTTTATGTGAAAGAGTTTTTAAATAGTTTTTTACGGTATAAGCCAAGAAATGGGAAAGGCCACGATACATTAAATAACGTCAGCGGCAGGGTTTTTTTTTTTTTTTTTTTTTTTAGAGTCGAGCCATAATTTCAAAAATGGGTATTAGATCAGAATTAAACAAACAAACAAAAAGTTATAAAAATAAATAAATAAATAAATAAATAAAATAAAACAATAATAATAATAACAAATGGTGGTCCGACGGTCAGGTGTGTTATTAAAGTTATCCAAATCTACTAATAATAACTAATTTCATTTTCGAGAACTTTGCCTAAGTCATCTATATGTTCAAATCATAATTAATAAGTTCAAATAATAATTAATAATTTATTAAATAAATAATTTTTTCAGTAAATACTCTAAATTTAGAAATTTTGCAACAGTTGTTTCAAGTCAAAATAACAACATCACATTTCACCAAATGATAAAATTAGGCCCGGGTGCATTATCAAAACAGCAAGATGCGCTTGCACCTACTAAATAATATAATGTGACTGCTGTATGTGGCTTTGTATGAAGTGCCATTTTTTAAGTTTTGAGTATTTCTTCTATCTGGCGACAGAGATGAAATTAAAAATTAAAAAAGAAATTAATAAAAGAAAGAATTTCAAAGAAGTGTTTTGTAAAAGAGGATAAATGAACTGTTATTCCGATAAAGGTTTAAGGGTTAAAAACACCATGAATAGTTTAAACAAAACGCATTTCGAGAAAACATATCTTTTTTCGTCAGTTGCATAAAATAACATGTTACGTCGTTACAATTAAAAAGCAGAAGGCAGACTGAAAGAAAAGTGGGAAACAAAAAAATAAAGGAGAACAGTGATAAACTAAAGGAGGTGAAGAAAAATAGACAGTAGGAAAGAGAATCGGAAGCTAATAGTTAAGCGCATAAAATATGCTTTTAAATTATAAATTATTATGTTTTAAATAATCACATTCAATAAAATATTTGAGTTCATCAAGCACTATAAGATTAATTTCTAGGATTAATAGAGGTTTATAGCTACGAATATTTCTACACGTTATAAAGTTAATACAAAAAACAAATGTTCAGTAAAAGACATATTTTTACTTGTAAAAGAGAAAAAAAGAAAGCATTGGTAAAAATAATACTCATTTTTACTTTCTATTACCTATAAGGTAGAGAAAGTATTGTTTTTGGGTCAAATTTTCGAAACTGAGTTTTTATTATGTTTACACGTTTTAAGGGCCCTGAATTTAAAAACCATGTTGTGAAGGTGTTCACATATATATGGTTAAATTTGAATTGATTTTTTTAAATAAAATAAAGTCTAATGATAAATTAATTAATGCATTATTGCAATGAAAAAATAATTAAATTTCAAGTGAGATATTATATTCACATCATTTGTTCATTTACAAAAGTATCAATAGATATTTCTAACAGTGGGTCTTTATTATTTGAATCTCCAGAAATTAAGCAATTAGTGTATTGTTGTTTGATTTTATTGCAATTTTTATCATTAAAGTAATTAAAAACATTACTATTATCATCTACTATAGGTAGAGGTTGTTTATGAAAAATTAATTCAGGATTAGAGTTTAAATCTTGTTGATTGTGAGTGAAGTCACATCTTTACTCATAATATTTTATCACCGAAAACATTTACATTTAGCCGGAGTCCAAATACTTCTTGTCTAAAACCACCACAAATTCATAATAATGTATCTTATTTTATTGTGTGAAAAAACATAATATGAAATTTAATTACTGAGATAACCATCAAAAACGTATTATTAGTAACGATAATGTTAAAAATAAATAAATAAATAAAAGTTTCATATTAAAATTTATATTTTGTACAAAACGTTTTCTGTTCCTTCAGAATAATAATAATAAAATTTGATACTTTTACATACTCTTTTTTTCTTCTTTTTTTAACTATATTATTCGCAATTTTGGCATAAGTTGAAAAACCTAAAAATGGATCAAGAAATCAATCAGATATTTAATTAACAAAAAGCTGTGTTACAAAAAATTTTACAAGCATATATGATCAACATTGTTAATATGATAAATTTCAGTTTGATAATCTAAAATATTTAAATACTATGTACAAAGAGATTTTTATTTAATAGCTATTCGTAAAATTTTATTTTATCTATTTTAATGTGCGTGACATAATTTACCCAAGTATAATCTATATTAATAAAATCAGACTTTTGTCTGTAAATTTGTCAGAATCAAAAAATTTTGCGATATCTTTACGTTTCACACTCCATGAAAGCCGAAAATGACTTCAGAAATTTTTGCCTCTCTGCGTGTGTCATCGTGTCTGTATGTCGCTATTTTTGTCCGGGCATCACTCGAGAACGGCTGGACGGAAATCACCGTCACTTGGCAGGAATTTAGGTCTTTACCTATCTTAAAATTATATCTATCATTTTTTCAGAAATTCCTCCACGTTCCCCCCCTGGGGGGGAAAATGCGTTTGTCCGTGTATCACTTGAGAACGGCTGGAAATAATTTAACGGCGCTTCGCAGGAATTTAGGTCGTTACTCAACTTAAAATTATATCTATCAACTTTTCCGAAATTCCCCCACGTTCCCCCGTGGGGGGCAAAAGACAAAAACACGTTTGTCCGTGTATCACTTGAGAACGGCTGGACATAATTCAACGGCGCTTCGCAGGAATTTAGGTTTCTACCCAACTTAAAATTATATCTATCAACTTTTCAGAAATTACTCCCCTTTCCCCCCTGGGGGAAGCAAAATACAAAAACACGTTTGTAAGCATAACTCGGCTCCTAATTACTTCACAGTAAAGAAATTGTACAGAATTCAACGGCGCTTTGCAGGAATTTTGGTCTTTACTCAACTTAAAATTATATCTATCAACTTTTCCGAAATTCCCCCACGTTCCCCCGTAGGGGACAAAAGACAAAAACACGTTTGTCCGGGTATTACTCGAGAACAGCTGAACGGAATTCAATGGCGCTTCGCAGAATTTAGGCCTTTACTCAACTTAAAATTATATCTATCAACTTTTCAGAAATTCTTCCACGTTCCCCTGTGGGGGACAAAAGACAAAAACACGTTTGTCCGGGTATCACTTAAGAACGGCTGGTTAGAATTCAACAGCGCTTCGCAGGAATTTAGGTTTTTACCCAACTTAAAATTATATCTATCAACTTTTCAGAAATTAATCCACTTTCCCTCCTGGAGGAGGCAAAATACAAAAACACGTTTGTAGGAATAACTCGGCTCCTAATTACTGCACAGTAAATAAATTGCACAGAATTCAACGGCGCTTCGCAAGAATTTAGGACTTTACCCAACTTAAAATCGTATCTATCAACTTTTCAGAAATTTCCCAACGTCCCCCCCCCCCAACTAGGGGGCTAAAAACAAAACACGTATGTCCGGGTATCACTTCAGAACCGCTGGATAGAATTCAACAGCGCTTGGCAGGAATTTAGGTCTTTACTCAACTTAAAATGATATCTATCAACTTTTCCGAAATTACTCTCCCTTCCCCCTTTTAGGGGCAAAAGACTAAAACAGGTTTGTAAGCATAACTCAGCTCCTAATTACTTCACAGTAAAGAAATTGCACATGGGGAGACTAGACATGAGTACAAATAACACATTATCTGCATTTAGGAATTTTCGATTTTTAATGGAAGGGAGGGAAGGATATTGAAAATTCCTGATTTTTGAGTAGACCACTACCAAAAATGGAACAAATATATTGAAGAAAGGCTATGCGACTTCCTTGGGATATTTTCAAAAACACATTTTTTTTTTTTTTTTGTGGGGGGGAGGGGGGGCAGGGTTATGAGGCGGTTACGAGAGGGCAATCTCGAGACACACTTTTAGTGCTAAATTTGTCCTGAGATAACTAAGGGATCTACGGTCATGAAATTTGGTGATTAAATTGTTTATATGTATCCTACCCTTATTGTAACGGGATTTTAAGAAATCCCTCCCCCCTTACCCACTTGGTTAGAGGGCTATAAACACGTGTAAAAACACGTTTTCCCGCTTGAATTCGCCTTAAATTATCTTTGATTGGCGAACTTTGGTGTGTGGATGTTGATTAGGTGTACGCATTATATACTTTGTCGAGATTTCGCAATACTTCGAACTTAGCCACTGCGGAAGGGGGAGTAAGAATCGGGTAAGTTGCGGCCGAAGGCAGTGGAAACACGGAATCCTCACGTTGCGAATGAGAAAAACTCTACCGAGCACAGCGGGAAATTTAACTCAGGTTAATTAATAATGACATAGGATTTTTACAACTCATTTCAGTATTGTGTCCAGCGAAGCGGGCAAAGCCTGCTAGTAATAAATAAATGTAAATAAACCATACTTTATAAAAATCAAACTTTTTATAAATATTTTTATCGTATCCAATATGGGTGTAAACAAAATCCAGTTCTTTCTCAAATAAAGAAACCACTTGATTTTATCAAAAATAAAATTTTTCTTTTTCGTTGAAAGTTTTTGATATCTTTTTACTTAACAAGATTTCAGATATGTTTCTTTCATCACAATATTTTTAAGATAAGAAGAAAATATACTGCTCAATATCTGTTGTAATATTTTTTACAATCTAAAAATATTACTAAATCTTAGAAAATCAAATTATTGCCTTGTATGATCTTAAATAAATCGCTGAAAAAATAATAACGAATAAAAAACGTACAAAAACGTATGTAGTATTATTAATTTATATCCAAAATATCGATTTTTTTTTTTTTAAAGAAATTTCTCTTTCAATACAGCTATCTTAAAAATGAAAAAGGCATTTAGTTTGACATAATTCAATTTTACTCTCTTTCGTTTTCTATTAAAAACAAAAGAAAAATAATTTAGGAAATAAATCACTATGTATTATAATACAATCTTAATTTCATTTATTCTTATGCTGGAGTAATCCAATTACATTATTCATTCTTTCAATATCACTATTTGGTAGAAATAAAATATATAAGTGAGAAATTAAGAAAAATGAAAACTTCGTAATCTAGGTAATAAACGTATAAAAAATAAATATATATAAATGTTAGCGTAGTGTTTATTGTAAACAAGCACAAATACTGTTAGGGGTTAATATAATTATAATTAAGTAATTTAAATAAAATAATTAAAAGAATTTGAACAATTTCATCTGTTTTGATTTGTTCGTGTTACTTTTTATGTCTCCTACGAGAGGGAGTCATGTTAAGTTATCAGAATTTCTTATATGCAAAATTACTTTAATAACAATAATTATAAATTTTCTACATTGAACATTTCTTATATATATAAGATAGAACAAATGAAATTCAGACTATTGTGTAAGAAATCTCAGTATGTATAGGCAGAACGTTTCATGTTACAATGAAGCATCGATGAAACGGCATCGGCGGAGTATAGACATTGGCGGATTACCGATTTTTTCGGATTATAGGTGTTCCGAAAATATATCAAATTCGTCGATTAATCACAACATCCAAAGAAATTTTTCTTAAAAAATAGTTTAAAAAATGTATAATAGCTTGCATACCATATGAAAAACGTAAATAATTTAATAATATCTTTTTTAGAGATATTGTTTAATTTAAATAAGGTTCGAAATAGGTTAAATTTGCTATTGCTAGACAAAAAATTCCGTGTTCTTTTTCAGAATTACGCCGCCATCTTAATAAATTAGTAAAGTTTCTCGCTAAGACTTTACGGAAAAGAAAGTTTTGCTTGACTAAGTCTCTACCATTGAATTGTAGTTTATTTCTGTACGTTATGACTATGGTATCGTTAGTGCTGTGATTTGTATGCTGTCAACTGTTATTTAAGCTGCGTTTTCTGGTGAAACTCAAGTTGATATTGGGTTTAACTAAGGCGACCAAATTTTTTTAACCGAATTTGAGGACAAATCATCGCAGCGCCCTCATATTGAAAGGCCATCTGAGGACAGAGTTAAATTATGCTTTAATTTGAGGACATTTGAGGGCAAATTTGTAAATTCGAGAACATTTGTCCTCAAATGATTTTCAAATTGGTAAAAATGTATTGTCACCGTGTTCTGAGCTATCCTGAAAGTTTCACATGTCTAGTTAGTCGGGAAGTTAGTTAAAAATCGATTGCAAGCTTTTTGCTGGTAACGCTGCTGATGGCAGCAGGAACCCGAAACAGTTGCCTAAAAGTATTTTAAAAAATGCATTTTCACCGTGTTATGAACTATTCTGAAAGTTTCAAATGTCTAGCTAGTCGGGAAATCAGTTAAATAAATTATCTGTCGAATCATATAAACGCTGCCAAAGGCAGTAGGGACCTGAAACAGTTGAGTAAAAGTGTTAAAAAATGAATTGTCACCGTGTTCTGAGCTATCCTGAAAGTTTCAAATGTCTAGCTAGTCGGGAAGTTAGTTAAAAATCGATTGCAAGATTTGTAATGGAAAAACAAACAAAGGAAAAATAATCGAAGTTAATAAAAACAAGGTTTTAAAAAAAAACTAAGTTCTACATCATTAAAATCATTAGTTGTGGGTCACCACCATCATACATATCAAATGCAGCGTTTAGACGCTATCGTATTCACAGATACACATACATGCTCACCTCTTTATTATAAAAAATGAAAAATTAATTCAGAAGACTTCAAAACTCATAAAAACACAAAAATGTCAAATTTTAATTTTTCCATGATAATATTTCTCGTATATAATATATGATCGGAATTTAATTATATGTATTCTTCCATCATCCGTAATTTTATAAAGTTAATGAATCGCTCTTTTATTTAATCAGCCACATTACTTTTGTTAAGAGTTTGTTAAGCGCGTCCTTTAAGCATTGATTTATTACGAAATCCAAATTTATCAATTATTTTTTTTTATTAATAAACATGTTTCTTTTACAATTTTTAAGAAAAAAGTGTCTTTTAATTTCAATCCACTTTTGTAAAAAAAAAAAAATGAAGAATGAAAGAAAGAAAGAAAAATAAAAACTGAATTTATTACTGTTTAATGCCTTATTAAATGACAAAATTAAAATCATTGAATACGAGTGCAATCTCTTGACGAATTCACGAAATTTTTGGGTTAAATATCACAAATTTGAAAAAAACTACCCTGTATATTGACCAAAAAATTTTTTGATTGCAAAACGCACTAGTACAGGCCAGAAAGAATGACCATGCAAATTTTCAGCTCATTAGCTGCAAAACTCTCGGCTCAATCGCTGTCAACATTCGGTATCTTAACATAACAAGAAGAAGAAGAATGTAACCGGCGAATTTCGGGTTTTCAAAGTTATATAACTCAGGCTCCTTAATTCGTAGCGACATGCAAATTTGTATGTTTTGTCTTAAGGGTAAGCTTAAGGTCTGTGCAAAAAATCATAGGTCTTGGGGATCAGGGAGCCGAGATACAGGTAGTCGAAAAGTACAGATGCTATGTCGACATAATATACACTTGTAGCTTTCACCATTGACTTTCCTACTTTGTAAATTTCTTTTGTTTTTCTCTTAATGTTTGTTTTAGTTTGACGGGTGTTTGTTTTACTAAACTTTTTTTACTTTTAATAACTTGGCGGGGCGGAACGCTACCGCGTTCTATGCTTGGTATAATGTATCAGATTTTGCAGCGAAATTTTTTCTCAGATTTCTTTTACATTGTCAACAATAGTTCAGAAGAGTCATATTTAAATAATATTACAGCATTAAAACCTTCAAGCAATGATAGTTCAAATGATGTCCTAGTATTAATAAATGTAATGCTTAGTAATGTAATGTTACAACTTTAGAGAACTACTTAAGAAATATAAATAATTATGAGATAAATAAATAAATGTATGTGTGTATATATATATATATATATATATATATATATATATATATATATATACCATGTTTTTAAATTTTCTGATGAATCATTAATAAAATCAACGAGATAAATAAATTAGAGTGTTGATTCAATGGATGAAGGATTAGCTTTCCATGGCTCAAGATGAATCCCGTGACATTAACCAATAGGTTGCTATGTTTGGCCCTTTATCGCTATTTTGCCATTTAAAATTTCAGTTCGACAAATTATCATTATTATTAGGTAACATGACAGTCGAATCACCGAAACAAATTGTTTTTAAAATAATTTTTCAATTATTTCACATTTTAATAAGTAATAAAATAACTTATTTTTCATCGTTTAGCAACAAAGTTTAAAAGTGGTTATAAAAGAAAAGTTAAACTTTAGAAGAGCTAAATTTAACGACAAATAATAATTTTCGAACTATTTTTAAGCATTTTGTCGGTTATATTTCGACTACACGAAATAAAAAAAGAAATAATACAAAAATCAAAATGCTTTAGAACAAAAGAATATTAAACTGCATAAGTAAACAAAAACACTGGCGGTTATGACTTTTGCCAAGAACAATCTTCAAACCGTTGCCATAGAAATTTATCGAAAATAAGCTGTTACCATAGGAACCAACGCATAGAGGTTTCATGTCACATGACTCCCGTTGGACAATGTCATGGTTACCATTTATCACTCTACTTCATTTATCTCGGTGAATAAAATACGCGAGGATAAAAAATAATATTTAAGCAATATTTAAGCACGTGGACGTAGTTCAGTGAAATGATAATAATAGTGAAAAAAATGTTGGTTTTAAAAATAAAATATTTCTCCTTTTAGAACAGCGTATATTAGCATCGTGACAAAAGCGACCTTAGCACTTATCATTGTGTATAAAATTTTTTAATTATAATGACGTCAATTTTTTTGAGCTGCATAATTTAACTTTTTGTAATTTTTTAACGTTCACGTTGAATTAAATGCATTTATTTTTATGTCGGAAGAAAATGAACTCGTATTTTTTTTTTTTTTTTTTTTTTTTTTTTTTTAAGAATTAAATTATAGCTAATATTTTAATGGCTATTTTATTGCTATAAAGAGCTTATTATTTTCATATTTTAATTAATTAAAAGAAAACTATTCGAAAATTCGAAAATCTGACTTCAAAGTATTGTGTTGTCACCGGGTTCTGAGCTACTGTGAAAGTTTCAAATGTCTAGCTAGTACGGAAGTTAGTTAAAAATAGATCGCAAGATTTGTACTGGACAAACAAACAAACAAGAATCGAAGTTAATAAAAACATGGTAAAATAAACTTAGAAAACTTAGAAAATGCTTTGATGATATTTTTTGAATAACTACCCTAACCTTTAATATCAACTTAGCCCACTGGTGGCCGCGCGTGGTTGCTTATCCTGTATTTTTTGGAATTGCAATGACATTTATGGCAAAATTCTAGAACTTAGGGAATTTATATTGGAGGATTTCCCTGTTATTCTCCGTCTACAATAACTAAATTAAGCCCTCGTATGATCCTTAAAATTATGAATTGTGTTGTTGTCCGGAATGACTAAAATAGCACTAATAGCTTTTTCGCCATGAGGAGTTCTGCTTTTTGTATTAAAAATAATCTAAATTTTCATCTTGTGGATCATCCCAGTTTGAGCATTTTCAACGTCACAGGCATCACCTGGTACCTCCCATTGTCTTTTTTCTCTGTATATGATTCTTGTAGTGAGAACATGTATAACATAACATTGGACTTTAGATACCACCTACGTTATGATGATAACGCCTTTTTCCGATATGTCTTCAGTGGCTACCACCCTCTCTGGAATTTCCGTGCCTCTAATTCTTTGGGCAGGTTGATTCCTGACTAGATTCTTCTTAATGATGCGATCATTAATTTTCCTGACTCCCCTACCCATCACACTACTATAAGCAGTAGGTCTAATGTTTTTTATCTTTCGACTGTTTTGAATTTTGATAAAAATAATAACTCCCTTTCTGAATCGAGTTTTGATCGTAACCTCAACAAAAAATCGTAAAATTAACACCCAAATTCTCTGAATGGAAGATCGCTCTTAACCTCGCCAAAATTGAAGCTTTTCTTTTTACACATGGATATAAATTTATGTCATATGATGCTAAAGATAAATATATAATTTACCTTAGCGCCACCCCCTTATCATGATCTAAAAACAGTAAATATCTTCGAGTTCTTCTCAACCAAGGCTTCACTTTTAAACATCAGATCATAACTAGCCGCAACAAATTTCGAACTTATAAAAGCAAACTCACGACATATTATCTCAGAATAGTAATTTAGTTTTTAAGAATGCACTGCTACTCTACACATCATATTTACGTCCCATTCTTACCTATGCATATGTGGTGTGGTCAAATAAAGGCAAAACCCATATGAAGTTAGCAATTCGAGAAAAATAATTGCTATTTGAAAAATACTTGACATACCATAGTATTTTCTTAATTTTAACATCTTTAAAGGAATTTTCAATCTAAGGCTCAACATCTGAATGTTCAATTCTATTTGACTCTAGAAATTCTGGATAATCCTGCTTTAAACACACTTGACGCATTTGGTCACAATGATCCTACAATAGACATAAACCCAAAGCGTGCCTTCGAATCAACTTCCACTTTTAATTATTATTAATGTTATTATTATTATTATCATCATCTCTATTATCTTTTTCTTTTTGCTATGGCCTCTGCAGCTGAATTCTCCTAGAGATTAAACCGTATATTACCCTCATTTTGTCTTCTTTATGTTAAAAAAAAGGATGGTATATAGTTCTGCAACCTTATCAGAAAGGTGTCTCATTCAAGACAAATCTGTTTTAGACCAGCTGAGTGCTAGTGGATTTGTGTCATTATTTCAAAGATCAAAATCAAAATTTTAAAAATATCTTTTGAAAAATCAAAAATATTCTTGCTGCCTCTAACCCTCCTATGAGTTGTGTAATAATAATACTTAAACTTCCTTATATTTTACATTGATCTTCCTTTTTCTGATAAGTTTCAAAATTATTTTATGTTCGTGTCTTTTATTTCATTTCCTCCCTTCTCCGTAGTAAATTTAAATTTGGGACATTTCGGTCCGGTTACCTCCATTCTTATGCAAAGGAAAATGCATGACTTGTGCAAAATTTTCGAAGTCGACTTTTAAGAAAATTTTCTTTTTAAAAATAGTTGTAGCAATATAACAAAACGCACATAAAATTTTAGGAACGCTGCGAGCTCCATATATACAACCCTGCTTTATAGAGTGAATTCTTTTGAAGGGAGCTTCTATCTGATGGGGAAATATTAAATAAATAATTCCTAAAGCATGCACAACCGATAATATTTACATCTAGCAATCTGACTATTGCAGAGAAAAGTCAAACAATATTTTTACTTGAACTCAAAAAGAAAAAAAAAAGTAAATAAATAAATAAATAAATAAATGATAATGATAATAATAATAATAATAATAATAATAATAATAATAAAGGAATAGAAATAAAACCATTAGTAGGAATTTAAGTAGCCCATAAAATGTCAAAAACTATTTTAATTAAAATTATTTAATTTGCATATAAATATCAACAAAAACATATGCATTGCTTACAAGTATCTCAGAAAGAAATATAACTCATGTATAATGAAGGCAAATTGAAAAGTATAAAATTATTGTGAATGGTGTAAATTAAATTTATTTAACGATAACATCAGGCAATTATGACACTGGGCGAATATAACGGCAAATAATTTTTTCATTTGAACTTTGTGATACAGTACCATAATATGTACAGTTTCTGGGTTATACTTGAATGAAACAAAACTGATTTTAATATCGATGATAAGCTGTTAAAACTAGCGTTTCCATTCATAGCTGGAGAGTTCACAAATAACCTTGCATGGTACGAAATTTATTCAGCGAAGTTTTTAGAAGAAAATTATTCTATAAAGGTAGACTTTTTTACTATGCTTCAAAATATTTAGAATAAAATTTACAGTAGTTAAACCAATAAAATATACAATTTACGAAGTGTACTACATTTGCCCCATTTTTGCATGTTACAATACAACTGTGTGTGAGGGGGGGGAGGAAACAGCGAAAATTATTACATTAACCTTGTTTGTCAATAATATAAATATTAAGCAGAAGAGAAGCCATTGTAAAGTTGTAATGCTTTATTCTGTTGATAGTTCTTTAATTAAATTTTCTTTTTGAATTTATTGTTTTGATGCATTACTCTGTTGTTAAAGATAGAAACAAATATGTTTTTATTACTTTTCTGATAAAAAGAATCTCTAATGAAAGTTTTAATATTTTTCTCAAAAAAGTTGGGTTTAATTTGTATTTGAATAGAAACTGTTTATCGAATATTTACAAGATGTTTTAGGTCCTTAAAAGAAATGTAAGTTACATACCTGATAATGTGGCAGAGAGAGACCTGTGGATTTACAATAGAAAAGTTCGATTTGGTTGATGTTACAAATAAACTGATTAGGTTATGTCATAATTATCAGAAATTTAAAACAATTCTGATGATTGAGAATTGAGCGAAAAACTCTCAAACTCATTTTATATGAGTTTTAAATTTATTTTCAGAATAATGTAAACAGGAATGATGTAACATGGAATTGCTATTGTATTTGTCAAAAATTTTGACAACTATAGTTCTCTGACATTATATTATTTAAAAATTTTTGCTATCAACCTATATCACATTCTTCATTTGAATAAATATTCAACAAATTTATGCAAACCATCTACATTTTGTTTAGTTGAAAAATTTCTTCTGGAATATCTCTACTGATTTATTGTGAGTAATGAAAAGTATTGCAGATATGCTACTTTCACTGTGCCTAGATAATAAATAATTCTCACTATTTTATACTTTTAATATCTATAGGTATTCATATGATTTAGATGTTTATGAGAAATTGCTTCTTAGAAATAACATTGTGTTTATTCTTTTGGAAGCCACGGAAATAACTATATCTCTTATTCTTTTATTTACTGTTATGAAAAGCGGAAAAGCGAGAAAAATCCTATTGAAAGACTCTCTTGACAAAGATCAAAGATTTTGAATTACTTGTCATAAATAAGAAAAATACCATGATTCCTGAAGAACATTTACTAGATTTAAAAGATGAATGTTATATTCAGTCTAAATATTATCTATTAAAATAAAGAAAAATAAACTAATATGATATATCATGACATATAATAACTTTATAGGTTTTTTAGAATGTGCATTCAAATTTCCTAGAGATTAATCCTGTATTTCTGTCAGAAAATGATTTACATTAGAAATAATAACATTAGTTAATTTGTTTTGTTTTTTAAAAAATACAAAAAATGTAATAATTTTATTTGAGAGCCGTGGTTCATCATTTTTACTTTCTTCGATATTAAATAGAAAAAGTACTGGATTCGTAAAATTTTTCGACTACCGGTTTTCGATGGATTTTCAGGTTTTCAGAGGTCCAGAACAAGATTTGACCATTTTTAGAAAGTGTCTGTCTTTCCATCTGTCTGCCTCCATGTGTATGTGACAGCAATTTTGTGGCGACTGTATCTCAGGATCTACTGCACAGAACTGCTTATAAATTTACATGTATATGCATACTGACATACATTAATTTTCCAATCTATCAACAGGTGGCGCTGATATATAGCGATGTTTGCACATTAAGGGAAGGTTATATTTCAAGTTGTATTGCGTATAATCAAATAAAATTTGGTATGTGAGAAGGCCAATATAACACATTATGCTGATGCAATATTGATGCACATATCGGCCAAAAGTTGTGCAGCTATACTGCAACGTTCCCCGAAAACGGATAGGTTATATCTCAACTTCTGTGTATATAACCATAAGAAACTTGATATGAGAGATAAACATTAAAAAACATATGTTCTGAGATGTTATTTCTTGAGAATAAAACTGTCTTTCTTTGAAAATTTAGTGTAAGTTTTCTCTAAGATGAAAATCGTCTGCTTTCATCAAGGAAGATAAATTTTATAAATAATAGCTGTAATAAATTATTTGTTCTGAGTGATTGTACATAGGAAAATATGGAAGAAAGTCTTGTGGCAACCACATCATACTAGTTTGAATAATATTCATATTCTTGTGTTGCAAAAGACCCAAGGAGCACGTTATCTGTAAAAAATTATGTAGATATTGTTATTAATAACCCATGTCAGTAATTTGACTTTGTGAAATGTTAATGGATTTGAGGCAAAAAACTGTCAAATTTAAAATACAAGAAATATTTTTATAAAGTAAATGGTTTTTATAGATGAGAAAATTGTTGCTTGTTGTTAGAGAACAGTGTGTAAATTTGCTTGATGTGAGTAAAAATAATTTTACAAAACGACAATGTTGTAAAATTTCAGTTTTTGAGGTAGTTAACCCTTTTATGTTCCATTCATTTTGAATTGAAACCAAATGTTTAAAATGTTTATGTAATTCCCCCCCCCCCTTCTTTTAATATATTTTTAAACTTTTTATCCTTCTCTGTCTCATAGACAGCACCACTACTCCAAAATTTAACAAATGATGTTTCAGAGAAACACATACGCAGAATTGACACTAAATTTATTAGTAGGTGAGCAGTGTTGTGCACGAACGCGTTCATTTGAACGCGTTCGTGAGCGTAGCTCAAAATTTTTGAGTTTTGAGTTGAACTTCGCTCGTTTTTAAAATTATGAACTTGAGTTGAGCGAAGTTCGTTTTATTCACGAACTTGAGCGTGAAAAAGCAATTCAAACTCAAACTCATATTGAATATTTTTGTCTGAAATATAAAAAGGAAAGTAGAAGAAGAAAAGGGCAGAAAAGAGAATAATTGTACTAAATGGATCCCAGAACACAGGGCACTTCGAAAAAAAGGCACTGGTAAAAAGGGCACCCAGAAAAAAGGGCACCCGAAAAAAAAGGGCACAGGAAAAAAGGTCATTTTTAAAATTCGGAAATCGCAAAAACAATGAACACCAAAGAATGAATTTAAATAATTATTTTCATAATACGTTTTTAGAAATTTCAATCAATTAAATTGGTAACACTTTCACTTAGTATATATCTGAAGGATGGGGGGGGGGAGGTGCCTAGGAGCAGATTGAAAGAGAATAATTGTCTTTATATCACCTTCTTACTGATTTTAATGAAACTTTCTCTAATAGTCACTTGCTGTTCATGACAAAAATACAGTGTCACACATACTTCAGGGGCTGAATTTGCCCCTTTAATCCTCCCCCCCCCCCGCCCTCCTGACGTAGAAACAGAAACACTTACGTTCTCGTTAGTGTTTAGCATGTATTTTATAATTTCTACCACTGCGTGATACGAGTTTTGTTAATTAACTTATTTAATTTTTCACATTTTTCCTAAAGTGTTGGAAAAAAAAAAAAAAAAAAAACTTTAATTTAAAACTGATATCTGAAAACAATTGAATAATATGAATATATCTATAGTTTTATCGTTAAAAATATAAATAGACATTAGAAAATATACTAATAATTTACTTAGTCTATCTGTAGCATGTATAAATTTAGTTTAAAACTTCAAATCCAACATGATAATTAATCGGTAAGGAATACTAGTTTCAATCTTTTATGTTTTAAAGAAACTGTCTCTCAAGTCAAGACTTTTATTACGACTATTCACATGTAAGAAATAGCGGAAGTCTCACAGGACAACAGATTATACTGCTCTAGAAATGGAGTACCTTCAGGGAATGTTTTCCCCGTGGACAGTGGACAATGAAATGTCCAAATGTTATTTATATGAGAGTCCGGTAATTTGTCGCCCATACAACCTGCCTTCGGGCCTCCTGATAACAGTAGGCACCTATAACAGTAGTACGTCTCATAGATGAGTCCCCGGTGCTCGCCTCGCAGCGTACTGCAGCTGGGGTACGGGCCTGGAAGTCGCCTTCCATCAAAGTATTGATTTATATCAGTCAAGTATACAACAATGGATTCTCTCTCTCTGATTTTCTTTCTCCCCCCCCCCCCCCCCCAATACAGTGTTGTTGTGTACATTCTTTTGCTGGGTACACGATCAGATTTTGCTCCCATAATAATTATCTTTATGTCCCGTCCTTTCTTATCTTCGATCGACCAGTCTTTCTCTAAAAGGAAAGGAAAATTGTCAATTAATTGTTATTCAAAACTTGTATGTTGCGGTCACCACAAGACTTTCTTCAATATAATTTTACTCAAATTCATGCAGTTCGAATTACTTATTAAATTATTATTTATTAAAAATGTTTTCCATGATGAATGCAAACGATTTTTATCTCAGAGAATTATGCCGAAAGAAAGAAGTCAATTTTGTGCCAACATCAAAAGAATTATTATTATTTTTTTAAATAAGTTTTTTTTTTTTTTTTTTTCCGTTAAAAATTAAAAAATTAAAAATAAAATAAAATAAAATAAAATAAAAAATAACCTAAATTATCCCAAATCTATGGTTCAGCCATTCGTTTTAAAAGTACTTGCAAGTTCTTTTCAAAGATACTAATATTCAAAATTTACGCGCTTCCTTCCCACGTACTGCATGTACTTCTTTTTCCTAGTTTACTACTACTATTGCTAATAAATCATATTGATTTAACAATCGCACAATAAAAATAACTCTCATTATGTGCATTTATGAGAAATTTTGTCTAATACTGCCACGTTAAAAATTTATAAATAATAATAATAATAATAATAATAAAGGCTAGTACATTTATTTAATGCATAAAGCTTAAACTCAATAGGTGCCTTATATTTTTCTTATATTTATTCAAAAATATGGAATACGACGGCGAAAAGAATAAGGTTAAAAATATTAAAATGCTTAATTTTCTCTTATTTATTAATTTAAAAACATAAAATTATTTTATTTGTTTTTCTATTTTATTTTATTTTTTATGGAGAAATCAAGGCATTAATAGAAGTAAATCCCTCTATAGTGGCCAAGCGGTTCTACGGTCAAAGTTGGTAGATGGGAAGTGCCGGGTTCGATCAAAAAACGCGCTCATCGATCTAGCCGTTCGGAGTTTTCCGTAGTTCTCTCTAAAACTCATGTAAATACGAACTAGATCCACTTAGAAAGTCCCCCACGGAGGGCATTTCTCCTGTAGGCCTAGGCCCCTAGTGTAGTCAATCAGTCTTAAGCCATACAACCAATCAAGCGCATTCTTTATGAGATTAACATATGTTAGAATTTTATGTTGTAAAATTATAAGTGCTTATTTCTTTATTTTATTTCTTTTTATTTATTTGTTTATTAATTAATTTATTTATTTATTAGGTGTCATATTTCTTTTTATCATATACGTTATTTTTTATCTTTTATCGTATTTTATTCAAAGGTGCAAAATACGAAAAATAAATAAATAAAAAAATAAAGGAAAAAAATATATATATATTTGTATTACATTTGAAGAAAAATAAACTTTTGACATGAGCAATAAGGATGTATAAAACTTTTAAAATGAAAAATATTTTTACAAATATTCCGATTATTAATGATTATGCATTTAACTATAAAATATTGGTATGTTTTTAAGTATTAAACTAATTCAATTTTCCCAAACTGAATTATTTTAAGAAAAATATGTTGGTGTTAATATGCCAGTTGCCTACAAAAGAAAGGCCGAGGTATGGGTTGAATAACCTAAGTAAGGGGTGGTCTTTTTAAGGGGTTCTAGCCCATATTTACGCTTGTGTCGGAGAAAACTACAGATAATTTCGAAAAGTTAGCCCAATGAGCGCTACCTGGTATCGAACCTGATATCTCCTGTCTACCAGCTTTGAGGGCAAAGTTAATGTTACAGTCTCAAAAACATTTGACCCCCTGAAAAACCTTTTATAAACCAACTAAAACAATTTTTAAGCATTTAATGCGCTGAGAATGCATATACTATTTGTAAGTTATTACAATAAATAAAATTAATCATAAAGCTAAACGTTCATCTCTCAAATGAATATATCAAATCAAATTAACTGTTAAATCGTCAAATTTTTACTAATTAATCTTAATATCAATGAACTTTCTTACCAGTAACCTACAAGGACAAATTTGATAAAATAAATTATATTTTAAAATAAATAAACATAATTTTATCATTATTATTATCAGTTTGTATAAATATATTTTTTTAGACTACAGTTCCATAGTATTTTATTAAAAACTAAAGAGTATTAAAATTCAGAATTTTTGATATGCAGTATGATAGATAAGATGGTGTAAATTATTTCTATGAATATAATAGAAATGTAATTTAAATTTAAATAATTATAATAATAATAAAACGAATGTAACGTAATGCATAATGTATCTTAGTTTGATTGCAAAGAAAAAAATTTTTGCTTTACTTTAGAGAATACCTTTAAAAACTTACACCGATAAATCATCAAATACGCGATCAGCGCTAAGCATTGTAAAAGGGTTACTGTAACAAGAGGGAATCTGGACAAGCGTTTGTTCACTGAGCATGCGTACTAAGTACCTGTCGTATCTCTGAGATTATCCTGAGTTTCTAATAATAACAAGATCACAGCGCCACCTGTTGAGCGATTGATCTCCAAAGCTAATCAGAACCAGTTTAGGTCAAGGTGCAACTAAATTGAAAGTTTGGTTAAATTTCGTTCATTGGTTCGGGAGATACAGCGTCCACAAAATGTGTGATACGCACACAGACAGACATTTCCTAAAAACAGTCAAATAGTATCCAGGATATCTCAAAATGTCGAACTCCATCAAAAACTGGAGTTTGAAAATTTTCACTAATTTAGTACTTTCTTTTTATATGTAGAGAAGTATCGAATACCTTCTACTTTAAAGTTATCAAAATACTTATGTTATCATTATTTTTGAGGGTGACTTATTCATCTTTTCAGCTGATTTTAGCTTTTATGTAGATACACTAAATAGCAAGCAAAATTTTATAGTGATTTATCTGAAAGCCTAAAGCCGACATTGGACATGACGCAATCAAGTAAAAATTAATTAAATCAAACCATGATACTATTTTAAAAATAGTATACTTCAAAACAACGGAAACTCTAAATGAGGGAATTTGTCTTCTATTAACATTTTTTTTCCTACGCAAAAACAAACGTATTGGGAATTTGAGAATGAAAAACCACACAAAAACAGCGAGTCCTCTATTCAGAAATAGCCGCTAAATAATTTTTTTATCGCAATTAAGTTAATAAATTATAATTAAATGTTGTAAGTATAATTAAGAATTAAATTAAGAATAATCTTCATGGTAATTTAAAAAATAAATAAATAAATTATCTATGAAAGCGCTCACAGAGTAGAAAATCTTCATAGAAAAAAAAAAAAAAATTACGTAAAAATGAACTTTAAATGAGTTTCGCTCTTTTTAAAAAATGAACTTGAACTGAGCGCGTTCATTTTTTCAGAAATGAATTTGAACGCGAACTAGCTCGTTTTTTAGACGATGAACTTGAGTTTGAACTAGCTCGTTTTTTTCGTGAACTTGCACAACACTGTAGGTGAGAATGCGCCTTCCTGCAATGATCATGCGTGCCTAGTTTTACCATCTGATGAATGGCCATGGTGATATTTTGAGCTGAACCAAATGCTGCAAAATTTTACAATTTATAGTGTTACTTACATTATTCGTTTATTAAATAATTTATCATGGGAATTTAATCCAGTTAAAATATGGATGTACGAAACCAAAAATTTCTCAAAAGTTTAGAGCTATTCATTATATATATATTTAAAAACTAATGTTTAGTTCTGTATTTAATAGTCATTTTTGAAATTAGTTTAGAAAACGGAACTTTTTCAAAAGGAGATGTGCAATGAAACGTTAAAGTGCTGAGGAAGTGTCTGCAGACTATTCATAATCTAAAATAACCAATTAAGGATTTTGAAAGTATTGGATCTTTTACCATTAATGTGTAAAAGGGATAAAATGACTCGCAGTTCAATTAATGGAAAATATTTAAATACAAGAAATGGATAATATGGTGTTATATTTTATAGTTAGAGAAAAACTTCAGAAGAGGTTTAGAAGTTGTTAACGAAAGTTTTGCTATTTCTTATTGCATTGCACGCAAACAAATACGATATCAAATAATAACAGGAGACTTGGCGTTTGAATATTAAAAACCGAATAAACTACTACGTCAGAAACGCCAAAGAAAAATATTGCAAATGCATACAGCTGTTTCGGCAGCTTTAAGCGTGCCGTCTTCAGTGCAAAAAGGATTCTGAAACTGCAGAAGGGCTCGTATATATAGGAGAGGGGCCGAATTTAGTTCAACCAATAGAATTACGGGAAAGGTGGGGAGAGTGGCCAATAGGAATTTATTAGGGTTAGCTGTGTAAACAGTAGAAAAATTAAGAAAATGTGGACTGAATATAAAATTTCCAACAGTCAGATAAATAGGGAATAGCAAAATCACAATTTAGAAGGTTTTTAAAATTTTTATAAATATGAAAAGCTTCAAAGAAATCGAGTTCATGAATAGATTTAGGTCTGCAAATTATTTTAGCTGAATTAAATTTAAAATTATGATTTTCCTCCCAGCAATGTTTAGAAATAGCCGATTTATTGGTTTCTTGTTTGCGGACGTAATTCATATGTTCTTTTAGACGAAATTTAAGACTGCGTTTAGTTTGACCAATATATGATAAACCACACTGACAGGAAATACTATAAATACCCCAAGAATTATCCGTATCGATGGGATCTTTTAACTGAGAAAAGGTGAGTTTATTGGAAGGCGAAAATATTATTTTAAAATCATATTGTTTGAGAATTTTAGCTGTGGTTTGACTGCATTTAGGAAAATGGGGTAAGACAATACTGATATTAGAAGAGACTGACTTAGTAGACGAAATACGAGGGAGTTGTAATTTTTGGATAGCTTTGTCTATAATGGAAGGGTCATAACCTCTGTCAATTGCAATGGCTTTCAGGTATTTAATTTCAGATTTTAATAAACTAGGATTTGAACAGATATTGAGGGCACGGTTTACAAAAGTATAGAAAGCAGCCATTTTTTGGTTAGTTGGGTGACATGACTACGTCAGAAACGCCAAAGAAAAATATTGCAAATGCATACAGCTGTTTCGGTAGCCTAAAGCTCTTCAGTGCAAAAAGGACGAAGACGGTACGCTTTAGGCTACCGAAACAGCTCTCTGCATTTGCAATATTTTTCTTTGGCGTTTCTGACGTAGTAGCTTATTCGGGTTTTAATAAATACGATATCATTTTTATAAATATTATTTTCTATTTTATATGTTACAACCGTAGCGAAAAGAAAATTATGTTTCGATATATTGCAAATAGCAGTTCAAAATAACTACCGGTAATTTTCATGAAAGTCAAAACTTAGTACCGTTACTTTTACTTATCAGTTATATTGCGTTTAAATACATTTAAGAATTCCATAACGAATAAAACAAATTACTTCGAGTTCATTTGTATCGTGTATCATGTGGAAACCTATTAAATTTTTATATACGATTATTTTATAAGACAATCATAAATTGTCATTCTGTGTACAATATTATACATCAAAAGTATGTTTAATATACAATTTTAATAAAAAAGAATGAAGGTTAAACTTATAAATATTTAAATTGTTATGTGAATATATATATACATACCTTATAACATTTATAATGTATTTTATAGTACTTGTAGTCCTAGTCTTTTTTCATACCACTTTGTTTGCAGAAAATTTTCTCAAATGTGCATATACGGAGAAATAAGCAAAAAAGTCCTATTTAAAAACAATGGTATGAATACTGGGATGGTACAAGTGAGACTCCGGAATAAATTATAAATATTACATGGATATATACGAGGGGTGTTCAAAAAAGTATCGAACATTATTTTTCCCCTTGTAACCCAATGAAGCGTAGGAGACTTTCTTCAGCGTAAATGTAAAAGACATATTCACGTACAGTCGTGAACATTTTTTCCGCTCACAGAAAAAACGACAAAAAAATGGCAGTGAGGTAACGAGTGAAGACGCGTAGTGAGCGGTCATCCGATTTTAGTTTTTGAAATTACATAAAAAGTTTAACAGCGATATTATACCAAATTTTTCCAAAATTTCAGCGATACCTAAACGAAAACCATCGGAAGATTCAACAGGCTTTCGAGTACGATGCCATGAGCACATCACGCATAAAGGAATTGTAAAACAGCTCTAAAGGTGGTCGCACATCAGTGGACAGTGAACCACGTTCAGGTAGGTACTCAACAAGTTGAAATGACATTGTCATTGAGTACGAGTGAACTGTGGTCTTGCAAGACCATCGTATCATAGTTCAAGAAATTGTGAATGATATAAAGCATCTGATATAAACATAGGATTGTTACATTCAATTTTGAACGAGAATTTGAGCATGATGACAATGTCAGCGAAATTTGTACTGAAGCTGCAAACAATGTAGCAGAAACATTGGCGTCTAGGCATCACACAAGATATGCCGGAAAATGCAAACAATGGAGCGAACTTTCTGATCACCGTGATCACAGGAGATGAAACATGGTTTAAAGTGTACGACCCCGAAACGAAGATGCAGTCGTCACAGTCACAACATCCATCATCTCCGAGACCAAAAAGCTCGGCAGATCCGCAGTAAAGTCAAGGTCATGTTGATCATTTTCTTTGACTCTCGTGATGTCGCACATCATGAGTTCGCACCACGAGGCTAAACTGTAACAAAGGAGTACTACCAAGAGGTCATTCATCGTCTTCACGATGCTATGTGCGCAAACGACCAGACCAATGGGTTGCGAAAACTCAAATGGATTGGAATGTCCATCTTGATAATACGTCTGCCCCTTCTACGCATTTGATTCAGTTTTTCACTGCCAAACGCAACATTCTTCTGGTTCGTCAGCCGCCATATCCACCCGATACGGCTGCCTGTGACTTTTGGCTATTTCCCCAACTTAAAATGCCGCTTAAAGGTACCAATTTGATTCAATAGAAGGCATCCTGCGGAATACGACATCACAGTTGCTCACCATTCTAAAAAAACATCCCGAAGTATTCTCGACAATGTCTGGAACGCTTGGAGAAATGTGTGCATTTCCAAAGAGACTACTTTACAGAAGATAATAATGTTTTGGATTTCGAAATCAATAAATGTGTTTTTGCTAACTAAAGGTTCGATACTTTTTGAACACACCTCGTATTCTTTACGCTTCAAAAAATATTATCACGTAATTTAACTGTAATTTATGAATATTTTTTTGTACATTCAAGATTATACTTAAAATATGATATAAATTCTGTTTATTACATTTTGTGTATAGGATATCTTAAAAATATTTAAGAATACTTTTTTTCATCGGATGCTTTGGTTTTGTTTTTTACTCTGTGACATGTTTTTTCTATATTTTATCTAATGTTTTTATTATAAGAAATAATATAGAATGTCGTACAAAATAAATTGAATATTTAATGAATCTCATAAGAAACAATTTTCAACAATGCTTTAGTTTTTAAATAATATACGATTTTTGCCATGCTTGCAAAATTACATAAGTAAATTACTCGCTCAAGAACAAATTTCTTTTTAAAAATGTACATCCATGTAAAATACTGAAACAGTGGATGCACCAATGAGAGGTCTGTATCAGATGAAATTTTATTTCTTATTCTTTCTTCAATATTTATTTCTTAATGTCTAATCGTGTAGCAACATCCATGCATAGTATTTCATTTTAGATTATAAGTTAAATATTTATGTATATATTTTTATTTTGTATTGCCTAAGTTTTAGTTATTCAAAAAAAAAAAAAAAAAAAAAAAAATGTGTTTTATCTTTCACTCTTCACTTTCACTGAAAAAAAAAAATGAAATGCATTTGAAAATATTAAAGT
Organism: Salticus scenicus; assembly: GCA_963930645.1. Taxonomy (NCBI): domain Eukaryota; kingdom Metazoa; phylum Arthropoda; class Arachnida; order Araneae; family Salticidae; genus Salticus; species Salticus scenicus. The sequence goes on from OZ005653.1 coordinate 47,205,669, forward strand.
AATCTTTAATTAGTTATTTTCGCAGCACGTTTTTTAGGAAATAGCTTTATTTATTATTTTATAAGCAGTAACATCTGAAAATGTATAAGTTTTTTTTTTTTTTTTTTTACGCATAATTAAATCACATTCTTGCTTTTCGTATAGGACTTTATAAAGAATACTATCGAACAAAATTATTGTTAGAAATATGCTTTATCCATTTTAAAAAATAAACTAATTTCAAAAACATAATTTCATTTGTTTTGCTTTCATATTCACGCATAAATTTTGAAAATTAAAATTCAATTTTTGAAAGAGTATATTCTGAACCTAGAAAAAAATTATTATTCCTTAAACTCTATGCATATTTCTGCATTTTACTTTTTACTTCTGAAATTATGCTGTATATTTAAAGAATAATTTTTTTGCATTTTTAAATTTTACGCTAAAAAATTTAATTTTACTGTTATTTCTTTTATTTATTACCGAATAATTTTCACATATACTAGTATAAGTATAGATGAAATAGGTTTTATTACAAAAAAAAAAAAAATAATAATAATAATAAAATAAAATAAAATAAAAAAGGGGGGGGAGAGGGGTTCCATGAAAAGTGAGAATATTAATAATTAAAAATTTGTGTACTAATTTTTATCTGAAAAGCATTGCTAAATACTTATTTTTTTAAAACAAAGTTTGTATTTAAAATGTTTTATGTGTTATATTAATAAAATTTGTAGTCGAAAATTTGACTTCGCTTTTTCTTATTTCGTACCCTATTAAGGCTCCTGCCTACTGCCGGTGGTGTTTTTTTTTTTTTCTTAAATAATAGAAAAATTGCCTGTTTATGTGCATTATATAATAGAATATAGTTATAAACAGTGAATAACGTGAAAAAATATGCAAATTTTTAAATATTTTGATATTTAGTTTCAAAATATACAAACAAAAGAAATTAAATAAACAAAAACAATATTTCCCATTGATTTTTACAGCAGGAAACATTGTTTTTGTTTATTTAATTTCTTTTGTTTGTTTATTGTGGGGGGTGGAAATGGCTCACCTGTTATTTTTTTTTTTATTTACTCAATTTTTGACTGTTATTATTATTGATGAATTAATTATGATGATTCTAAGTCATGGGCAACAGGGAGTAGGTATTTTGCCAACGAGGTTTCGACCTCTTTTAACATCCTTTTCGGACTGGGTTCAGTAAAATTTTGCGGCTAATGTACAAAAGTCTATACGATCCAAAAAAGTTAATTTATGAGTAAAGTATTGTTGCCTATGGTACTAGACTATACGATCATTTTAGTTATGAAGTAATAATGACAATATGATCATGGTGTATTCTAAATTTAATTTAAGACATAAAAATATAATTATGGACAATTCATTTTATCACCACAACAGTTCTAAGCAAGATAGAAACAAAATACAAACTGATTTATGAAGCTAAAATGTCAGGCTTTAATACTAAACCAAAAATGGGAAATCGGAGTTTTGACCGAAAAGTACATTTTAAAGGTACTCAGATACTTTAAATCATTGTTTTTTGTCTATGCATACAGAATATGATAAAAAGGCCATGACACAATTGAAAATTTAGTATCGAATCAAGCAAATGATTTTCCATAATCGACTTATTTTCTTACTTATGACATTTCAGTTCAATATTTCGTTGTAGTTCATATCGCAAGTAGACGATAATGAATTTCAGTTTAAATATTTGCTAACTTGGATTTCAGAGTAATTTTTTATATTTCTATGGTTCTTCCTTACACACCTTTGATATCCATTACAAGTGAATGAGCTCCTTTACTTTTAACATATACTAAAAGAAGAAAACCAAATATGTTAAGTGTGATAATATAGTGGATATCTACATCTTTTGTTGACCACTCCTTCATTAAATTTACAAATCTCATTGTACAGTGTAAAAAATCAATGTGTAAGACATACATTTTTGTATAAACCCTTTTAATATAAGTTAATTGGGAATTATTACATTAATTTTTGAAATGTTTTCCATGCATATTTGTCCATCAAATACATATCCGAAAAAACGTTATATTGTTTTAGCCCTTTGCCAACCCAATCGCTCTAAACTGTGTTGCTAAATATAAGGACTCTTTTATTCAGCTGCCAACAATTATTTTGAGGCGTAATATTTGATATATATAATGTACGAATAAACTTTCAAGTGATTATGAAGCCGTTACAGTTAAAATTTAGTGGTGAATATTGAATAAACTCTTCATAAATTTAGCAACACTGGCCAGACGAGTGAAAATAAATTGGACCAGCAAAGGCTTCTTAAAAGCAATGATTCTCGAAACAACGTTAAAATTTTAATACATTCACATAAACATCTGTCAATAAACATCCCGATTCATGTTCAGTTGAAAAAAAAAAATAAATAAATATAGCGGTGGACATAATTATAAAACAACTATCTAATTTGACAAATAGTAAAAGAAAAGATGATTCAGAGCTTAAAAATGTTTTATCACATACGTCAAAAACATAAATTTATTCTGTTATCAAACGTAATTGCTTTACAGAAATTATATTTTTATAGAGTTAAATAAAAATAAAATTAAAAAAAAATTAAAAATACCATGGACAAAATTATAAGACACCCTAACATTTTAATTAAAACACCTGCTTTTTTCGAAAATGATGTGCAATATGCAAATTTTCTGCACTCTGTTATGACGTCAGCAGTTAACTAAAGCAGACGATAACCGACTTCACGCATTTACAAACATGCCACGAAGTACAGAATTAAAAGAAAGTTAAATTCGCGAAATTTGGAGGTTAAATGGAACTGGTGCTTCAATTAGTAATATTTCAAAAGTTATCAAATGCTCTAGGTGTGCAATTAGAAATAATTTGAAAAGAGGAATTAATGGATTGGTGATTAAAAGATCTGGACGTACTCCTTGCTTGTCCTCGAGAGACAGACGCCATGTGCTTTCGTTCGCTACACAGAATAAGATGACCACTACAGGCATTAAAAATGCTTTGAAACTTAATTGTTCAAGGAGAGACATTCTCAGGGTTTTGCATAATGCTTCCTATGTGAAATATAAAAAATTGAAGAAAAAACCACCGCTTCTAAGCCGGCACAAAATGGAGCGTCTAAACTTCGCTAAACAAACTATGGCCTGTACCTCCAAATGGTACTCTGTGTTATTTTCTGATGAAGAAAAGTTTAACCTGCATGGTCCTGATGTGTTTCAATATTATTGGCATGATTTGTGGAAGTCTCCTCATGTACTAATGAGCCGCCAAATGGGTGGAGGCTCAGCAATGGTTTGGGCTGGTTTTTCAGCTCAAGGGAAAACGGATATTGTTTATGTGCATTCAAAAATGAATTCCGAAAAGTATAAGAATCTTCTTAAAGATCAACTAGATATACACGGTGAACTTCTTTGTGGCGAAAAGTACACTTTCCAGCACGATAACGCGCCAATTCATGCATCACAATAAACCAAAATGAGGCTTTCAGAGCAAAGTATCAATGTTCTCCCGTGACTCGCTCTCCAGACTTAAATCCCATCGAAAACTTGTGGGGGATTTTAGCTCGAAACCTCAAACTTATAACATCCCTCTTTTTCCCCTGGGGGTTCAAAATGTACATAAATAATCACCATAATAGTAATTAAAAAAAATGTATTATTTTAAATTATCGAATAGTGTAAATAAATCTCAAATATATTATTGTTCTAAATAAAGAATACTTTTAATTCTTATTTTAACAAATTATAAATATTTATAGATTTTAATTATAGTTATTGTCAAGTTTAACACCCTATTATTTTTGGCCACGGTGGCTGAAATAAAGTTATCACGAACGGATTTCTAATCCTCTTAAAACCTCTCTTTATTTTTAACAACATATCATGTTTGTGATCTACTAATCCGCTTAGCAAAATATCTGATATGACAAATTGACTTGCGACACTAATCGTGTTCATTTTTTTAAAAGTTTCTGAAGCTCATTTCTTTCTACTTAAATTATGGGAATTAATGATTTCAAATTCTAGATTAACAAATATGTATTAATCCGTCGATTTGTTTAAATTTTCATTGGTTTTTCTTATTTTCAATCAACATGATTAATCTTTATTAGAAAATAGTAGCAATCATTATATTATAAACTAGCAGGCTTTGCCCGCTTCGCTGGACGTTAAACTTAAATGATTTGTCAAAATGCCATATCTTTATTAATAACCTAAGTTCTCGCTGTGATTGGTAGAGGTTTTCTCGCTCCCAATGTTAGGAGTCTGGGTCCCCACTGTCTTCGGCACAACTTACCCACTTCTTACTTCCCCACCCTCAGCGGGTGAGTTCGAAGTTTTGCAAAATCCCACTAATGTACACAATGCGTACACTTAATCAATATCCACACACCAAAATTCGCCATTCTAAGATAATTCAAAGCGAATTCAAACGGAAAAACATGTTTTTACACATGTTTATTGCCATCCGATTCCGAGAAGGGGGGGGGGGGGATTTCGAATTTCGTGAAATGCAGTTACAATAAGTGCCGGATGCATACAAACAATTTACGCACCAAATTTCGTGACCACAGAAGTCTTTAATAGACAATATTATAAATAAAAAAAATAATAATAAAAAATAAAAATTATACAGACACGACATTATTTCATTATTTAAAACATGAAAATCTGACATTGACAGATTTTAATTTAGTGCCACAGGCCTACTGCTAAACTTGTTAATATCGACAAATTCTTCTTTAGTTAATTCGTGACGATCTAAATTCCATGATAAAGTTTTCATTAAATCAAACCAATGTGTTTCAGCTGCAGATATTGTAACAAATAACGTTGGAAGTCCTAACTGTCTTATAGCCGCAAAACAACGTTTTTTCTCTTTTTCCCGATGAGGGGGAGGTGTGCCTTGGGGGGACTCATGTCAAAGGTGTGCCTTGGGGGGGGGGGACTCATGTCAAAGTTGTACCTTGGGGGGGACTCATGTCAAAGTTGGGCCTTGGGGGGACTCATGTCAAAGTTGGGCCTTGGGGGGACTCATGTCAAAGGTGTGCCTTGGGGGGGGGGTGCTCATGTCAAAGTTGTACCTTGGGGGGACTCATGTCAAAGTTGGGCCTGGGGGGGACTCATGTCAAAGTTGTGCCTTGGGGGGACTTCATTCAATAAATCCCCATTCAATAAACCGACTGAAATAGGCCCTTAGCACTATTAAGAGTGTATTATAAAAATTCGATAACGCTGTACCGACTGAAATAGGGGTACCTTGGGGGGCACTCATGTCAAAGTTGTGCCTTGGGGGGACTTCATTCAATAAATCCCCATTCAATAAACCGACTGAAATAGGCCCTTAGTACTATTAAGAGTGTATTATAAAAATTCGATAACGCTGTACCGACTGAAATAGGGGTACCTTGGGGGGGGGACTCATGTCAAAGTTGGGCCTGGGGGGACTTCATTCAAGAAATCCACATTCAATAAACCGACTGAAATAGGCCCTTAGCACTATTAAGAGTGTATTATAAAAATTCGACAAAGCTGTACCGACTGAAATAGGGGTACCTTGGGGGGGGGGGGGGACTCATGTCAAAGTTGGGCCCTGGGGGACTTCATTCAATAAATCCCCATTCAATAAACCGACTGAAATAGGCCTCTAGCACTAATTAAGAGTGACCTATAAAAATTCGACAACTGTACCGACTGAAATAGGCCTCTAGCACTAATAAATACAAAAAGCACAGCTTAAGTATCGGAACCCTTTGGTGACTTTAAATATTTTAAGCCATTTTTGCGATGAACTGAATTGGCTATCTCAATTGTGCAATTAAAGATCTTGGCGAGAAACGTCCGAGCTACTTCGGTGCCGAATTTCAAATTTTGCCAAAGGGATCCAATACTAAAGCTGTTCAATATCGAATCTGGGTTGAAAACGGAAAAAGGGTAAAATAAATTAGAAATATCAGACCAATATTTATAAATTTGATACCGAATGAAAGGGGCGATTTTGCTGAATCCAGGGGTTCAAACAGTTTTTCGATGTGACAATTAGATTTTTAAAAAATAACTAAAGTATGAAATTTAAGTGGCAACGGAAAAACGGATAAAGGGAAAAATAAATTAGAAATATCAGACCTATCATTACAAATTCAGTACCAAATGAAAGAGGTGATTTTTCTGAATCCTGGGGTGTAAACAGTTTTTCGATACGACAATTATATTTTTTAAAATTAACTAAAGTATGAAACTTAGATGGCAACACTTCATTTCAATCTTTTCATAATTTGTAGTGAAAATCACGCAAATACAAAAGTCTTTAACTTAAAAATTTATTTTTATATTTCATTTTTTCATTCAAAGCATTTTAGTGAAAAGATATTTATGGCGCATGCGCAGGCGTTTTTTACCCACAATTTAAACACTAATTATCATTTTGAAAATTTCTATATATATAATTTCAAGTTGGGTGAAAACCTAAGTTTCTGGCAAGCGCCGTTGAATTCCGTCCAGCCGTTCTCGAGTGATGCCCGGACAAACGTGTTTATTCTTTTACCCCCTAGGGGGGAACGGGGGGGGAATTTCCGAAAAGTTGATAGATATAATTTTAAGTTGGGTGAAGACCTAAATTCCTGCCAAGCGTCGTTGAATTCCGTCCAGCCGTTCTCGAATGATGCCCGGACAAACGTGTTTTAGTCTTTTACCCCCTAGGGGGGAAACGGGGGGGAATTTCCGAAAAGTTGATCGATATAATTTTAAGTTGGGTGAAGACCTAAATTCCTGCCAAGCGTCGTTGAATTCCGTCCAGCCGTTCTCAAGTGATGCCCGGACAAAAAAAGCGACATTCGGACACGATGACACACACACAGACACACACACACACACACACACACAGGCAAAATTTTCTGAAGTCATTTTCGGCTTTCATGGGGTGTAAAACGTGAAGATATCGCAAAATTTTTCGATTCCGACAAATTTACAGACAAAACTCTGATTTTATTAATATAGACGAGTAATAACGTCATATATTCTTAGCTGTGCAAAGGAATTTTATTCATACGAGTCAAATTTTAGAATTAATTAATGTGCTTAAAGTTACATAAGAACAAGCTTAATATAAGTACTTATTAAATGTGCCGTTTCGTACTGTTTTATTTTTTTTAATTACTATTTTTTTTTTTAATTATTATTATTTTTTATGTGTGTTATAAATTAAAAATTAGATTTTTTTTTTCTTTTTTTTTTTTTTAGAAGGGTGAGGTAGAGAAGGAGATAAAAAATATCTCTGAAAGAAGATTGTATGACTAACTGTAAATACAAAACTTATCTGTATTGAACAATGGAGCTCATTTAAAGATAGGTTTAATTTAAGCATAGTGATAGCTTCCCTGGTCACTATGTTTAAATGAAGCACTTATAAACGGACAATCTGACAAAATATAATTCTGAAAGGAAATTCTAATAAATATGGTCCAATCATTGGTACTGATCAGCATTTTCTTCGACAGCGAATATCTTTATACTGCACTAGTCATAATGAAATAGATATATTTTTTTAATGCACACAAAAAAAAAAAAAAAAATTCTATATTTTATAGTGTTATTAGCAATAAGTTTCAAAGGGACACACAAACATGTTCAGATGCATAAGACCTATAATTGGAAAAAAAATTTAATTTCTTTGTGTGTGTGTTAACACGTTCCAACAATTTTCAAAAGTAATTATAATTCCAATAAGTTTCTGTCATCCGTTACACCCACACTTCAATTTCCGTTAATATTTATAATAGAACGCCTTAAAATTAATCCAACATTCCAGTTCACTACAGTATTTGCTGTCATGGCAATAGTATAATTTGTGCAAATGATTTGTGAGATGCTTTTATGGGATTCTTTATTTTTATTTAGTTATTCAGTCATTTAAAAAAAAAAAATCGTTGACTTTATTTTAAATTATCACAAATTAAGGGTTTAACCATTCATTTTAAAGATATTGACTAGTTCTTTTGAAAGTACTCCCACTGGAGAGAAGCAATGCTCGTACATATACAATAAATAAATAAGTAAATAATGAATAAAAAAAAATCTAGTTGGTTATTACTATTATAAATAATTATTTTCAAATTCATACTGATTTGATAAAAATAATTCGAATTGTGCGAACATTTATACTAAATAGTGTCCTATACCACCATTTTAAAAATTTATATAAATTTGAGTAGCAGTGCCACCTGTTGGCCGATTTTTACCAAAATTTGTAAAGCGCTAAATTATTATAAACACAGTAATAAAACATACTTTCAGCATATCACATAATTTAAAATATCTTTATTCCGACGTTTCGGTTAACATTCAATTTTAACCATTTTCAGGGAAAATGATGTTCATAAACCATAAACATAAATCTATTTAAGCCATTTCGCAGATACTACAAATACAATTCACAAAGAAATTAATATGTGATTACATAAATTATATAAAAAACATTCTATATACATTTTAAAATGAGTTAAAAAAAACCTAAATAAATCACAATCGTGTACACTATAAGGAAAAATAAAACTCATTAATAACATGGAGTCAAAGTATCACGCTGCAGGGTTGCCAGAACAAACTATAGCAGGGGTACTTTAAATTATTTTAAGTTTAAGAAACGAAGCCAAATTGAGAGGGGGGGGGGGGGTTGATGGATAATGTATCATTACAAATTTCGGATTTCCTTTTTATAATTTCAAAAGATTCATAAAGTAGAGCTTGGATTCTATTGTTAGTACTATAAATTATTCGGGCATTTTCAAAATCAGGTTCGATGGGATTAGTTTTATGCGTACGTGAAAAAGCGGTGCTGGATCTGTTATATTTTAAATCTGCAATATTTTCCCTCATTCTATCACTAAAAGATCATTCCTATATAATAGTTAGTTTTATTATCAATTTTATATGGGATTTCATAAACACCTGATTTTAATTTGGAAGAAGGGGGATCTAATTTTTTAGAAAGTAATGAATTTAATTTTAGGGGAGCTTTAGCAACAAGATGAACATTATTAAAAGTTAATTTAGAAAATCCTTCATGTAGACCAGGCCAATATTGTATTTTCTGAAATTTATTATTAGAGGATTTATTACAATAAGAAGATGAAGAAGGGGAAGAAGGGAATTTTATAAATTAATTTATAAAATTAAGTCCCCTTCTTCCCCTTCTTCATCTTCTTATAATCCTCTAATAATAAATTTAAGAAAATACAATATTGGCCTGCTCTACATGAAGGATTTTCTAAATTAATTAATAATAATGTTAATCTTGTTGCTAAAGCTCCCCTAAAATTAAATTCATTACTTTCTAAAAAAATTAGATCCCCCTCCTTTCAAATTAAAATTAGGTGTTTATGAAAGCCCATATAAAATTGATAATAAAACTAACTATTATATAGGAATGACCAATAGACCTTTTAGTAATAGAATGAGGGAACATATTGCAGATTTAAAATATAACAGATCCAGCACCGCTTTTTCACGTATGCATAAAACTAATTCCATCGAACCTGATTTTGAAAATGCCAGAATAATTTATAGTACTAACAATAGAAACCAAGCTCTACTTTATGAATCTTTTGAAATTATAAAAAGTAAACCCAAAATTTGTAATGATACATTATCCATTAATAACCCCCCCCCCCTCAATTTGGCTTCGGTTCTTAAACTTAAAATAATTTAAGGTAACCCTGCTATTGTTTCTTCTGGCAACCCTGCAGTGTGATACTTTGACTCCATGTTATTAATGAGTTTTATTTTTCCTTTTAATGTACACGATTGTGATTTATGTAGGTGTTTTTAACTCATTTTAAAATGTATATAGAATGTTTTTACATAATTTATGTAATCACATATTAATTTCTTTGTGAATTGTATTTGTAGTATCCACGAAATGGCTTAAATTGATTTATGTTTATGGTTTATGAACATCATTTTCCCTGAAGATGGTTAAAATTGAATGTTAACCGAAACGTCGGAATAAAGATATTTTAAATTATGTGATATGCTGAAAGTATGTTTTATTACTGTTTTTATAATTATTAACAGCATATATAAGTGGAATATATTTCTTTAGCTCTAAATTATGTCAAGGTGAGACTACATATTAATTGGTTTAAAATTTTGTACTGTAATTTTTAAAATACATTCGCCACCAAATTTTATCAAACACAGACTGATAGATAGACATTTTCTTTAAAAGACAAATCCTATTCTAGACCTCCCAAAACATGTAAATCCATCAAAAACCTGAAGTAGAAAATTTTACGAAACCAATACTTTCTCTTATTTTATGTAGAAGAAAGTAAAATCTCTGTGCATTGAAGTATATGATAAAAACAAAGTAAATCAAAACACTCATTGTGAATACATTCACGTCAAGAAGGAAGACATCTCTGTATTTACTCAAGGGTTTACTCATAGAAACGAAGGGAATTCCTCGTAGATTTAATCTGAAATCAAAATAGATAAACTGGAAATTTCTGTTTCTGTGAAAGGAAATTATTAAGTGACATTCAAGACACTTATATTCTTATATATATGAAAGGATAAATGCTTAATCTACGTACGAAAAGGAACATTATTCAATATGAATTCAATCGTAATATATTATTGCATAGATAATTAAAGAATATGGAAGTCAAAAGAAAATTATAAATATAAAAATCTAACATATATTTAATAAGAATTGTTAAATAAAAAAGGAAAAAAAAAAACCCTTATATTTAATAAGAATTGTTAAATAAAAAAGGAAAAAAAAACCCTTATATTAAAAGTTATTTTAATAATTTATCTTTAAATTTAGATTTTATAATAGATTTCATTTAAGATTTTTTTTTTTTTTTTCTGAAAAAAAAATTTTTTTGAACTCAAACTCTAATACCTTATTTCTTATGTTTTGCTTATAAACCAAAATAACTTATTAAAAAAAAAAAAGAAATGGAACCATAAACTCACAACGGTTTATATGCGGGAAAAAAAATTAAATACACCACATGGCGTAAAACTGAGTCGAATCTAAGCTCATCTTGCAAGTTTTTAGTTATACTTAAAAAAAAAAAAAAAAAAAAAAAAAGAAAGAAAGAAAGAAAGAAAAAAACCTGTAAGCACGCATTTAATGCTTTGTTTTTCGTCTCTCATCTGTTTTAACATGCAATCCATTTACTGATTTCAGTGTTTTAACAGTTTCCCACAAAATTGAAAAGTGTTAATGACTTTGGTTTGTCTGTCCGTCTGTCCGTCTGTCCGACTGTCTGTTGGCGCTCTAACTCCCGTAAATATTTATGGAATTTCTTGAACTGATATATGTTATTCAAGTTCACTATCGAATGTTCCCTTTTGAAAATGGGGTGTGCATCCCTAGTGGTTAATGTATAGGAGCACCCGAAATTATTCCAAAGCATTTTGTTCTACTGGGAGGTATTTCTATAAACCGTATTTTAATACCTTTACTGTATAGAAACCTTAGTGATATTAAAATATGTTATACAAGTCCACAATAGGATGTTTCCTATATAAATTGGAGTAAATACCACCACTGGTTCGTGCGCAGGGACATTCTAAAGTATTCCAAAGCATTGCATTCTATGAGAGGTACTTCTATAAACCAAACATAATAACTTTATTTTCCACAAAGTTGACTGAAATTGAAATATGTTATTCATAAACACAAATAAATGTTTTCTATAGAAAATAGTATGATTAGCATCAGATTTACAGGGCCACACAAAATTATTCACTTACTTTAAAAGATATTAATAAAAATTTGCTGGACTTGCACTCCGTTTACATTAAGCGTTTTAAACATTTTTTATCAACTTTTAGCTTGAATATGATTTCGATTTGTGTACCTGTCTGCCCATTTGTCTGTCTGTCTGTCAGCACTCTAACTCCCATAAATATTTATAGAATTTCTTGAAACTGGTATATGTTATTCAAGTTCACTACCGGATGCTCCCTTTTGAAAATGGAGTGAATACTTCTGGTTTATGTACATGGACACCCAAATGTATTTTAATCATTGTGTCCTAAAGGAGGTATTTCTATAAATCATATTTTAATACCTTTACTGGACACATTTCTTAATGAAATTATTTTCAGATTTTTTAAAAGATGTTATAGATTAATCAAGTGTTATAGATTAATCAATGGAATTTTCCCTATGCAAAATGACATTAATAGGTCCTGTAAAACTAGTTTGTGTACAGGGAACCAAACAAATGCCAATACGTTGTGCTTTAGGACAAATATTTTTTAAAATCACATTTAAATAACCTTGTACCGTAAAAATCATAAAGAAATTGACGTGTATTGTTAATATTCTAACATAATGTTTTGTAAACCTGAAGATTTACAGGCTACTCTAAAGTATTCATGTACATTAAGGGCTGCAATTATATTCTAATGGCTACATTTTCTTTTGCGTTAAGCCTTTTTAACACTTTCCAACATTGTCTCAGAGTGATTTTAAATTCCATTAGTCTGTCTGTATACTTTTCAGTTCTTCTTGTTGTCTATTGTGTGATAACGTAGGTACAGAATATTGAAAGTTAAACGATACAACATGTAAGTACAGTTGAAAAGTGTTATTAATCAATGCGTACTGCATTATTTTTCTTTTTCTTTTCTTTTTTTTTTTTTTTTTTTTGGAGATAAATTCAAATGGTTGTCGCAATTGCGTAAGTAAAGACATTTGCATCAATCATCGTCAAAATGACGCAACATAATTTAAAACTCTCCTTTGTTTTATGAACCAGATTTATTTTTCTATAAAACGTATTTATTCTGACTCATGTTTCATTTAAATCTATTGAGGTGCCACTTTTGGAGGCTTTCTTCACTCTCTCATTTATTTATTTTTTTTCATTTATTGATGTATTTATTCTTTTTTACACTTTGTGTAGGCTTTATTTAGATAGGTTTAACTCTCTTTTTAGGTACGCTTATTTTTGTTACTGTGTTTGCAGTGTTGGATTACCATGTAGCTTATGGGTCCTCATAATTATTAGGGGCCCTTTTCAGTACTTACTGGCTAGATCGGAACCGGAATGTTCGAACAGTGTCTACTTGGAACCCCAGCACTATGATACATTTCAAAAATAAACATTTCGGTGTGGTGCCTCAAGTTGAGGCTTTCTACACCCTCTTCTTCTGTAAATTTGGTTTTTTTAATACTTGAATTTGTAATCAATGACTTTAAAACTCTTCATACTTAGTCTTTTAGGGGAAAAAATGTATTGTCTCTGTAAATAGTCTTTTTTTTTTTTTTTATTGAGGACTGCCTCAGGTTATTACACTTATCTTCAATTACTGCTAGCTTTTAATTCATGATTTAACATCTTCTTAACATAATTAACATCTATCTTCAGTGATTTCATCACATTTTAAATGTTTATTTCCTTTTTTTCGTTGATATGCCTTAAGTGAAAGCTTTCTGCACATTTTTTTTTCTTTTTCTTTCTTTCTTTCTTTTATTTTTTCAGTAGAATTCTCTACATTTAGACATATTTTAACTTTTTTATGAATCCTACTATAGATTTAGTCTCTTAAGATGCACCTGAGCGTAAATTTGTGAAAACTAGCCAGCCCATAAAGCTTCAACGTTTCACTATTTTGCTATTAAGGTACGGTTCAAAACGTTGGTAATGATCGACGGAGTTAGTCTTTGCCTAAATTCGTTGCTCTCAGCGATCGGAGGAGTTTAGTTAAATGTTTAACTTGATAAATTCAATTATTTCCTTGAATATCTTTGTGCGGTTTAAAATATTTAAAAAATCTAAATTTGAATAATTAGGTCAAAGTTATATTAGTAAATTAGTTATTTTTACTTTCTCTTACCCATAAGGTAGAGAAAGTATTGTTTTTGGGTCAAATTATCGAACGCGAGATTTTGTTATATTTACACGTTTTGAGGTGCCCTGAATACGAAAATCATGTTTTTAGCAAATGGTCTGTGTGTATGTCTGTGTGTCTGTGTGTGTCTGTCTGTGTGTCTGTCTGTGTGTCTGTCTGTGTGTCTGTCTGTGTGTCTGTGTGTCTGACTGTTATCAGCATATCTCAAAAACAAATTACGGCAGAAAGTTCAAACTTGCTATTCTAAATGTGTATCATATAGGGATGCTACAGTAAGCTTTTCGTTAAGATCAAGCAAATGGTTTGTGTACAGGGACAATCAAGAGAATTCTAATACATTACGTCTATGGGGGAAATTGCAGGAAAGTAGAGCTTAACGTCTATAGACTGAACTAAACCAAAAGAAACGAATATATATTTTTTGTAATAGAGATAGTTAACTGGGAAAAAAATTTTGTGTATGTAAGAGCCTCGCCTCCCCCCCCCCCCTGGGGGGGAAGTCCCCCCTCGAGGGGAGTAAATTTTCATGATGGGTATCTTTCAAAAGAGCTCGCCAATACCTTTAAAACGAATGGTTAAACCATCGATCTGCGATAATTTAAAACAAAGTTATCGATTTTTTTTACTTTTAACGAAAAAAAAAAAAAAAACTAAAAAAAAAAAAAATCGTTTTTTTTTTTTTTTTCTCTCCCTTCTTTTTAATGAGGAGAATAAAATGGACTTTTTTTTTTGGATATTTGGTGTTATACCACTTCTCTAATATGGAAATCGTCTGCATTATCATAAGAGATTTTTTTTTTTTAATAATAATTTTAATAAATTATTTTTTAAAAACAGAATTATTTTTTAATAACCGAATTAAATTCTATGTAAATGTAGGTGCATTAATGAAACGGGGAGTTGAGGGGGGCAGCAGCCCCCCCCTCACACAGAACTAATCTTATATATATTATAAATGTGAATGTCCGTTTATTTGACTGAGTTTCACGCTAAAACTGCTCGATGGATTTCGATGAAATTTGTTATGGAGATAGCTTATACCCTAACTTAAAAAGTTGGCTACCTTTTATTCCGAAAAAAAATTTGTTTTTGCGATTTTTATGCATAAAATAGCAATTTTGTAAGCTAATAATAGCAAAAAATTAGCCATTTAAATTTATCCATAATTTAATTGTTGCCAAAAAAAAAACGAATTTATTTATTTTTTTCAACAGGAAAATAAATACATTTCTCTAAACGTGAACAAAAATAAAAAAAAAATAAATAAATAAATAAATAAAAATAAATAAATAAATAAAAATAAATAAATAAATAAAAATAAATAAATAAATTATGCATCTCAAAAAATTGACGTCATTTTTAATTTAAAAATTCTTTTACAAATTGCTAATATAGTTTAAGATGCTAATGTGTGTTCTACTAAAATCAGTTTTATTTATAGTAGATCATCCTGGGTGATTTTTTAAATTGTTGCGTTGAAGTACACCGAACATTTTTCGCCAAGAGGCTTAATTTAGCATTATTTAATCTAGGTAGTTCAAGAAAATATAAAAGAGGTTTAATTTAGCAACAGCAATTTTAATCTAGGTAGTTCAAGAAAAATGTAAAATTTATAAAATACTACACAACGAAAAAAAATAAACTGAAATAGTAGTCACATAAATGATCTATTTTTATCTGAGTAGATAATTTTATAGAAAAAAAAGTGCAGTTTTAAAAATAGAAAATTTATTTCATTAAGCACTATTTTAAACCTAAAAACCATTAATAAAATAAACAGAATATGAAGGGTTCTTATATGTTAACGAAAAGGTGTCCGATAAAACGCTTTCTATTTTTATGCAAGAAATTATACAAAAAAAAAAAAAAAAAAAATCGCTAATATGGCGACAAAAATTCAAAAGCCGCCAAGGGAGAGATTCAATAAAGTTGTGTAGCACGATAATGTTTAGTTATTTATTTATTTTTTTATATACCAATCACTACGCTAATTGAACATACAAATAAATGAGCTGCTGTGTGTGACTGCACTTGCACGCTGTCGGGAAGAAATATTTGATTAATTCAAATTAATATTTAAATAACTAAACAAAGATATGTTTAATAGAAAGCATAGTCTTGGAGACAAACTTGGCGAGTGGGTTATTTGCTTTACTCCTGTGGAACAAGTGACTATTTTTAGACTGTCCCAGAACATTCATCGAATAATGACTTATACTGTACGAATAACAGCTTCAACTGTTTACAGAATATTCGAAGAATTAACACCAGCTATTGGACTATTTTCGAAAATATTTGTTTTAATAATAGTTTTGTTGTACAGATTCGAGAAGTTCAAAAAATGTTTGATATTGCCAAGGAGGTCCCATACTAAAGCTGTGACGAAAATAGTCGCCAATCGAAATATATTCAGTTACAAAGAAATCATTTAAATATAGTGTCCAGCGAAGCGGGCAGAGCCTGCTAGTTATCATATAAAACTCTTCAGAAGCCTAATATGAATTGTTTAACACAGGTTTACATAACAGTACTCGTTATCTTACCTTTTAATCTGCAACCTGTATTTATAGTGTTAAATTTCAGAGTAAGAGAAAGTCGTGTGAGTGACACACCAGATTATTTAATTAATTAATTTATCTTAATTAATTAATTAATTAATTTTTATTTATTTATTCATTTATTTATTTATTTATTTATTTATTTGTTATTATTATTATTATTTTGAATTAAACATTCCACATCTTAAATGCTGTTGCAAGTATTAAACTTGATATTAATATCTACGTGAGAGAGAAAGAGAGACAGATGGTGTCTCAAAATTACAGCGACAATGTTTAAAAGGACACGCCGTAAGGATTCAGAATTGCACAGGAACCCATGTCCTCAAATGTCTTCTTAACCCTAACCCTTTAAGAATCGGGTATTTTGGGATACTTTTTAAAAGATGTATATATAAATGTTTATTTCGTGCAAATTGTTACATATGAAAGATATGCATAGTAATAATAGTATTTCTAACCCATGTATTTAAAACACTGATTGTATTAATGCAAATATTGGGTATGATTTTATGAAATGATGAATGGTGCGATGTTTTAAATTTTACATAGTAGGCAGAGTTACAAATGACCACGAAAAAAATTGACTACACGCGAGATGTCGATAATATTAGCCTTTGGCGGTAAGTGTTAAATAGTACTACAATGTATCCGTTTCTTAAAGGGTCAATATGATGTTTGCGGTCGTAGGTTGCTATGCATTCTTCTTTCTTTCAGCTGTTATTTATATCCACTTAAAGTTTGTAGCTCTACGTTTGCACCACCAACATTTGTTGAAAATACCCTAAAACTCCCGGTTTCAGTATTGCAAGATTCAGGAAATTTTTTATTCAATACCTACCGCTAAATTTTAATTGTAACGGTTGCAAATCACTTCGAAGATCAATCATCTGTTAGGTATATCATATATTACTCCTCAAAATTATTGGTGATAATTGAACAAAAGTATACTTAAATTTGGCAATTCTGCCCGGTTCATAAACGGTTAATATGAACATGAATTCCTATGCAATTCTGAGTATCTGTGATGTGACCTATCGTCTCTTAAAGTTTCTAACTGTAATTTTGAAACACTCTGTTTTGTCATTTCACAACGGTTTCAAACTCAGTATTCCAAAATTAAAAGAAAAAAAAAAGTTATAATGTGTATTAAAGAAAATTTTTAGACTTATATTTCATAACGAAAACTGAATTACATCACGACGTATATTGACTGATGACTTTGGAAGAATTCATATTTTAGTTGACGTCACAAAGTAAACATTCATTAGAGTTTAAATTATCTCTAAAAGAAATCATGTTGGAGATCACGTGTCATCGATAATTTATAATAAAAACAACTTTAAAACACGTCAATTAAAATTATATTTAATTAAAAACATTTTAAAAATTATATACAGATTCGAAGCTTTTCTCTTTTACATACAAAGCATCTTCAGGAATTACCTTTTTAGATTTCATATTAGCAGTTTAGGTATATTGCAGTAATCGCCAGTTAACAGTTAAGCAATCTTCAGCTAATTGAGGAGATGGTGAACATGGGAACAAATGGGTAACTTGCGTTGTCTAGTGGAGGTTGTCTTAAAACATGCATTTTACAACTGCAAACCTGGGAGCAAAAAGGAGTGGATCATGCAGGGTTCCCAAATTGCTGCGTGTAGGAGCTGTTACTACTGTAGAAGTGTACTTGTACTGAAGAGGAAGAAGAAAAGAAGTGGGTATTTACAGGGCTACCAAAGTGATGCATGTAGGAGCTGTAAC
The DNA here is from genome assembly GCA_963930645.1 of Salticus scenicus. Lineage (NCBI taxonomy): Eukaryota > Metazoa > Arthropoda > Arachnida > Araneae > Salticidae > Salticus > Salticus scenicus. The sequence goes on from OZ005653.1 coordinate 47,223,868, forward strand.
GATCATAGGAGTTTAATTGTACTGAAGTACCGTATGATTCTATTGTAGTGTAGGGGTAAAATTTTCAGTGGTTTTATAAGCCATATTGTAGAGCTATAAGAAACTTAGAAAAACATAAAATATATTAATTATCTAAATTTCATTAGTTTACCGTATTATTAGTAAAATTTATGTATCTTTAGAATTTACTGCATTTGGACATTTAACTATACTAATGGCTTCTGACACATAGAGTGCTTGAATATTAGGTGATGCTGAAATAATTTTAGCATTGTTTCCATATAGGATTAGAATCTGGATTAGCATATACGAAATCCACAAGCGTAGAGCATTTTCCTTTTTTAATATATAACATATGTTCTTGTATTCGTATGGTTAAAGTTCTTTTTGTTTGCCCGATATAATAAAAAAGTTCATTATTAGTTTCAATTGGTACTTTAAACACACCTCCAGTGAGTCCATTTAGATCGTAGTCATTAAAAGCTAATTGTTTAATAGTCAAGGGAGAACTAAAAAGGATTAAGAAGTTAAATTTTCTCCAGATATAATGTTTGACCCTATTGAATTCTTTACAGTAGGAGAGTCTATCAGTATATTGAAATTATGGAGTTAAATTCATAGTGTGATTGATAGGACTAGTTAACATTCCATTTTTTTATTCCATTAAAAATTTTAACAATACTAGATTTACTATATCCTGCATAATTACCAATATGGATAATTTTATTTATTTGTTGATTTTCGTTAAATTGAAAAGATGCATAATTTATAGTGCGGGTAATGTAAGAATTAAAAAATGCATTTTGATATATAGCAGGGTGAGCTGAATCAGCTGGAATTGGTAAAGGTATAAATTATTTTTTGAAATAAGCATCAAACTAGATAATTAAATTATCTTTATTACGATACATATAAAGATCTAGAAACGAAAGCGAGCGGTTGATTTCTGTTTCGTAAGTAAATTTTGTAGACGGAAATTGGTTGTTAAAATTATCAATTAGATTAAGTAGTGAATCTTTTGAATAAGGCCAGGAGATAAAAATATCACCAACAAAACGTAAATAAATAGTAGGTTTGGTTATAGAAGAATCAAACACGCATTTTTCTAATTCTATAAGAAGCAAGTCTTCTGAAACAGAACTAAGAGGGGAACCCACCGGATGCCAAACATTTGTTTATATATGATTTGTTAAACAGAAAAACATTATTATAGTTAATGAGACTGAAAGCTTCGGGTATAAATTTGGAAAACAGCGTTAAGTGAGGGCGTATAATTGCATTTATTAAGGATAATGTACATAACTATATCTAAAGGAATATTTGGAAAAAGAGAAACAACACCTTAAATTGTTTAAATTAAGAAACATGGTCGAAAATATAATGTGGAGTGCAAAATTTCTGCAACAAACACCCATGGATCAAGATATGACACTAGAAGTTTTAGCTGTTTCTATAAAAACGAATGAAACGCAAACCGTCGCAAGAAAACACGGCGTAGCGATAACGTGTTTGATTCGTGAGTAGGAGGTACTGAGGTCAAGTGCCGGAGAGAGCGTTTTGTATTTTAATGTTTTATTTCAATTAAGTTTTTTTTAAATTTCAATTTTTAGTTACATTTAAATTAAATTATTAATTACATCTAAAAAAATGCCACATTTATTATATTAAGAACATTATCTTCTTCTTCATCTATTTTTTTTTTTTTTTTTTTTTTGAGTATATCAGTCAATAAAGGTTAATTATTACTTATAAACTTTGAATAAACACCATAAAATGCAATAAACTCGCAACAATTGTTTCGGGTCGAAAAAACCACGACCCTTCATCAGGCGAACAAAGTAAGCACGAGTGCTGCAATCAAAGCGGCAACGCACAAAATCGTTTAAAATGAAAAGAAAAAGTATATAAAGTAGAAACTAAATATAGCTACTGGTGTGAGTAGAATTGTACCAAAAAACAAGGAAATAAATAAATGGGTGAGATTAAACACATAACAATCAAAGGATAACCAAAATTAAACTAAAATCTAAGTTACGTGAGTAATTTCCAAGCATCAGAGAAGAAAGGAGTGGAAGAAATATCATTAACAAGATTTTTCGAATTTTTAAATATGTAAAATGCTTCATGAATATCCAAATGGGAGGAACAGACAGGAGATGAAATTATGTTAGTTTTGGAAAAATCAAAGCGATGACCTTGAGACCAGCAGTGGGAAGCAATAGAAGATTTGGTAATCTCTTCATTACGAACATTCCGACGGTGCTCATTTATTCTGTATTTCAAACGCCTCCTAGTTTGACCAATATAACCTAAGTTGCAGGACGAACACGGAATTGAATAAATTCAATTCCGAATAAATTCAATTTTCAAAACTCGTATGATTTTGTGAACAAAATTAAATGCATCTCTCCATCTAACTATACTATGATTTCTCTAGATGTAAAGTCACTTTTTACAAATGTTCCGGTTCAAGGTGCTCTGGTTTGTTTAGAGAGAAGGCTACGTGAATTCCATTATTCTTCTATTGAAATTGAGGAGCTTGTAAATTTAGTTCATTTGTGTATCAGGCAAACTGCCTTCATTTTTAATGGTACTTATTATTCCCAAAATGATGGTATGGCCATGGGTAGTCCTCTCTCTCCTTTACTTTGCGACATTTATATGCACTATTTTGAAGAAAAACTCTTCGGTGTATATAAATTTCCTCACTGGTTTAGATATGTGGATGACACTTTCGTTCTTGTCTCCCCTGACGTCGATTTGTCCAATTTACTTTCTTTGGTCAATTCGATTGACCCATGCATTCAATTCACTTTTGAGGTTGAACAGGATTGCTCTTTGCCTTTCCTTGACGTTCTTGTGAATAAAGAAAAGGATTGTTTCTCAACTTCTGTTTTTAGAAAACCATTCTCAGTCTCTTTGCCGCCGCATGCTCTCTCTAACCACGCCCCTCAACAAAAAATGTCTGCTTTTTACACTTATGTTTACCGTGCCTTACACATTTGTTCTGATCCGTCTAATCTTTCGAAAGAAATTAGTTATTTAAAATCTCTAGCTCTCTCTCGTGGCTATAACCCATCTATCATCGATAAAGCTCTATATAAATTTAAGAATCCTAAACGTTCTGCTCCCAAATTAAACGATCATAGTCTCATCCCAGTTGTTTTACCTTTTTATTCTTCACTCTCTTTTAAAATCTCTAAAATTCTTTCACCGTTTGGTTTCAAAGTTATTTACAAACCCGTCAATAAAATTAAATTATCTTCTCTTAAGGATCCCATTCCCACCGAAAACCGTTCTGGAATTTATTCAATTCCGTGTTCGTCCTGCAACTTAGGTTATATTGGTCAAACTAGGAGGCGTTTGAAATACAGAATAAATGAGCACCGTCGGAATGTTCGTAATGAAGAGATTACCAAATCTTCTATTGCTTCCCACTGCTGGTCTCAAGGTCATCGCTTTGATTTTTCCAAAACTAACATAATTTCATCTCCTGTCTGTTCCTCCCATTTGGATATTCATGAAGCATTTTACATATTTAAAAATTCGAAAAATCTTGTTAATGATATTTCTTCCACTCCTTTCTTCTCTGATGCTTGGAAATTACTCACGTAACTTAGATTTTAGTTTAATTTTGGTTATCCTTTGATTGTTATGTGTTTAATCTCACCCATTTATTTATTTCCTTGTTTTTTGGTACAATTCTACTCACACCAGTAGCTATATTTAGTTTCTACTTTATATACTTTTTCTTTTCATTTTAAACGATTTTGTGCGTTGCCGCTTTGATTGCAGCACTCGTGCTTACTTTGTTCGCCTGATGAAGGGTCGTGGTTTTTTCGACCCGAAACAATTGTTGCGAGTTTATTGCATTTTATGGTGTTTATTCAAAGTTTATAAGCAATAATTTTTACAACGCCAGTTTTGTGATGCTTCTTTATTAAATAAAGGTTAACCTGGAATTAAAATATATATATATTTATTTATTTATAAAAATGAAAATCGTATTTAAAGTTATAAATATAGTTTGTATTATATAATGTATATGATTAAATTTAGAAAATTGACGAAAGCATAAGCATTTTTCACAACGACAACAAGAAGTATAAGAAGATGGATCATAATTAATTACATTGCAGTCTCGTTCGCCGGATATTATTGTTCATGACGAACATTTTATTAAATATTTGGCTTTTCTTTGAGATTACTAGATTCGTAAAATTCATATTTGCCCAGATTTTGAAATTTTTGAAATGTAAACTAATTATAAGTTAGTGAAATCATTTTGAGAAAAACTGCCGTTGTTCTCTATTTTACTATCAATTCCTCCGGCACCAACAAATTTGACAGCTGTTTAATAAAATATTTGAAATAAAAGTTAAATGAAACATCGATTAATTAAGCAAAACTTGTTGTGTATTCGGAATTTTTCACGCAAAAAATTGCATGAATAAGAGCAAAATTAAGGGCAGACAATCAACAATTGTTATTAGTGACGTCTATAAAAAATATTAATTTAAAATTTACATAAAACACTAGCACAAATCATGAATGAAATTTTATCTAAATGTAATATTTCTGTATTTCCCTTAAATTATTCATTTCCTTTAATAAAAAAATCTGGAGTGACTCCACTCGACTTCCCGAACATTTAGTAATTAACGGTTTTGTAGATAAAGTAAAGTAAATGGAGTTGTTAAATAATCAAAAGAGAGAAAATTATAATAGGATGTTTTAGTATTTTTCTACATATAGTACACGATGTTTAATTTAACGCTATTGAACTTTGAGCACATAGATCATAATGATAAAGAACTTATCGTTGCGTTCCTGTAAAAACCTATAAATGCTAGATTCGCCAAAATGTTTATAGTTAGTGCAACAATGAAATATTCATATAAATTTTCAGCTCAATTGAAAATGGCGTTTAGACGCTATCGCACTTTTAAAAATTTGGTAACATAGGCCCTAATGATAAAGCATTTTTCTTTCTATCCCTCAAAAAAAAGAAACTGTGTGTGCTAAATTCTCCAAAATCTATACACTTCGGGCAAACTGTACCCTATAACATATGCAGAATTTTTTTTTTTTGCTTAGTTTAATAAGGAGTTTAGACGCTATGACACTTTTAAAAATTTGGTCTCATAAGCCATAATGAAAGAGAATCTTTCTTGTTATCCCTGTAAAAAATATATATAAGTGTTAAATTCACTAAAATCATTAGGGATCGTGCTACGGTAACACACAAACACACACACACATACATCATCGTAAAAATAGTGAAAACAGACTCAGGAGACCTCAAAACGTATAGAAACATCAAAATCTCAAATTTGAATTTTTGACATGATTACAAAACTTTTCGTATGCATGTATCTTCGGAAAGTAAAAAAATAATAATTGGTTAAAAATTATAATATATATATATATATATATATATATTAAATCGTCCGCGTAAAAAAAAAAAAAAAAAAAAAAAAAAAAAACCTTTTTAAATAAATATGCTGTGAAATCCTTTTATAATAAATTTTCTCTTAAAATACTAATTTAATTCAATGAAAAGCGTCAAAAATAATAATAATAATAATAATAAAATAAATAAAAATAAAAATAAAATAAATAAATAAGTAAAAGAACTGGTCTCAGTACCTTTTACTCACGTGTCAGACATGCTACCACAGCGACAAATGTTCTTTCTGTGATTGGTGTTTTATCGGTTATTATTGAAACAATTAAAACTTCTAGAGTCTCATCTTCATCTGTGGGGGAAAGGGGTTAATGCGCAAAATTTGTATTCTACCCAATGTTTTCGATCATGCTCTTTAATTTAAACTTGGTATGGTTTCAACAGGAATTTCACCGATTCATACTTTCCAGTTAGTATTATTTCTTAATAAAGGATCAGCGAATTATTTTAGTCTAGAACCATTTCTATCTGTTTATGATATCTTTTTTTAGGAAATTACGATACTTTTTAAACTTTAAAACGTTAAAAGCCCATTTAGGATACTTTGAACAAAATATTCCATTTCATGCTTAGATATAATGTGGTTTAATTATTTAAAAACTTTCGAATAAAATATATATTTATAATTATTAAAATTTTAACGAAAATATAAATAATGAATTTTATATTATTAAATATTTTAATACATAAAATGTTTATCTATAATTATGTTTACATATTTAATGAAAGACTGATTGTATTTATTTTTATTTTGTTTTATTTTTCGTTTAAAGACAAACAGACAGGAAATTTACAAAAACTGCTTCACGTAATTTTAATCTTTATTTATTTATTATTATTATTATTTTTTTTTTTTTTTCAAAAATAAATTTGCAAAATGAAAATATTTAACGGAGAAAATTTAATGAAATTTGTTATTAAAGTCTGAAACTTTGCGCTATACAATAATATATGTGCAATAAACAATTTAAAATTAAAGTAAGTCTATAAATGATGTAGACCAATTTCCTTTGAAATTGTAATTAAAAATTATTATAACTCAAGAGACGTGCATAACTTTCAGATTATAAAGCTTTACTTTGTTCCTTTGGACGAAGAAAAACTTTTCTTTCTGTCATTATAACCGTTTATGTATAATTTCATATTAATTGAACCTTTCCAGACACTTTGACACAAAAGCTATTAATAAGATTAAATGATCATGTGATGAAGAACAATGAAGGGATGAAATTAGTAGTTACCTAATTTCCGTTAGAGAATAAATGAAACAGTTATATCAGTTTCAGTCTGTCTAGCATTCATTTGAAATATAAATTAATAGCTTTATATAGAAAAATTTTTGTTATATGATAAGATTGAAATTGACAGAATCTCAAAATCGTAAATTATCTAAGCAATACATTGATATAAGTTTGAGTAATTAATAATGATAATATTTTTAGCAGTATTTACTGTCAGTATTAAGCATATTTTCTTATAAAATAATTTCGATCTATCAAAGTTTCACAGTTCCAATTAGTTATTAAATGAAAATGTTCACTAGATAAAAATTAATGTACTTTTCATGGAAGGAAGGTAGGAAGCTTGGGTTTTATCGTCTCACTTGTGCTGCGTTATTGTGTAACTTTCATGACTGAACTGAAAACTAAAAAATATCTATTAACATATCAAAAGGTTGTGCTTTTGATAAATTTACAATGATTTAAAATTTCTAAACATGTTTTTATTTATCTGTTTTAAAAATTTTAAATGACCGCCATTCTGAAACATGATGACAGTTCAATTTGAACACAGTGTTGCTTGGTGACGTTTTTATTCAATATCCACAACCAAAATTCATTTGTTACGGTTGCCTAATCACTTCGAAAATTAACTCGTCTATTATGTATATCAAATACCACTTCTCAAAATTATTGCTGATTACTGAAAAAAAAAATGTCCTTAAATTGGCAACACTTCTTTGATCCACGATATAGAAGATATTTCTTAGATAATTCCTCTGTGTTATTTTGTTTCAAATTGGCATAGTATTGTGGAAATTAACACGTGGAAAATTTTTCCATTATATATGTACATATATATATATATATTCTGGGTACGAGAAAGTCGTGTGAGTGACACAGCAGATTATTTAAATTATTTAAATCTTAAAAAAAAAAAAAATAAATAAATAAATAAATTACATTATGTAAAGAAACAAAAATACAGAGTGATAATAATATTTTTAAAAATTGAATTTTTATATAAATTTTACTTATCACATATTAAACATTGATCACTATAATCATTAATACTGTTAATTTCTATAATCACTATTTTAAAAATTTCCTGACTTCCATTCTACATTTTTATTTTTATTTCCTTCCAGAACATCTAATTACATGTCTAAACCTTTTCTAGTCATAAGGGCTTAGACATGTAACTTAAAATACACTGGAAGTCGTAAGGTAGGAGTAGCGTCGATTTTCAGAAGTAAAGGTCGCGAGAGAAGTCAGTATTGAAAGTAGCGAAAAGTGATAGCGTCAATTTGGGATTGGATGTTAAAATTTCTAGCTAATTCCAGCATAGTATTGCGATGTTGATGGTGAGATTGCTTGTTGAAGGTGTCGAGCACAGTGAATTTAGGTTAGCATACAGTGTCTAGTTATTGGATAGATAGTTGGATAAACTGAAAACATGATATACGTAGATTGTGAAAGGTGGGATGAAATTCAATGCGGATAGTCTTAAAAGAAATAGCTTGGTAAAATGACGTGAATCGTATCGTCTATTTTTGAGAATTTTAAACAGAATGATAGTTGCGCCGTTGGTATGGTGTTGCTGGATATGTATCGGGTGTTGATAGCTAGTAAATAACATTACATATCAACAAAAAAATTAACAAAAAAACCAGAAACATAATTAATCCTAAAGGTATTGAAGCTATCGTCAGGGAGACCCCTTAAATGCAGGGTAGAAATGAAACAGCAAGATGTTTTAAGAGACGCTAGCAAAAGTTAAAAGTATCTGGGTCCCCCACGTCCTGCCCAAAGAAAATAATCCATAACTACTGTAACACGAAATTAAGACGGAAGAATTTATGAAAAAATAAATAAACAAAATTATACAACAGTATATACAAATATAAATCTAAAAACTTATAAAAGATTGTAAAAAAACACTTACTGAAAGCAAGAAAAGTATACACCACTACATCTAAAATGAAAAACATTTACTTAATACTTAATAGTTACAGATGGCAATAAATATATATACGAAGGATTAACCCCAAAAGCCTCAATGCTTTTTGTTTTTAATTTTGTTTTCTGGTTTTATTGTTAATTTTTTCTGTTATATGTTATGTTATTTAATTTTTGTTAAGTTTACATATCTTATAATTCTTGCATATTTTTCCGCATGTAATAAGCAAAACACATTTAAATTTTGCTTATTAGTTTTCAGTTATTTAATCTTTCGTCCTCTTTTCTAGTATATGTATACATATTGATGTATTCCTTCAGTTATGTTTCTTTTGACTTATATATATATATATATATATATATATATGAGTGTGTGCATACCTGTATAGAATTACCAGCATTACCATTTTATTTCTTAATATTGTTTGTTTATTTTTTATTTTTTATCAAACAACAATTTTTGTAGAATACATTTTTCTAATAATGGCATTACAATTAAAGAAGAAGAAATATAACCTTAAAAAAGTTATCTGTGGAGGGATTTTGAATAGAATTGTGGACTGTATGGTTTTAAAAATCGCTGGTTTAAATTATATTAAATTATAAATCAGTTTAAAATGAATTTGAAGGACTCACCTTCCTTTCAATTGAGTTAATAACATCATATTTAAGAAACAATGAATAAAAGCTTGAATACATACACAAAATAGAATATAAACGTGAATTATTGACTTTATTTCAGCTCATACGTTAGAATAGAATTTTTCCAGCTGACCGCTAGAACACAACAAAAAGAACAAACTAGAATAGAACCGCAGAAAAGTAAAAACGGTTCACAGCAAATTGAGAAAGAAATTATTTAAAGGATAACTAACAATTAATTGAAAACATGAATAAAATAAATAATAATAAAAGAAAAAAGAATTAATTTTGCGTTTAAAACACATTAAAATATCAATAAAAAGAATGAATTTAAATCAAAGTTTTTTACTGAAGTTCTTTCAGAATTGCATAGTGCTGCCATCTATTGTCAAAATTCAGAGTTATTAGAATTCTGAACATTCTCCCCCACCGGGAGAAGGAGTGTCACTTTAGCAATAGGGCGTTGAATTTCACCACTCTCAGTCCAAATGCTGACTACACGAACTCTATTATCAGGTCCTGGATAGGTACGAATAATTCTACCCAGCTTCCACTGGAGAGGAATAGATTGGGGATCATGAATAGCAACCAAGTCCCCAATTTGAAGATCAGTTCGTGAAGTGAACCATTTAGGTCGATTCTGCAGGTGATGTAGATAGTCTCTAGACCATCTCTTCCAGAAGTCTTGCTTCATTCGCTGGATTAGAGTCCAACGAGAAGATAAAGTGAGATTTGGTGAATTCCCACTTTCTGGAATCTCAAGGAGTGGAACTCCTATCAGGAAATGTCCGGGAGTGAGGGCTCTAACATCAGATGGATCTGAAGAAAGTGGTGTTAATGGTTTGGAATTTAAGCAGGTTTCTATTTGACATAAAAGAGTAGTAAGCTCTTCAAAATTTAGAATGGTAGCCTTACAAGCTTTAAGTAGGTGACTTTTCGTCAATTTAACAGCAGATTCCCACAGTCCACCGAAATGAGGGGAATATGGTGGGATAAAATGCCAATTGATGAAGTTGCTGGCAGCAAAATTTTGAACATTTTCAGAACTAATGATTCGAATTAGTTGCTTAAGATAGTTAGCAACTCCTCTGAAATTTTTTCCGTTGTCACTGAATATGTCTGATGGCAGTCCTCTTCTAGAAACAAATTGTTTTAGGGATGCTAAGAAAGCTGATGAAGATAAATCTGAAACAGCTTCTAGGTGCACCGCTTTTGTGCACATGCAGACAAAAACACAAATATATGACTTCAATTTAACTTTAGATCTAGGCACATTTGGTTTAGTGATGAGTGGGCCAGCAAAATCTAGTCCCACCTTTGAAAAAGGTCGAGTTGGAGTTATACGTTCGACTGGCAACTCACCCATAATTTGTTGGCAAGTTTGTTTCTTCAAACGTTTGCACAAAATACATTCATTTAGAATTCGACGAATGTAAGAGCGACCATTTAGTATCCAATACCTTTGTCTAATTAGGGAAAGAATCAGTTGTGCACCAGCATGAAAGTGTTTTTTATGATATTGCTCAACAATTAATTTTGTAATGAAATGATTTCTCGATAAAAGCACTGGATATTTCTGATCTTGATTAAGTGACTGATGTCTGGACAACCGTCCGCCAACTCTGATTAAACCTTGCTCATCTAGAAATATATTTAAGGATAAATATTTGTTGTTGGTTGGTAAAGGTTGATTTTTCCTGAGCAAATTCAGCTCCACCGAAAACTCTTGTTCTTGAATCAATTTAAGAATATGTGTAATAGCACTTGAAACTTCAGGCGTACTGACAAGTCCAATACGTCTAGAATTACGATTACAACTATGAATGTTATAAATGAATCTCAAAAACAATGCAAGGATTCTGCAAAGTTTTGAAAAAGAAGAGAATTTGAGTAGAAAATCAGGAAAGGTTTTATGACTAGATGTTGCAACATGACTTAAATTTTCTTCAGAATTTTTTGACTTAACATTTGAAGATTTGACTAGGAATAATGGTAACTTGACACTAGCACTAAGCCATTCAGGCCCAAGCCACCACAATTTGTGATGCAAAAGACTCTTCGGTAGAATGCCTCTTGAGGCACAGTCTGCCGGATTTGACGTCCACACTGCTTGTGGGACAAGTGATTTGATTTTGTTTGCTCGATTTGTTACGAACTGATTTCCTTTGGTTGGAGGAGATTCAATCCAATTTAAAGCAATTTGTGAATCGGACCACAAATAAATTTTATTTACATTAAAGGTTAAAGATTCTAATATTGTGGAACTTAATTGTGCAAGCAAGAATGCAGCACATAACTCAATTCTCGGAAGCGTGACATGTTTTAAAGGATTAACTCTGGTTTTTGCAGCGACAAAGTTAACTGAAATCTCACCTAGAGAAGATAGTGTCCGAAGGTATACTACTGCAGCGTAGGCCTTGCCAGATCCATCACAAAAACCATGGATCTCTATGTGGTTCTCTGGAGATGTTTTACAGTTCGGATATCTTGGTATGCCAATGGACTTTAAGAGTTCAATTTGAGAATCAAATTCTTGCCAAGTTTTCAAAATTGAATCTGGGATTTGATCATCCCAAGCACACTTATCCTTCCAAAGCTCTTGCATCATGATTTTTAACATGATCGTGGTTGGAGCTAAAATCCCAAAAGGATCAAAGATTTGAGCTATCATTGATAGCAATTCTCGCTTGGTATGCACCGATTTGACGCCATTCAAATGAATTTTCAATAAGTCTTCTGCCGAATTCCAAACTAGGCCTAAGATTTTTTGGGAGGAATCTTCGGAAAATTTTACATTTTGCCTAGTGGATTTAAGATCTTCTGGTAGATTTTCAATGACTGCGGGTACATTGGAAGCCCATTTTCTAAGTGTAAAGCCTCCTTGATTTAAAACGTGATTTAGGTCTTTGACCAATTGTTTTGCTGCATCAGTTGACTGTGACCCACCAAGATAATCATCCACATAAATGTTCTCGAAAATTGACTGCGCAGCAATAGGAAATTCTGAACTATAATCTTTGGCTAGTTCGTGCAATGTCCTTATAGCCAGGAATGGGGCACAGGCTGTGCCATATGTTACAGTCAATAATCTGAAACTCGCAATAGATTCATGTGGCTGGAATCGCCAAAAGATTCGCTGAAAGTCAACATGTTTGGGGTTTACCAATATCTGTCTGTACATTTTGGCGATGTCTCCGGTTAAGGCTATTGAATATGTTCTAAACTTAAGAAGAAGTTTAAACAAATCTGGTTGCAACTTTGGGCCTATTTCAAGAAAGTCGTTTAAAGAGTGGCCTGATGTTCCTTTAGCCGAGGCATCAAATACCACCCTCAATTTAGTAGTTGTACTATCTTCTTTCAAAACCCCATGATGAGGCATGTAAAAATAATCTTTAGAATCAATTTCAGAATTTGGGACTGGTTCCATATGATGTAAGTCAATATATTCTTGCATAAAGCCATGGTATTGCTCCTTAAGCTCATGATTTTTATTAAGTTTGGATTCTAACAAATAAAACCGTTTTAAAGCATTTGATTGTGAGTCACCTAAATTTGGAGCTTCTTTAAAGGGAAGATCCCCCATGTACCTTCCAGACTGAATTCGTCTAACAGTTTTTGTGTATTTTTCTTCAGAACTGTGAATTGGTGTTGCAGCTGGAAGGGACTCAATTTCCCAAAATTTCTGAAGATCAGAAGTTAACTGAACTGTAGCATGGCAACTAAGGACAGTTTTAGAATGCTGAAAATTGTTTGCATGTATGACACCCGAGAGTAACCATCCCAATTTGGAATTTAAAGCACATGGAGTACCTTTAGGACCCAGAATAGATTGCCCTAAAATTATTAAGGGAAATAAATCTGCACCAAGCAAGATTTCAACTGGACTCGAAACATAAAATTTAGGATCTGCTAAAGATAGACCTTCCAAATGAGGCCATGAAGATTTTCGAACAACAAAATTAGGAAGATTTACCGTAACATTATTTACTATTAAAGCATTCACATCAAAGATTTCATTACTATAATAAGACTTTAAAATAATATTAACTTCAAAAAGAGCAGTTTCTGCAACGATATTATTTACACCCGAGATTCTATGATTTGTGGCTTTCATAGGTAACCCTAATTTTTTAGCACAAGAGCTGCAAATTAATGATTTTTGACTTCCTGAATCCACCATGACTCTACATGGCACAAACCTCCCAGTATTTGATTTTACAAGAACCATAGCTGTCGATAACAAAGTTTGACAACTCTCTTGGGTAGTGGTTAAACAACTAGAGTTGACAAAGGATTGACTTTCAATGTTGAGATTAGTATTTTCAATAACAGGTGGAAAATTAACTTTATTTTTCTCGAAATGGAAAAGTGTATGGTGCTTAGCATTACACTGTCGACATTTTGTCGAAATCAAACATTTATTAACGAAATGATTACCACGTAAACAATTTATGCATAGTTTTTTACCCTTCACAATATTCCATCTATCTTCAACAGATTTTTTAAGAAAGTGTGGGCACTTGAAAAGTGCATGAGATTCCGAGCATTCTGAACAGATAGAATTATTGGATTTTATATCTGAATTAGATATTACAGCATTAGACACAGATTTTTTAAATACTACTTTTTGTTTACTTTCAGATTTAGAATAAGTACTATCAGTAATATCTTGCAAGCTTCTCGCTTGTTTTTCAAGAAACAAAATAAATTCATCATAGGTGGGAAAAGAATCACTATCTAAAGATAATTCCCATTGCTTCTTTATATTATCATCCAATTTTGTTTGCAAATTATAAACAAGAATTAAATCCACAAATAAATTAAATTCAAATCCTAAACATTTCAAGTTACGTGTTGCTTCATTACAGTTATCTAATAAATCTACCATAGATTTCCGACAATTTGGTTTCAAAGATTTCGAATTAAAAAATTTGTTTAACTGGGCATAAGCTAGATTTTTTTTTATTATCGAATCTAGAAATTAGTGTTGCCCAAGCTTCCTTATAACTTGCTTCAGTTATTGGAAAGCCTTTTATTAACTTATTGGCAGATCCAATAACAGACGCTTTTAAATATTGTAATTTTTGCAAATCGGAAAGCTGAGTGTTCTCATGAATAGTGGTTACGAATATTTGCTTGAAGCTTAACCAGTCTTCCAAATTGCCAGAGAAATGTGGCAAATCAAATTTTGGAAGGTGAATAGATTGCTTCGAAACAGAACAAGAATTTTCATTAACCTGTGTTACAACTTTAGTGTTCTGAAAACAAGAAAGTTCTAATCTTGACTCTATGTGATATTTTATACGAGTAAGTTTCTCTGTCCATTTTTCATTATCTTCAATTTCCTTTTTTAATTCATCTAAATAACTTCCTCAACTTCATTATTAATTTGGTCTAATTGAGTTTGCCTTTCATACAAATGACCTTTCAAAATTTTTATTTCTTGAATGTCTAAAGGATCCGCTTCCAAAGCTTTTGTCGCTTTGTTTTCAAATTTAGTCACTGACGACCGAATAATAGTTCTTTTTGCTTTTAGTTTTTCAATTTTCGAAGCCATTAGAACAATTTTTTTTCTTTCTCAAATTTGAAAAATATTAATTTTTACTAAAAGATTTCATAATTTAATATATATCCGGCTCGACGGACCAAAAATATGGAGGGATTTTGAATAGAATTGTGGACTGTATGGTTTTAAAAATCGCTGGTTTAAATTATATTAAATTATAAATCAGTTTAAAATGAATTTGAAGGACTCACCTTCCTTTCAATTGAATTAATAACATCATATTTAAGAAACAATGAATAAAAGCTTGAATACATACACAAAATAGAATATAAACGTGAATTATTGACTTTATTTCAGCTCATACGTTAGAATAGAATTTTTCCAGCTGACCGCTAGAACACAACAAAAAGAACAAACTAGAATAGAACCGCAGAAAAGTAAAAACGGTTCACAGCAAATTGAAAAAGAAATTATTTAAAGGATAAATAACAATTAATTGAAAACATGAATAAAATAAATAATAATAAAAGAAAAAAGAATTAATTTTGCGTTTAAAACACATTAAAATATCAATAAAAAGAATGAATTTAAATCAAAGTTTTTTACTGAAGTTCTTTCAGAATTGCATAGTGCTGCCATCTATTGTCAAAATTCAGAGTTATTAGAATTCTGAACAATCCGGAATAAGAAGACTGCTAATAATGTTGACATGTGGTATTTTGGATTAATGCTGATTGGAGATTCCTAGTTCTTGGTGGATATTTCTCCATGGATGACAGTCTGGTGGTCCTAGTACCTCAAATATGATTTATTAACTCTCTATAACTTAACATAATTTATACTTTAAATATCTTATATATAACTATTAATGATGCTTAATTAAATATAAACACAGTTGTTAAAAATGTATCATATGTACATACTTTAATGGCTAATATTATTTTAATTTCCGATTGGGAGGAGTATATTAGAGATTGATAACATGGTTTCAGAAGTAGAAATATTTATTTTTAATTTTTATTTCGAAGTAAAGTATTAAAATGATACAGAATAAGGATAAAAAAACTCGATTTTTTAAATTTTTAATTGAGAAATATATTACATTTATAGAGAATCTAGATAACGATTTCAATAAATTTACAGAATTATTCTACAGTGCAGTTTCACGATACAACATTACTGAAAGAAATATTTCTTATTTTCGATGATTAACGAGTTAAACAACAGATTAATAAAATTCGTCCAAAGAAATATATAATTTTGATTTCATATAAAATACTGTTAAATTGTGTAATTAATTGTTTTTGTTATATAATCTTAATTTTCAGAACGTATTCGTCTGTCTTAATTAACATATATGCATTAAAATAAACATTATAATCTGTTATTTATCAAGTATGCATTCTGGTGCTGAAATTCAGAATGAATAAAGATATATGTACAAATTTAAACAAAAACAATTTTAAATCTGTCTGCAATAAATATTATAATAAAATTATTTTAAATAACTAATGTAAACCTATCGTAAAGCACAAAACACTAATAAAAAATGTATTATTTTATGTTAATTATAAGTAAGTCGTATGAGAGAGTCACACCTATAGCTGACAATATAAAATTGCGAGTCAATGGGATCATCCCACATGCAGTTATATAGACAATATCTTCTTTTTCAATTCTTTTCAGATAGAAGATAACATTTCTAGGGATTAGAGGATTATCACCATATTTAGTAATGTAGAATTTTACTGTTTTTCTTATTTCAATTAGTTTCTCAGGAATCATCGAACTGCATACGGAATAAACAATTATTATAAAAAATCCATACAATCCGTTTAAAATCATCTCTATTATAGTGATTGGTTTTAATAACCTTTCTCTATGCAATAAAACATATAAAAAAATTAAAAAAATCAATTCCAAAGCATAAATTATGATGATAAAGGAAACATATGCAAGAGACGCATCAAGATTTTGCAAACACTTTACGATATTGAAAAACTCTTTTAAAAAGTTAACTTTATTCGCAATTTTCTTTGTTTTAAGGAAAATGGTAAGCATTTTGTTATAATCATTTAAAGTTTCTCCCCATCTATAGAATATTACACTCAGGAAAAATGTTACTATTGCAACAAGTGTACAAAAGCAGTAATATATAAAGCATCCATTAAATAATAAAAGGCTTCTGAAATTTTTGTCTTGGATTTTATATCCATAAGACCACATACCTTTTGTAGGCTGATTATCTAATGTGATAATGAAAACACAAGGTACTGCAGGAGCAAATAGCATACTGAAAGCAAAAGATTTCAAAAAAGAAGATTTTTTATAACGGTGTTTAAAGCAACGTCTATAGCTGTACAGTTTTTGTCCAATGATATAAACATTACCACCTTGCCTACTTAAAAAATGCCGCAGAAGCAAAACTTGCACTGGTAATGAAATGTATACAATTCCTTTTATGTTGTCATATTTCTCCGTGAATATACGAAATAATGCTGCTGAAATCCAATGTATTAAAAAAATTAAAAGTATTATTTTAATAATATTTGATAAATATTTTTCGCATGTTTTCTGGCAATAACCAGAAATTTTAATTCCTATCAGGGATAAAATCATCCATATAAATCTATCTTCATCCATCATAATTAGTTTTAATATTTGAACCAGAATAGCCAAAATGTATTTGACGTGAAATTTTTTGACTAATTTAAGTCGATGTTACAAGTTTCAAAGTATTATTCTTAGAAAAATTTCATTGTCAAATAATACACCGGATAAATATAAACAAGAATTATTTTTTAGAACAATTTAGTGCCATTCCACGTACAACTGATACACATTTTATATTTTATATTTCAGTTATACTCGTATATTTTATTTTTAGCTTCATTAATTATTACAAATTACCAGTTCCTTATTTAGATGTTTAGAACAAATTAATAAGCTGAATAAATATATCCGAATTTTTAATTCATGCCATATAAATAAATAACATTTTCAACATAGTTAAATTATTCTAACATTCTAATTTGCATAAACTTCAAAATGTGTTTTTTAACATTTAAAAACTTATTCAGAAATTAATGAGTTACAATACGTGAGTTACAACGAATGAGTTACAATAATTCTTAAGATATAAATCGTCACTAGGGAAATGTTGTTCAATTAATTTAAACTGACTCTCCGAAGTAAATTTTCATCCTGTAATATCTGCGCTATTACCTTGATGAAAAAGACTCATTATCTATATATGTATTTATAAATAGAAGCAAAAATGATACCTTTTTATTTTACTTATTTTCTTTACAATGTGGAAAAATTACAAAGAAATACGTCAATATTTAATTTTTTACGCACGTGAAAAGTTATTTGATGGACATAAAACGTTTTAATAATATTGAAAAACTGGAGCCATTATATACTCAATTACAATTCATTATCGTTTAACAATAAAATATCTCGGTATTATTGTGTTAATGTAGTAGGTTCAGTTACATTAATCAATAAAATTCAATAAGCATATATTTACTATTATTTTGTTGATATTTATTTTTATGATGGCCTATCAAATAAAAAATTAAGAAGGAAATTAAATGTTTAAAATTGTGACTTCTTTAAAGTAGTAATTTAAGTTTAGTATTTAAAAGGGAATATTCATTTATATATATATTTATAGACATATATATTTTTGTCTATTTATATTATAAGATATAGAAAATTGCATCTAATATAATAATATTAGAAGCATATAATCTCGGAGTAATTCCGTTGCAAAAGTTGGTGCTTAATTTATGCTTTTATTGTTATTATTAATGTTATTATTACACTGAAATCTTTATCATATATTTGCAGCAAATTTTTTCATTGAATAATATATTAATTGTATATTGAAACTAGTGGTAGAAGTGGTGGTTACATACATTTAACCGTAAAATTACCTGTTCATAATTTTGAACTTTTTCATCTGAACATGAACATACTACTAAACTATGCATGTAGATCAAATTAAATAATAATTCTTCAAAATCCAATACAATTGTAAAATTACATTTTACTTCATGATAAGAAAATTTTTAATAAAACTGATTAGGTTACAAGACAATTGATTGAATATTTTTAGTAGTATTACAACAGAATATAATTTTGTAAATTTAGTAGAAAATGATACACTAAAAAGATTTGGTAAAATACTTTTTTTTAAAGGCTTTCAATATACGGATGGAATACAGAAATCGGCGGAGTACATTTTTGAATGTCACTTTTTTTTTTTTTTTTTAATATATAAAACAATGTCCATACTATTCAATTGAAGGGAAATACTGCAACGAATTACTTTTATTTTATTTTATTTATTTTTTTTTGTTTATTTTATTTATTTATTGTTAAGTAGTATCCAAATGAAAAACAAGTGCGACACTTTAAAATGTTTTTGTCAATGATTGTAATTACAAACACTTACAAGGAGAGAAAAAATGGAAATCTTATGAATATACATAATATTTTTATAGAGATAAATACAATTTAAAAGAATATCTATCAGTCAGTTAGAGTAAATAAAAAGCAATGTATTCGACTGTTTATAAGTGCAGTAGGCAGGAAAATTATTAAAGAGCTAGCAGTACTTAGTATCTAAAAGATGTGCGCCTAATACTGTTTTGTTAAGTAAGTATTTGTCGAATCATGATCTCAGTCTTTGTGCTATATTTATAAAAAAGTAAATTGGTGTTAAAAATTAACGAGCAAACAAAGAAAAATAAAATATGAGAAATGCGGCTGTGAGTTTCTGTAATTTTGCTGCCGACTAATGTCTGTATAATATTACTATATATATTTTTATGCTATATATATTTCTCTAAAATTTGGTAATTAAAAAAAAAAAAAAAGCGTGGCCCAATTGTAAACGAGATTTTAAGCATTTCCACTGGTAGACTGAAATTCATACGATTACTTTTATATGATTATTATTACTTCTGAATACATAAAATTAATTCTTTTCATGCCATTTTCTGTATAACACATATATTTGTGATTCCTAAATCCATACGTTAGTTTTATTAGGTTTATTGTCGTTACGAAGATGTTAATATGCAAATTGAAATATCTCACACATAGACTGTCTCATTGAAATATCTCACACATAGATACAGAAAAAAAAAACTCGTTTATTTCGACAATAGAATTTGATTTTCAAAGCACAATTTTTATATATTTGAGAGACTTTACCTTGAGGTTTATTTGTTTATTTTTCTTGAAAAAAGAGTTTGTTCACTGGTTTTATTGTACACTGCTGGACAAAATTTTTGCGACAACCTGATTAAAAAAAGAAAAAAAAAACCTACAGATCATGTATGAATGTATGCGATACCCTAACTTGAAGGAACTATGAGAAATATGAATGTCAAAAAGTGTTTACTATCTTAAAATTAAAAGATTTTACAGAAAATGCATAAAAATGGCTAGCCTCAATTTTGGCTACCACGAAGTAATCACACATTTGTAAGAAATAATATATAACAGAAAAAGTGATACAGTTATTGAATTTATGACCCATTAAGATCAACGACCTCCAGCAGATGTCTAGGTTTTGATTTGTACAGATTTATTATGGTTTCATAAATTGAACTCATTGCCCATCTCTCCAGATCAAGAATCACTACTTTTCGGACGTCATATTGCTTATCGATATGCACAGCCTCCTCCATTAAATGCCATACATTCTTAATGATGTTCAGGGCAATCTCCGATCTAAGACAGCAATTTTATTGGCCTTCAGTTACTCCAGAGATTAGTAGTATTCTTATTTGCACCGTAGATACTGGCATTTTCTTGCTATCAAATTTATTCGTTCTGACCAAAATGTCCGTAACACCAAGAAATAAATGTGATTCGTAGGTCATTAAGATATTTTAGACTATTATATTTTCCATCAACAACCTTTATCATGAGATTACCAAAGATGGAGATTGCACCTAAAATCGTGACACCGCCACCAACCATTTAAAGTTTTAATCACCTTTATGTTCGACGTATGAACTGAAGTTGTCGGGTCCATCGTGGCAAAAGCGTTTCTCATTTGTGAAAACATTTTGCTTGAAGACTGTGGATTCAATAATGTGTTTGCTTGCGAACTTGAGACGCTCTTTCTTGTGTCTACGTGTTAAAGGTAGCTGTTACGCGATTCTTGCTAAAGCGTTGTTCAGCTAACGTTCGACAAATAGTTCGGCCTGAGGCTGTAAAACAAGTTTTATTCGTTATGATACGGCTTGTGATCAGTATGTCTTACCCTATTAATTGAAGTGTCGCCCTCCTAATTCCCCGTTTATTAAGGATCGATAAAAGCATCAGTACGCCCGGTCTTATTCTCTGTTTTCTGATTACAATTCTTGTGCACCTTAATGACTGTTTTCTGGAGATATTTAAGCTGGCCATACAACCTGATGACTTCGGAATTTTCTTTTCGGTGATCATCCTTGTCACCTTTAAGTTAATGAACGCTTATTGCGCCACAAAAAACGATAAATTTGGTAACAGAGCACTTATCTTTATATGAAATATATCCAAAATGCTTACTGATGGTCAAAGTTTTGACCACCTCATTTTCGCGTTTTTAATGATAGTCGTTATTGTTTTTGAGATAATATATGGTAATTTGATATTCATAACTACATATTATTGATTTACCGTTTTATTTAACATACAATAACTTTCTATTAATAATACGTGAAGAGATTCAGTTTGTCACTGAAATTTGCCCAGCAGTATATAATAAGTAAGCTTGACTCAGTGATGATATTATTTTAGTAAAGTAACAAATTATTTTTTTAGGAATAAATGTGTGCATTGCGACTCAAAATGCTTGTACTTCATTAACCGATGCAATTTCATCGCTCTTTTAGACAAATAGTCTAAATAGTAAAATTGTTATAAACGTCACAAGTATTTATTAATAACTTTTATTAGTAATAAAAGAGCCCTTATGCACGGTTGTCGTCATGTTTATATGATCTAGTTACACCACAATTTGTTCATATGTGTATCTTTAGAAAATCTGAACGTGTAAGAAGCCCGATTTCTGATTTTTTACTTTGATCTTGAGTTATTTTATATTTCCAATATATATAAATTATCGCGTCATTATGTATTAGAAAAAACAACAAAGTGATCAGTTAAATAAAAATTAAATAATCGTTTTTTTTTAATTACACGTACTTTTATCTATGTTAAAAAACTTTCATCATCACAACTTATTAAATTTATTCATATTTGATGTGTGGTTTCACTTTTTGACTGCAAGAATTCACTCTTTAAAGGAAAATGGTTTTGAACATTGTTATTAGTTTTTAAACCAATTCCGTACATATCATATGAGTAAATATTATGTTTCTTTGAAAATTTTTAATTTTATGAAATGGGGTGTCAGATAATTGGAAAAAAAAAATCGAATAATATTCACGTAAAATATATTTAAACCAGAATGAAAAATCACACAGTTCGCATCCATTAAATTCCGTTTCTAACTGCCCATATTCGTTGCGAAGTTTAACTGTCAATGTATTTGCCTACAAGCCGAGATTAAAAATCCTTTAATTTTTTAAGGAAGAAAACTCTTATAATTTATTATTATATTTTATATTTTATTTAAAATAAGAAGATATACAATTATATCGTTTGAAGCATATTCTCTAAAATTAGCAAGCCAAGGAAATAATATATTTTATTTCAACTATCTAGCAAATATTATCACAAAAGCATATTTAACCCTTTCAGCTGAAAAAAATAAATGCTAATTTAAAATAAATTGCTCCGGAATTTACGAACGATGATAGAAAAAAGGAAATAGTTGTTTCTTCCTATCAAAGTTATAAAATTATATTTTTATAAAAAAATGCCCGGTGAGGGTTTCTGCAGATGGGAATTAAAATTATGTGGAATATTATACAACTTACCATCCTTAAAAGGGTTAAATTTTGCATCTAAGGAGGAAGCATTAAAGATATTGCTTTTACGTAACCATGCTTGGTAACGTATTTTTCCCCCCTCCCCCTTCTAAGGAGGAAAGAGGAAAATCTTGCAAAATCCTTTTATAAAGTGTTTTAAGCACACATAATCAATTAATATACCGAAAAATCACCTTCTTGAGATAAGTTAGAATAAAGTTACAATTAGAAACGTGTTTTTACCCCCATCCCCAAGAGAGGGGAAAGGGGACACTTTATAAAGTCCATTTATAATGCGTGTTGGATAGACATAAGTAGAAGAGATACCAAAAAATTGTCGTCCTTAAATAATTTGGGACAGATATAAGCTTAGAAATCTCCTTCCCCCCTCCCATGGTGGAAAAGGGGGAGATTCTGCAAAATCCTGTCACAGTTGGTGATTCATGCAAATAACCAACCAACACATTAAAATTCGTGAATGCAGGTTCCATAGATTCATCAGGGTAAATTTAATGTAAAACGAGGCTCTCCAATCTGCTTCTACGTAAATTTCTCCCCCTACCCCTTAAAAAAAAAAAATCGAAAATCACAAAACATCTTAAAATATTTTTTAGAAATACACTTCAGAAGACGCACAGCCAATTTCTACTCCTATGTGCCATTTTCTAACGAGTTCTATGTAACATCTGTATTTTGCAAATGCCCTCCCTCAAAAAAAAAAAAAAAAAAAAAAAAAAAAACCTTCCTCCCTCAAAATTTAAAATTCGGAAATCGACAAATTTGTTTTTATTTATTTAATTTTTTGCAACTGAGTTTACCTCCTCATGTGCAATTTCTTTACAGTAAAGCAATTTGAAGCCGTGTTATGCTCTTAAACTTGTTATTGCCGTCTACACCAAATAGGAAAGGGATGGGAGAATTTTTACAAAACCCTGTGTTATTATAGAGGCTCTAGCTCCAAGCTTCCCACAAAAATTCATAACCCTGTCCCACACCGAATTGCCACAGCAATGTGGACTCAATGATGCATATACTCTTTTATACGTATAGATGAAGGGTATCGTAAAATCATGTTTTGCCCCCTCTCCCCTTTGAGGCCAAATTTATAAAATTTCAGAAATTCGTTTTGAGGTGTTTGTATTTGCTATATTTAAAAGGAAAAACCACATGGATATATGTTTCTTTCTTTAAGGTGTGAGGCGCTGTGTGAAATCATACCTTTAGCCACAATGAAAACAAGATTTGCATCCCCCCGTTACTCTTTGCGGGCCGAATACCTAAAATTCCAAAACTTGATATTTGGTAATTGTTTTTCTTATATTTTAAAATAAAAATTGGATGGATATATATTTTTTTGCTTGATATATAAAAGGTTATGTTAAATCACGAGCTGCCCCCTACCCCCTTTCCGGACCGAATTTCTAAAATTCCAAAAATCGGTTTTTAGGTATTTGTGTTAGCTACATTTTAAAGCAAAAATCTCCTACGTATCTGTTTTTTTCTTTGAGAAATGAAGTTCATTTTTTTTAATTAATATTTTTTTTATATTATTATTATTATTATTATTATTATTATTATTTGTGAAATAACATTTGCACATGGGAAATCACGTTTTACCCACCATTCTCTCTCAGGAACCGAATTTCTAAAATTCCAGAAATTGTATTTTAGGCATTTGTGTTAGATGTATATCAAAGCAAAAATTTTTGTGATAACAGTTTTTACTTTCTCTTACCTATAGTGTCGAAAAAGTATTGTTTTAGGGTCATTTTCGAACGTGAGTTCTTGTTATATTTACATGTTCTATCACAGCGTATATTTAGTCTTTGGTGCTGTGATTAACTTTTTCGTTTTTCAAGAAATTATCTTTCGCAATTAAATAAATAGTTTAACAGGTATAATTAATCCTTTGTGCTGTGATTAACTTTTTCCTTTTTAAGAATTTTTCTTTTCCAATTAAACAAATAGTTTAACTGGTGGGGTGATAAAAATGTAGATGTTAAGGAATGCTAGGTGGAAAAATGCTTAGTAAAATAATGAGAATATTTTTGTATATGGATAATCCTAGTGTGAATACATCCTTTGTGTGTATGATCGGTATAAGAATTCCATTTGTTGATTTGGGTAAACAGAATTTATTCTGTAAAATATGTAGAAGTATCTCCCTTGAAATGTAAGGCGATTGAGCGGGACAGGCAGTGAATAGAATATATGAGATTCTTTGTTCCTTTTTTATAAAGTAAAGCATTCATTTTTCTAAAACATTCTATTCTATCATTTTAATGCGTATTCTAAATGCTTAATCCATGAAGGGAGTGTTAAGGGAGTGTTAAGCAGCTTTAATTCACAAAGAAATGAGTTGGAACTTGCCATGAAAAACAGCTGTGAAATGCAATCGATATCTGTATTTCGTCCGGTCAGTGAAAGACGGAAATTCAAAAGCTTCCTTTTCCCTTTTTCTCTTTTTCTTTTATCTGAGTGAAGCGAGAAGCAAGTTCTCGGAAAACACCTGACTGATCAGCTGGAGTTGGAGGTGGGTTGCTCTTTTCACTCCGTTCTGTGACGTCAGTACAGGAATTACCATATGAGAGTCACGGGGGGCGGGTTACGAGCTGTACCTCGTGGTGTTGCTACGCACTCATTCGGCGTAGTGGGTTTGCTGACGTATCATGGGGAGAGGAAGGTGTGGCGATTGCTTTCCCTCCCGGTTTGGATAAAAAGTGGACATTTTTACTTTTTCAGGAGGAAGAGATCTTATCTTTTCGTTTGGGAAGTAGTTAGTGCTTGATCTGATTTAGACTCGCTGGTTTTTGGCTGAGTGACGTCGTAAGATAGCTGTTTTAGAGAATTGGAGTAGTGAGTTGATAGCGGGTAGCATGAAAAAGATAGAGGAAGCAAGTTCGGATGTTGATGATGAGAGGGAGACGTGATGTTACTCAGGTCTAGCTTGTAGTTGGAAAAGGAAGAAGAAAGAAAGGGTGTTTTGTAAATGAGTGTATGACTGAGTGTCGATAAGTGTGTTCCGGACAAGGAAGAATTGCCAGCTGAGAAGACCGAGGCGATTACCCGCGTGAAGGTGTGACGGAAGTTGTGCTTTATTCCGCAAACCCTGAACTAAGTTACGTAGAGAGAAGGATTACGATGCTGCGTAGCTTGGAAGGCTTTGTCCTCAACGCTTTTTGGAAAACGTTCTCCTCGACTCTCGACGGAACTGGGGCAGCTGAAAGAACCAATATTATGTAAGTTAATATCCATATTAATGTCTTTTACCTTCCTGCTCCTTGCATCTTATTTCTTGACGTAGAATGTAATAAGTTTCTTTTCCCATAAGGTTTAATCTAAGTGTGTCTATTTAAGAACTGACTGTCCCGTGGAAGCACAGCTTCTTTGTAGCTCTGGTATATATATATATATATATATATATATATTCTCATTGTTTTGCTAAACATATAAATTAATAATTGAATCTAATTTGTTTAGCATGGTTGAAGACTTGTTGTGTAATTCTACTTTAGCCTAATTAAAATTTGTATATTTTAAAAGAAAATTTTAGTATCAGTTTTTTTTAATGAGTGTACGTACCCTTTTGAATTTATTATCTAGAGAAACATGAAGTTTTTATTTACTCCTGTCTACGGGTATTGTTTTACCCATTTTTCTGAACTTGTGTTATTGCGACAAGAAATTTAATAAGTATTAGGTTAAGCTTTGAGAACACAACGCGAACTTAACCCTTTTTGTTGTTTGTAGGGATTAAAAGTAAAAAGTAAATATTCTATACGATCTAATTAGCAATGTTAAATGTTTTATTATTTATAATTCATAATTTAAATGTTTTTTTTTTTTTTTTTTTTTTTTTTTTTTTTTTTTTGTATTAAGGAAGTAATTTAAGTGATGTATTTGAGTAGCTTGGTATAACTCTGTAGATAAAAATATATATAATATGATATATTAGTATATATTAGTTACATTTAAAGAGATTGAAGTAAAAAGAAAACTTGATAAAAGTATAACATAGAATTTCATTATATTAAAATAAAAGTAAAGTAAAAGAAACAGAACAACTATAACTCATTTAACATTATGATAGTTCTGAGGCCCCTGAATACGAAAACTATTTTTTTAGCGAATGGTCTGTGTGTCTGTCTGTGTGTCTGTTATCAGCATATCTCAAGAATAAATAATAGCAGAAATTCCAAAATCGGTATTCTAAATGTGTATCATATAGGGATGCTACAGTAAGCTTTTCGTTGAGATGAAGCAAATGGTTCGTATACAGGGACACTCAAAAGTATTCAAATACATTACGTCTATGGGGGAAATTGCAAGTAAGTAAAGTTTAACATCTATAGACTGCACTAAATCAAATGAAACGAATATATATATATATATATATATATATATATATATATATATATATATATATATACCTGTAATAGAGATAATCAAATGGAAAAGAATATTGTGTATTTAGGAGCCTCGCCTCCCCCCTGGGGG
Organism: Salticus scenicus; assembly: GCA_963930645.1. Lineage (NCBI taxonomy): Eukaryota > Metazoa > Arthropoda > Arachnida > Araneae > Salticidae > Salticus > Salticus scenicus. Next base: position 47,251,099 of record OZ005653.1, read on the forward strand.
AAGTAAATTTCTCAAGGGGAGTAAATTTTCATGATAGGTATCTTTCAAAAGAGCTCGCCAATACCTTTAAAACGAATGGTTGAACCATCGATCTGAGATAATTTAAAATAAAGTTATCGATTTTTTAAAAATGCAATATTGAGAATAAATTCAACTTTTTTTTAAATTATTATTATTAAGTCCTATACTACTTCTGTAATATGGAAATCGTCTGCATTATCATAAAAAATAATTTTTTTTAATAATAATTTTGATAATTTTTTTTTTTTTTAAACAGAAATATTTTTTAATAACCGAATTAAATTGTATATAAATGTAGGTGCATTAATGAGACGGGGGGTTGAGGGGGGCGGTAGCCTCCCTCACACAGAACTAATTATCATATAAAACTCTTTCGAATTCTAATTTGAATTGTTCAACATAGGCTTACATAACAGTACTCGTTATCTTCCTCTTAATCGCCAACATGTATTTATAGTATTAAATTTCAGGGTAAGAGAAAGTCGTGTGAGCAACACGCCAGAATATTTATTTGAGATATAAAGTTTTTTGTGGAATCACATCTTGCCCCTCTACACTCTGGGAGCGAATTTTGAAAAATCGCTTCTTAAGGGGTGCTTACACAATATGTTCTATAATCTGACCCAGTTTCGAGTCAGTGGATCCAGTAGATTTTGCTGTACGTTGATGAGTCAGTGAAATACAGTTTTATATAGAGAGACTAGCAGGCTTTGCCTCCCCCTCCCCTCCCAAAAAATCAGTCAAAATAAAATTTAATGTTCCCACTACCTTCGGTAGTGGTTTTCCTTCGCGCCAAACGTCGACTCTGTAGCCCAAATATTTTCGGCAGTGCCTTACCTACATTTACAACAGAGGTAATCAACATTACCTCTCTTGCAGGTAATGTTGAAAGTTTTGCAAATTTCCCTTCCATCAAATTGCATATTACAAAGTGTACATTCAGTCATCACCCACACATCAAAATACTCCATTTTAAGGTGATGTAGAGTATATTTAAGATTCAAAACGTGTTTTTTGCCCCCTTCCCGCCCCAGAGGGAGGGCGTTCGTGAAATCCTTTTATAATGCATCTTGCATACACATACCTAACCAGACATTAAAAAAAAATGAGATCCTGAGATTATTTGAAGCAGAGTTGTGTTTTAAAACGTCTTTTTACCCACCCTGCTCTTAAAGGAAGGATGGGGAGGGAATTTTGCAAAATCAGTTAGTTATATATAACCGATCCACACATCAAAAATCGCCTTCCTAAAAGAGTGTAATGCAGAATTACACATGTATACACGTTTTTTGTCCCCACCTCCCAAGAACGGTAGTGTGGAATTTCACAAAATTCTTTTGTAGTAGGTGCGTTGAATACGCGTAACCATCCGACATATCAAAAAATAGTTTTCCTGTGTTAATTTGGAGCATAGTTACTCTTAACATATTTTTGCCCCCACCCCTTAAAAGAGGGAGGGAGAGGGAAATTTAGTAATATCCCTTGATAGTGCATGTTGGGAACGCATAACCAACCCACACATAAATTACTGAGTTAATTTGAAGAAAAGTTATGTTTGGAAACAATTTTATTTTTCCTCCTGCCGTAAGTGTGTCTGTGTGTGTGGGGGGGGGGGATTTCGCAAAATTCCGTTACAATGGGTGTTGTATACACGTAAATAAGCCACACACTAAAATTTGTAGCCTCAGATCCTATGAATTGCCCCTGACATATTTTATCCACTTGGCTGGTTACTATATTTAAATCACTATATTTTCCATATCGTTTTATAGACAAAAATTAAAATAAAATCTATTACAATTGCTAAAAATCTTGCTTTGAGTGTATGCCATTATTCCATGCGTCAATGCCATACTAGTGTGCTTCCAATCTTGTGCTGATTAGATAAAAAATTTGAAACACACAGTATCGAAAAAATTGAAGTAGCCCTTTTACATTTCAATTTTAATTGCATATGAACAACACTATACGTACTGTACATAGTATTTACTGTCCGTTACTTCCTACATTTATTCAATTTTTCCGGTCGACAACAAAATGGCAGCAATTTCACGTCAAATATAATATTACAATTATAATATAATATTACAATATAATATCAAGTTTGCCCCCCACCCCCCTTGGGAGCGAATTTCGCAAAATCGCTTCTTAAGGGGGACTGACACTATATGTTCCATAATCTGACTTACACGGAAACATTCAAAAGGTGTCATCTTCAAAAGGTGTTGAAAAAAATATATGTAATTCTACTCTTCACAAAACACCAGAAAATGAAAAGATTAGCGGCTGAAATTAATTACAGCGACCACAAAAAATTATCAAAATTAAGCATATTTGGCGATTTAGCGCTGTTAGGCGATACTTTTGCAAGCAACGAAATTGCCGTGTGTACGAACAGAACCGTGTTTTCCTTTTCCGCCAAGTACTCAAAATCAATCGCCTAGCAGTGTGAAATTGCCAAACATGCTTAAACTTGATAATTTTTTGTGGTTGCTGTAATTAATTTCAGCCGATAATTTTTTCCTTTTCTGGTGTTTTATGAAGAGTAGAATCAAATATATTTTTTTTAATACTTTTTGAAGATGACACCTTTTGAATGTTTCCTTGTTAGCTCCAAGTCAGTGGCTCCAGTAGATTTCGTTGTGCGTTGGTGAGTCAGTGAGTGAGTGAATGATTCAATGAATCAGTGAATAAGTGAGTAGAAGTTCTCTTATATATATATATATATATATATAGATAGAAGAAATATCTAATATTATATAGGAAATATAATATAGATAACGTTTTACTTTCTCCCCTTCCCTCGAGGACTAAATATGTAAAATTCCAAAAATCAGTTTTTAGCTATATTTTAAAGCAAAAAGTTTACGGATACCTGTTTTTTTCTTTGAGATATAAAGGTATTTGAGAAATCACGTTTTGCCCCCTGTCCCCTAATCGGGATCGAATTTCTAATATTCCAGAAATCGGTTTTTAGGCAGTACTAATAATATATATATAAAATAATAATAATAATTATAATAATGTTTTTATTTTACAATTTTCACTTATCACTTATTAAATAATGATCATTTTAAACGTTAATCAATTAATTTATATAATCTGAAATTAAAAAATTTATTGAGCTCGATTCCACACATTTATTTTTATTTTTTTCCAGAAGGGGCCTAGACATATAGCTTAATGTACACTGGAAGTATTTCTTGTACGTTGTATTTAATTCACAACTTTTGAATTTAAGAATTGTATTTTAGTCTTTGGCGATAAATCGTTTAAGACTTAAATTCAGATAAGCCGTGGATTATTGCCTTTACGCAAGTGCAGGTTTTAGTAAATGTGTTTTCAGGGACAAAGCTTTCTTAACTAATTTGAATTTCGTATACGCAATGTCACCATTTTGTTAGTTTTTTTCTTCAGTTGTGTTTTCTTTTGTTACATCGTTTTTTAATATAGGACCTCTTAAATAACCAATAGCATAAAAAAGAAAATATTTTCTAATAAATATATCTTACACTATTAAGTGAGCAATATTTGTATATATATTTCGCTGTTTTCTAAAACGGTAGCTCGGACCGTCACGAGATTTAACACAAAGGTGACCCCCCCCCCCCCCCTCGAAGGTTCATTGTGCACATCGAAGTCAGATTTTCGAATTTCTGATTAGTTTTTTCTTAATTAATTAAAATGTGAAAATAATAACCTTCTAATTTTTGATAAATAAGTCATTTAAATTTTATCCATAATTTAATTGTTGCCAATTTTATTTTCGACGGAATAATAACAATTAAAAAAAAAAAAAAAACATACATTTATTTAAAATGATCATTTATTTAAAATATCAGTCGTATCGTTACAAATATGATACCAAATGAAAGGGAAAAATTTTGGGAATCCGATGCATTAAACAGCTTATCAATCGGACAATTAGATTTTTTAAAATTAACTAAAGTATGAATTTTAGGTGGCAACAGCAGAAGATTGTATGGAAACCGTTAGGAGAAAAAAAAAATAAAAATCTGCTTCACATTAAGTCACATGTTTTTGAAGTGGGATTAAAAATTGCAGTTTTCCAATTCTTTCACGAACACAAAAATATAATATACCGCCTTTGCCCCACAAGACCAACTTGCATTTCAAATTCCATCAATTTTTTCGGTAAATAATAATTTAAAAAAAAAAAAAAAGTCCAATTTTTTTTTTTTTTTTTTTTTTTTTTTTTTTTTCAGGACTGAGTCTTAGTCTCAAGGGCTGAGTGTTAGTCTCAATCTGGGATTTTTGCGTTGTCGATTTCGATAGCTGGACGTTTGTCGAAATCTAAAATTTATCGAAAATATAATTAAATAATTTGAAAGCGATGTTATAATTTGAAAAACGAAGAAGAAAAAAAAAAAAAAAAAAAAAAACTACTAGTCCTCCGTCCTAAACTAAATTCTGCTTTTGCCAGAATTTCATCAAAATCCTTTTATTATTATTATTATTATTATTATTATTGAAAGAAAGAGAAAATAAAATTAATAATAATCAGTATCCGCGATTGTAATGAAATGCTCGCCCTCTGGTGGCCTAAGGTGAAATTACAATTAACATGCATAGCGCGTATATACAATTAACATGCACATCGAGACGCCATTGCTTGCCGATGTTTAATTTCACATATATTTATTGAATAAAAATTAATAAATCCGATAAAAAAATAACACTTAATGTTGTGTGCCGCAGTGTAACCAAAAGTCCAAAAAAAGTTTCAGTTGCTTCGGCTAATGGAAGTAAAAAATTAATCAGATGATTTGAAACTAATATTTGTTCAGCTTCAGTTAAAAATCTACTTCCGATCGAACGTTGAATAAACTGAAATATTTTTTCCAAAAGCAATCAATTTTCCATGATATAATGGCGGAGAAATTGTAGCACGAATATTAAGCAGTAATACAAATAGAACAAAAATAAATACACGTGGCTATTATATTTACTAACAACAAAAGCTGAAAAAGCGCCATCTATCGATCATTACAAACGCGGATCGTTACAAGCTATACCGAAATGTTTTTTTTAAATAATTTCGAATTAGGAAATAAAAAGTGCGCATGAAATAATATGAAATAAAAATAAGTAAAAAAAAATGAATTTAATGATTTAATGTTTTTGTTTTTCGGGGGCTGCTCATGCATATAAAGAATGCGTATTAAAACGAGTCGAAGAAGGAAGCGAAATAAGTATTGAGTTATCTTACGATAAATACGATATATAATATGATACGATATATTAGACCTTTCTTCCAGGGTTAGTAAGTATTTTCGTTGAAAGAACTAGTCTGTTCGTTCGGTGCAACTTGCACATTAGCCCCGTGAGGTACAACTTTCACATTAGTCCCTTGAGGTACAACTTTCGCTTTAGTCCCGTCAGGTACAACTTGCACATTAGTCCCCTTTAAATATAGTGACCAGCGAAGCTGGCGAAGCTTTCGTTGATTCACTACCCCAATTGATTTTTTTTTTTTTTTTTTTTTTTTTTTTCAAATTAAGTTTTATTTTAACTTTTAAAAGATTTATATGATCATAGATATAATAATATATATAGATCTATCATCTCCATATTATCGTGCAAAGATTTTTGATGCCGAAAAAAAAGCTTTGAAATCAGCCATTAAGTGGTATTAAAAAAAAAGGATAAGAAGAAAAATGAATTTGAAACTATATCTGGAGTTTTTCATTCACCTTTAGTAAATAAATTATTCATGAATTTTATTTGCTAAAATATTCGTGTGTACTCCCGTGTGTATTCACTCGAAGAAAGACTGCCATATTTTGGTAAAATCGCCGTCTTTTCCCGAGTGAAAAGGAATCCCTTTTTTCTCCCCAATGACCAATCTATATATTATTACTATATCTATGTATGCGTTAAGATACATTAAGAATTTGGGTTTTAAAAGTCTTTTAAAATAGATTATTTAAACTCTATGAACCATATTTTTATTTTATCTGTTTCATTAATAGATCCTGCTGGGCGATTTTTTAAATTTTGGTGTTGAAGTACACCGAACGTTTTTCGACAAGAAGTTTAATACAGCAACAGCCATTTTAATCTAAGTAGCGCATCAAATATATAAAAACATAAATGATTTATTTTTACACAAAATTTACAGAAAGAATGCAGTTTTAAACATAGGAAATTTATTTCAACAAGCACTATTTTAAACATAAAAACCATTAAAAATATAAGCAGAATATGAAGAATTCTTATGTATAAATAAAAAAGAGTCTGATAAAATTATTAGCAAAACAGTCTTCCCCTTTTCATACAAAAAAAAAAAAAAAAAAAAAAAAAATACATCGCTAATATGGCGACAAAAATTCAAAAGCCGCAATTGGAGCGACATTATAAAGTTGTGTAGCACGATAATGTTTACCTATTTATTTATTTTTTTTATATAATAATCACTATGCTAATTTATCATACAAACAAATGAGCCTCTGTGTGTTACTGCACTTGCACGCTGTCCAACAGAAATATTTGTATAATTCAAATTAATATTTAAATAAATAAATAAAAATAAAAATATGTTTAATGGGAAATAAATATAAAAATAAAAAGATCAGTTGTCAAAAATACGACAGAAATAGCGCTCATAGCATATTGTTACACGGGATTAAGTCTTATTGTTACAATGGATTAAAAGTCTAAAATGGTGACAAAAATTCAAAAGTCGCCAAAGAGAACTATATTAAGGCTGTACTATCAGGTTTACAAACCATGAATTATATATAAGCACAAAAAATTAATTGTCTCATGTGACAGACGTAGCCGGTCACAGCATATTGTAATATTTGGCATGAAATTGCTGTCATTTTATGGTTGATTGGATAAACTAAACATAGGAAATAAAGTAAAAGCAAATATTATGTGCACCACGTATAGTGTTGTTCACATATGTAACTGGGATTCAAATATAAAAGGGAAACTCCATTTTTTTTCGATAATATCTATTTCAAAACTGTTATATAATAAGCACGTAAATGGAAGCTCATTGGTAAACCATTGTCGCGGGTAACAGGGACAAGCGTCCGAGTTGCAGTAGATGACCAAATCGCTGCCGAAGGCAGTAGGGACCTGAAGCGAGCTTTTGAACAATTTCAGTAATTTATTTTATTTTATTTTTATAAAGCTATATAGAAAAGAGTTTCCTTTAAATTTAGTGACCAGCGAAGCGGGCAAAGCCTGCTAGTATTACTTAAACAAGTAAATTGAAGTGTGCGTGCATATATATATATATATATATATATATATATATATATAGGGTTACCAACATTATAGGGTTAAGTAGAGTTACCAACATATATAGAGTAACATAACATATATAAAGTTACATAACATACAACATATAGTGTTACATAACATATGTAGTGTTACCAAGATTAATAATTTATTTCTTAACATCGAGAATATCCGCTTTTCTTTTTTTCAAACTACAATTTTTGTAGAGATTTTTCCCCAATAATATATTTATAATTAATAAGAAAAAATACGGTCTTAATAATTGGTGTGAAATAAGAAGGGTACTAATAATGTTAAGATTTTTTGATGTTAGATATTAAGGTCGATTGACTACAAGAGAGTCCTATGACTGGTTGGATATACCTCCGTAGGTCTAGGCGTCCTAGCCTGTAACAATGTTAAAAATTAAATTAGAAAAATTTGCTTATAAGATGAGTTAGTAACTCTCTAGAACTTAACATAATTCATGCTTTAAATGTTCTGTACAAATATATTGCGGAAAATGCTTTTATTAATGTTATTTTAACGATGTAAAAGTAACACAAGTTATCATTGTTTTTCCAACTATGAATAATTTCAAAATTATTAAATCTATGCACACTCTATATCTTCTTCGATATAATTATAATTATAATCATGAATTATGTAATTATGAAAATTTTAATGAAATTAGAATATAGAAAACAAAATAAAAGCATGCATTTTCTAAAATCGAATAGGAAATTTTCATACTTGAATCTAAAATTGCGAACTGAATAATAAATTGAAATAATGAGAGATTAGATATTAAGTCTGGCATCTTAGAATTTATTCTTACCTACTGAATATTATATGTATATATATACACACACACACACACACACACACATATATATATATATATATATATATATATATTGTAAATTTTCATAATCATTTATCTTAAGCATTATGTAAAACCACAGCGAAATAAAAACAGAGGTGTTAAAAAACCTATTATGTATACATTTTAAGGACTAATATTTCTTTATTTCCCCATTGTCGGGAGTATATTAGTAACTTACAACAATTTTTCTGATGAAGAAGTATTCCCTTTTAACTTTTATTGCGAAATAGAACAATTAAAAAAAACAAAAATACAGAATTAAGATGGAGAAACTCGATTATTTATTTTTAAATGAAAAATATTACGAATTTACAGAAACTTTCAATAAACATTTCAGTAAATTTACAGAATTGCTTTACAGTGCAGTTTTACGATATAACATTCCCGAGAGAAATATTTCTTGTTTTCGATGATTAATGTGTTAAACAACAGAACATTCCTCCAAAAAAATATATATAATTGTTATTTGAATGAAAATATTGTTAAAATGTGCATTTTATAGTTTTTATTGTATAAACATAATTTTGAAAATATTTTCGTAATTCTTAATTAACACATAAATATTTAAGCAAGCATTTTAATCTGTTGTTTATCAAGTGTGCATTCAGGATGCTCAAATTCATGATGAATTAAAAGCACAAGCAGAAATTGTAAAATAAATTTAGAACTAATGAAAACGCATCTGTCATAACTATAATAATAATAATAATATCTAAAATATCTAAAGTAAACTGATTGCAAAGCACAAAGCACATTTATAAATGAGTCACGCATAATTGTATATTTTATAATTTATTCACCAGCATTTTTAGCCCGGCCTTTTTTCCATACCGAAAATTTTGAAAAATGATTTTCATCTTATTTAATCGTTGTCAAATATTAAAGAGAAATCTACAAAATTTCTGGTACGAAAAGAAGGCGGGGCTAAAAATGTTCGTGAATAAATTATAAAAGTTGGGAACGGTGGATACAGGGGAGGACATTTGGCCCAGAACTCATATTGGTAATTGTTAGTATTTTTTCTCTACTTGTAAAATCATTAATTAAAACAAAAATAGTTTATAAATTTCAATATGAGTTCTGGGCCACATTTCCACCCTGTATCCACCGTTTCCAACTTTTATAATTTATTCACGAGCATTTTAAGCCCCGTCTTCTTTTCGTACCAGAAATTTTGCAGATTTCTCTTTAATATTTGACAACGATTAAATGAGAAGAAAATCATTTTTCAAAATTTTCGGTATGAAAAAGAGGCGGGGCTAAAAGTGTTCGTCAATAAATTATAAGAGTTGGGAACGCTGTCTGTATCACACTTTCATTATATTTTTCGAAAAGAAATTATCGTCAAGCATGTATATACCCACAAATCAACAACATTGATTGAAGTAACAGTCTAAACTTTCAACAGAAATTATATTATTTTATATTAATTATAAGTAGATCGTATGTGAGTGTTATGCCTATTGCAGATAATATAAAATGGCGTGTTAATGGGAACATCCCACATGCAGATATAAAGACAATATCTTCTTTTTCTATTCTGTTTAGATAAAAAATAACGTTTCTAGGAATTAGAGGAGCATCGCCATACTTAGTAATGTGGATTTTTACTGTTTTCCTTATTTCCATTAATTTCTCGGGAATCATAGAACTGCATACGGAAAAAACAATTATTATAAAAAATCCATAGAATCCGTTCAAAATCATTTCTATGATATTAACTGATTTTAATAACATTTCTTTATATACTAAAGTATATAAAAGTATTAAAAAAATTAATTCCAAAGCATAAATTATAATAATAAGTGAAACATATGTAAGAGACGTATCAAGGTTTTGCAAACACTTTACGATAATTAAGTACTCTTTTAAAAAGTTAACTTTATTCGCAATCTTTTTTGTTTTAAGGAAAATGATAAGCATTTTGTTATAATCGTTTAAAGTTTCTCCCCATCTATAAAATATTACACTCAGAAGAAATGTTACTATTGCAACAAATGTACAAAAGTAATAATATATAAAGCACCCATTAAATAATAGAAAGCGCCTGAAATTTTCATTTTGGATTTTATATCCATATGACCACAAATCTGTCTCAGAATGATTATCCAATGTAATAACGAAAAGACAGGTTACTCCAGGAATCGACAACATAAATAAAGCAAAATATTTTAGAAAATAGGATTTTGTATTGCTTTGTTTGAAGCAATGTCTATAGCTGCACAGTTTTCTCCCATTCATATAAATATTACTACCTTGCCTATTTAAAAAATACCAAAGAAGTAAGGCTTGCACAGGCAGAGATATGTATACAATTCCTCTTATATCTTCATAATATTTGTTCGTTGATATACGAACTAAAGCTGCTGAAATCCAATGTAGAATGAAAAATAGTAATAATATTTTATTAATTTGCGATAAATATTTTGCACATTTATTCTGGCAATATCCGGGTATCTTAACCCCTAAAGAGGATAAAATATGCCATATGAATTTATCTTCATCTATCATAGTTATTTTCAATATATGAACAAAATGTCCGTGAAATTTTTTAATTGATTTAAGTTGACTTACAAATTTTAAAATATAATTTTCATAACGAAAGTTCAATCTCTCTCTCCATTAATATTTATAATAAATAAAACAAAAGTTTTCCTTATAATATTTAAGTATCACTTCATATACAATCGATAATCATTATATAATTTAATTTCAAAAAACATTAATTTTAGAATCATTCATTAACACACATTACTAATCATATTGCTTCAGGTGTTCACAAACGTTGTTAAGATCTATACTTTTTTTTTAGTTTAGATTCTACAAATAAACAATATTTCCTTTGCCATATGTTTTAGTATACACTTTAAAATAATCTATAAATTTAAAAATTTATTTACCAATATTTAAATATTTATGTACAATTTTGCATAAATGAGATACAATCTTTCAGAAATAGGTTTACGCTATGTTACTATGGAGGTTTCGTTAAAATAAATAGGAATGGTTATATATATATATATATATATAATATGTATACTTATATAAATTACTTTGATGAAACAGATTCAATTATTATAAAAGTTTGCTATGAATAAAATTATTTTTTATTGACTTTATATATTTTCATTTCAAAGAAAAATTATGCAGAAATATGTCAATATTTGACTTTCACCGTATGTAAAAAGTGGGTTGATGGATATGAAAACTTTCAATATCAGCAAACTGTAGCCTTTGTGTGTTCACTTCCGATTCATTATAATTTAATAATGAAAGCTTTCGATTGTATTGTGTTACTACAGTAGGTTCCGTTATATGAATCACTATAATACAATGGGGATACTACCAATTTGTGTATGAAATTTTTTTTATAACGGCTTATCATAGGAACAAAAAAAAAAAAAAAAAAATGATTAAAATGGAGAATTTTTAATGTAGCACTTAATATGATTATTTTGTTCAAATTTATTATCGTAAGATATTAGAAATTATAGATTGTTCATAGCTGCCAACATTTTGATTAATATTTCTTAGTATTGTTAGAACCCGCCCTTTTCCTACGCCAGTATCTTTCTTAGGGTACTTTTTTTATTATTTAATTCTGATTATATTTGGAGAAAATTACTCTAAAAATAAACTGGTGTGGAAGAAGAAAACAAACACTAACAAGACAACGGATTATTAATTACAATATTCGCAGATATATGATGATTCAATAAAACTACAAACATTTCACGTCAGAGCAATACCATGGCAAATGTCAGACACATAGAAAGATTTTAATTCCCACTATCAATATAACCATGCCGAAATCTAGATCGTAGATCTGTAGCAGATTTTGTAGTTATATACGTGATTGCTGTAAGAAACTAGTGGTAAAAGTGGAAATATCCCAGTGAGAGACTAATACCATATTTACCATAAAATTACCCACCCTTATTTGGTTTTGTTTTATCTGAACTTATACATATTATTAAAGAATACACGTCGAATAAATAAAACAAAAGTACTTAAACTTTCAATAATATTGCAAAACTGTAACTCTACTTCTTATTAGCCTTTAATAATGTAAAAATGTCTGTGCTTTACTTCATAATAAGAAAATTTTCAATAAAATCGATTAAATCAATAAGCAAGTGACTGACTATTTTTTATTAAATATTTTTACAAATGTATATGATTAAGTAAATTTAATAGAACACGATATACTATGAATATTTGGTAGAATATTTCTTTGAAAAACACCAATAAGTAGATAAAATGCAGGAATCTATGTAGTCATATATATATATATATATATATATATATATATATATATATATATATATATATATATATATATTTATAAAAACCATCTCTGAATCATTCCATTGAAGAAAACTACAATAATCAATTAATGAATTTTGTATTAAAAAAGTGGTATCCAAAAAGGTGGCAGCTCTGACCTTTCAAAATATTTATGTCAATTTTGTCAATTACAACTTTCATTATAGAAAAACATGAAACAATAAATCAAGAAAAAAACTTTTAAAGTAATATTGATAACATAATAAAATAATAAATAAATAAATAAAAAAAGATTTTTTATCTGGATCTTAAACAGTTACATATTTTGTTCCACAAAGTAAATGCAACTATATATATATATATATATATATTTTTTTTTATGGCGTGCTTGAAAACTATTTAAAATTATACAATGTATAACAATAAGATGTCCAGATAAAGCGCTTACTTATTCGAAGAAAAAAATACATAATTCTTGACCATTAAAAAAAAAAGCGCGGAATTTATATGGTTCGCACAAATTATTAATATTTTCCAACTGTACAAACTCGTTTCATATTCAACCATAAATGTTCTTCGCAAACGTGATCACACAACAGAAAAATAGTTTAATTGAATTTATAATCTATCTTAAATATTGTTGGAAAATGGTGAAAATGTTTAACAGTCCTTAAGTTATTTAAATATTTCAGTCTAGCCATGAAAATCTGAACTCCAAGCAAACAACAATCTATGGTAGATAACATTTTTCAGCAGATGAATAATAAACGTCAAATTCCTTAGGATATACAGGGTGAGTTTGACATAATCTGCCAAACGAAAGGAGGTGATATAACAGCCCATGGGGAGCATAAAACACCATAGAAACACTGTCCTATCTACTATCTCTAACCGTTTTCGAGTTTTGGTAGATAGAAGAAAAATCTGTTTTTTTCCATCCCATCTGAAACAAACCACATTTGTGAGCTTCCTGAAAGATTTACATGCAAAATAAGCACATATTTAGAAAGAGCAGAAAAAATCCTATCGGGTGACACCATTTACATCAGGATACCTTAATTTGACGGCGAGCTACAAGCGCTAAAACATTGGGAAAGTTTAAAATCGAGTTGTCGCCAAATTCTTTAACCGGCAATTCTGCAAATACCGTAAAGCTACAATCTGTCAAATTTACCAAAAACTTCTACATTTCACATGCTTTAGAATGCGCTCACAAAAAACCATATCGGTGTTCTACTTCAGGAAAAAATGTAGCCTTTTGTTTGAAATCATCACTGAACTCGACGTTTGTCGAGAAGAAAACTCACGGGGTGCCATTGTCGTTCCTGATTTCATGTCCGCCTTCGCCCCGCTGTTTTTTAGATGCAAAAAAGAAAGTTTTAAAGACATACAAGAAAAGTAGCAGTTGTATTAAGTTTACAAACACAATGGAATGGGAACAAAAGAAGTATGGCGTTTCTCTCGTCTTTCACAAAGGAATATGCAAAAAAAAAAAAAAAAAAAAAAAAATTGACGTATCTCACGTTTATTATTAAAGCACATATGCATTCGAACGTGTAAACACATTTCTTTTAAGTCAATTAATAAAAAAATAAATCATTGTATAGAGACTTTTATTATTATTATTATTATCTATATATTAATAGGCAAGCATAAAATTTGTAGTCCCTTTTTAACATATTAATTATAGGTGTAGAGGTTTGAAAATGGTATCATTCGAAAGGTATGGTTAGCCGGAAGGTGCGAATACAAATATTATTTTCTTACGATGTCAAGAAGGTATTTAAAAATACATTTATTTTTTATGCATTTTCCCCCATTTTTCCCTTTTATACACGTATTCCTTTACATTAAAAAATACCTAAAAGCAATTTCATACAGCTCAAATAAAACCATAGACACAGTAATTTGTATAATGTAGCATCACTATACGCAAGCGAAGTGATGACGTCACTGTCTGTCCATGGAGCCATAAAAAAGATTTTTTATGTTAATGGTCCATTGGATTTTTTGTAAAAAAATATTAAAAAATAACAGAAATTATGTGCCGATTTTAATTCCGATATTTGGGTATAGTTATATATAAGTTACTGTCTACACATGTTTGATTGAGTTATTTTTTCTGTAAAATGGACCATATTCCCACTTTTGGTTCGAGGCTACAAGAATATCAGCTGTGTAGGGAAACAATCCTCAACTCTACCATAACAAAGCATTGTGGCTTGCAAATTTTTATCTTGCAATATTATTTATAAAAGTTACAGATTATATGAAATTGAAGTAAGAGTGATATAGTGATACCTTTGTTTTGTTTTTAATCCTGTCTTAGTAATATACTTTAATATTAATCAACATATGTAATATTAAAAGTTGCCATGTGAACTGTGGCGACGTTAACAAATTTAAATGGATGTTCTATTTAATAAATTCCTTTATTAAAGTGATTGAAATTCTAATTATTTAAGCTTTGATGTCTATATATATATGTGTGTGTATAAAATGTTCTTATTAATCTTTTATTCATTATATATATATGTGTCTGTGTGTGTATACATAAAATGTTCGGCAATTTTACGATATGGAATAGTCTTAACTTTATCATTCGAATCAGTTATTTACATTTCTCTTTTGTTCTTGTTTGAACATTATTATTAAGTTTCACTGCAGAAATATTTAGGAAAATGTTATGCGTAACAATAAAATGGCATCTTGAATCTAATTTGTTTACAAAATATCGGCCACGTGTTCTGCGATTTTACCTACGGTGACGTCACAGGAATATTGTCCATTGATAAAATTTTCATTTAAAATCACAAAACTCCAGAAATAAAAAATGGCAATCTTCCAGTTTTAATGTAAACATAAACATTTCATTTCAAAGTGTTATATTTAAACAATAAATATTCAACTAATATACTAAATAAACGAAAATGGATTTATTACTAACTGCTGCATGCATAAGTAGACGATACGGAAAAAATTCCGATTTCCGTTTTTTGCTGAATTCACATGTTTTGAGCTTTCTTTACGTTTCAATTAACTGAAATTGGCTACTTATTTTTTAAAAAAGTGTCTTTATTGCTAGCTTTTATGGGTAGAAGAAGCAAGTAGAAGATACATAAAAACTTTTGATTTCCGGTTTTCGATGAATTTACACGTTTTGAGATTTCCTTGCATTTTAATTAAGTGAAATTGACTACTTATTTTTATTTTTTAAAAAGTGGATTTATTATTCTTTCCTCTGCATATATAAGTAGAAAATATAAGATTCAGGAAAGTTTTAGATTTTCGGTTTTCGATAAAGTTAACGTTTTGAAATTTCCCGAACTCAATTCGAAAATTTTTGAAAAATATCTTTTTTTTTTTTTTTTTTGTTCAAACACTGTACTTTATGAACCAATCGAATTAATTTAACAGAATTTGATACTTGGTTGGGCCTTGGTTTGACATAGTACTCGTACCTATTAGCTTCTGGGCTGTATCACACAACAAGGGGCGTTTTCACGTTCTCTCATTTCAGGAAAGGCTAACATCTACAGAGAGAAATAGTTATATTAAGTAAAACTCTGCTGATTCAGTTAGAGTGAATATCGGCAAACAATTGCCACAGCTGTGTTGCAATTGCATTCCGTTTAGGACAAGGCAATAACTTTGCTTTGCCTCGCTTTGCAAAAAAAATGGTCGAGTTTCGACCACTGGGCGATACATGTTATTATTATTATTGGTAATAGCTTTATAATAAATATTCAAGAATTTTAAAACTATAAAGAGGTTTCAGTTAATATCTTTTTAAATAATTGGAATAATTAGCGAAACGTTAGTGGAAGCCACCAGGTGGAGAAAAGATTTTGGGTCCGGTCTGTTTGGGTGTCTGTCTGTTTGTCTATTTGTCTGTGTGTTTGTCTCGTGATAGCAGCCGCAAAAATTACGCTATTGACTTTCAATTTGGTACACATGTTCATGAACCACACGGAATTAGCTGTATAGTTTTGGGTGTGTATCCTAATTGCAGTTCGTGTACAGTGACACATTAAGATTTTCTTATCACTACGCTATGAACAGAAATTGTATGTACAGAAGTAGCAATCGTACAAATCCTTCGATTAACTTGCAGAATAGTACACACGTTTTGGCTCTCTATAAAAATAGCTGTATAATTTTTTTATGTCCATATTGTTTATAAATTGTGTACAGAGACACTTTAATCATTACGGCGTATGGGGTGAATTTCGTTTAAAGCCATTTAAAAATCGTTACTCTGCATTCAATAAAATTAAATTAGCTTAAATTACTGAGATACTTCAACTCATGATTTCTGTGGATAATATGTGTGGTAAGCTTCATAATTAATATAAGGACCTTACAAAAGTGTTCCGACAATGACACGTAATCATCCAAATTATATCACATTTTGAACAATTATCCATGAAAAATGTAAAATGAGTTTTTATTGGTGTAAACAATGCTTATGGTTTATTTACAGAGACACACAAAAGAATTTCGTGGCACTAAAAAAAGGTATGTATAGACTAAAGAATTCATTAACAAACACAAAAAATTCCTATGCAATTCTGTAATCATACAAAGGATGCCAAATTAGGTTAAAATATTCAAAAGTTATAATTAATTAGGTGGTTTTTTTTTTTTTTTTTTTTCTTTTTTTGGTGTATATAATAAGTGGGACTCCGTTTCCGGGACACGTAAAATAATTTCGTAGTATTACGGTCTATAGATTTTAAAACTTCTTAACACACCAAAAATTTTAAGCCCTCACAACCGGTTTCGAAAGGACGTAGCGTTTCTTCATCGGGTGCAAAAAAAACAACATGTGCTTACTGCCTTGGAGGCAAAAGCAAGACTGGTCTATAGTTGGCATTTCTGTAAAGTGTATTTTAATTCATCAACTAATGTGAAATTTTATTCGATGTTTTTAAAATTATTTAAAATTTAAAATTATTAAATAAAATTTAATAATTTTAAAGTATTCTTACCATAATTTAATTTCATTGTAATATTTTTTATAACGTATTTTATTATGGTATTCATTAAAAAAAAAAAAAGAAAAAAATTTAAAGTTATTTAAATAGGCAGACAAAAGTTCATCATTTATTATTGTCAATAACGTAAACGTTTATTTATTTATTTATTTATTTTTATTTATTATTATTATTATTATTTTTTTTTTTCAATTTTCTGTAAAATAATCACATAATTGTTGATATCACTTTTATTTAAGCAAATAGAATAAAAATGATATTGAAACAAGTTGTTTGGTACACCTAAAAGAAGTGAAATTAAATCTAAACATTGCATATTAGTTTCTTCCCATCAAAGTTCCCAAAATTCCCGGTTTAAACCCGAAAATTACCATGTTTATTCCCCAGAAGCAAAATTCCCGGGTTTTTTACATCTCTAGTTGGGGGTATGTTCCTCTTTTCACCCTTTCTGTGACGTCAGTACAGGAATTACCATGTAAGAGCCTCCGGAAGGCGGTTCCGAGATCGTACCTCGTGGTATTGCAAAGCGGTGATTTCACGTAGTGCGGTTGGTGACGTATCAAGGGGAGAAGGGGGTGTGGCGATTTTTTTCCCTCCCGGTTTGGATAAAAAGAGGATAGACTTTTACGTTTTTTTTTGGTTAGTTTGGATCTGATTTTGACTCGCTGGTTGTTGGCTGATGAGTGACGTCGTAAGATCGCTGTGTTTTGAGAATTGAAGTGGTGAGTGTATAGCGGATAGCTTGAAAAAGGAAGAAGAAGGAAGTTCGAAGTTTGATTAGGAGATGGAGACGTGTGGTTAGGCAGGCCTAGCTTTGAGTTGGAAAAAGAAGAAGAAAGAAGGGGCGTTTTGGAAAATGAATGCGTAGCCGAGTGGCTAAATATTTGGTTCCTAAAAAATGGAAAAAACTGCCCGGGTTTTAACGAAAAGAAGCTGCTTAACATTTGTGTCCTACGGATGGCTCTTTTCCTTGATGATTTTGGAAACTTGCGCCTCCACTCTCGGCTGTACTGGGGCAGCGGAAAGAACAAATGTTATGTAAGTTAAGATTTATATTTATGCCTCTAACATTTCTGTTTCTTGTATCTTGTTTCGTGATGTAGAATTTATTAAGTTTCTTTTCACAGAAAGTAAACTCATTGTTTGTGTGTACGGACTGCTTGTCCAGAGCAATACTAGCTTCTTTGTCATTATGGTATATTTTTGCCATTGTTCTGCTGAAATGTAAATTAAGAAATATAGTGTAATCCTGCTTTAGTTTAATTAAAATTTGTATATTTTAGAATCAAATTTTAGTATCTGTTTTTTTTTTTTTTTTTTTTTTTTTAATGAGTGTACCTTTTGAATTTATTATCTAGAGAAACATGAAGTTTTTTATTTACTCCTGTCTACGGGTATTGTCTTACCCATTTTTTGAATTAAGGGTTTCTTGCAAATTAAATTTAATAAGTAAAATGAAAGTAAAAGTTTCCTTGGTTAAATTTTAGAAGATATTTTTTTTAGAACACAACGCGAACTTATCTTTATTGTTTTTTTTTTTTATTATTATTCTATACGATCAGCTTATCTTTCTTTAAGTTACAAAGAAAATTATAATTGGAAAATTTAAATATTTTTTTATTATTAAGGAAATAATTACATTTGTTTTTATGTCGTTATTATTTAAAATCTAGTAAATAATCACTACTTTATGTTTAAAGTTGAAGCCAAAGGCAACTTAAACTTAATGAATATTATTTTAAAAGTTAAATAGATTTAAATTAAAATTAAAAACTTAGCATAAGAAAACATTATTATGACTGGCGCCGTGCCCATTTGGTAGTCAGGAGTAATTATTTGTTTCTCTCGCGGTATAATTTTATCGCCGTGCTCTGTTTACGGTGTATTATTAATGAATGAATTATTTAAGTGTGTAATTTTTTTGTCTTTGGCAAAACTACTCAGTATTTTTTTTTTCTTTTCTCCTTTCCTTATATATATTGCTGAAAATACTCATGGGATTGATGAGATACAAATGAAATTGACCTATAGCCAGACGTATGGTCTACTGATGACTTGTTTTGTTTTGGTGTGATGTCTTTATGTCTGCCCTGTGGTGAGACCTTTTATACTGTTTACTTATTTATTTAATCATCTATGCTTTTTTATTTGAAAAAAAAAATTGTGTTTATGTAATGTGTGATACTATGTTTTATAGTATACTGTATGTTTGAAAGAAGAGTTCTGGCAAAAGTGTTTAATATTTGTGATAATAAAGAGTAAAATCATTTTCTTTAGTTTAAAAAAAAAAAAAAAAAAAAAAAAAAAACTAACTGATCTGCAGAATTCTTTTTTCAGCCCATGAATTGCAATTATTTTTAGTGATACTCTATTTTTCTTGTGCAAAATCAAGTTTACATATCTTTAAATTTTTCTTGTGATATTCATAGTTTTACTTTCATATGCATTATTTTTTTAAGTTACTTGTGTCATAAAGTGAGTCATAACAAGAAGGATTTTTGGGGTTAAAATTATTTCTCGGTGTGCAAGTCAAAAATTTGGAAGTATTAGGGATAGTAATTTATTGTTTTTGCAATTTTGTTTCTTTCAAAACAACTTATGGCTGGATTTACAGGCCGAAACTTTGGGAAAAATAATTAACTTATAAAGTGTAAATAATTTAGAGTTAAAAAAAAAAAAAAAAAAAAAAAAAAAAAAAAAAAAATCCTTCTTATATTTTGGTATACTTTATCATTACTTTATTGCTTGCTATTTACAAATCACATACATCATTGGCTAAAAACATGTTGAATTGGTATTTGTCAACACATTGTTATTAATTAAATACAAGACTTATAATAACAACACAATTAAAATAACAATTTAATATTTTTTTCAGACCTAGTTTCAATACACAGATTTTCCATATGTTATATGTACTTTTATGACTCAATTTAAGTAATTTTTTTTTTCTTCTCACTTTGCTTTCTATGGTGCTATATTGTATAACCGTGTTTTCTGCTCCGTATTTGTATTGGCTAGGAAATTGAGTTTGTTAGGAAGAATTGTGTTTTTAAATTTGAAAAGAAACTGAATGTTTGGCTGTGGCCTTGACGGTCATAGGGTTAAAACCTATTTGTAAATTTAGTAATGAAAATTGTTGCAGTATTAGGATTTTTTTTTTTTTTTTTTTTACTTTTGCTTTTTGATATAACTGTCAGTATGAGTGAAAATCCTGAAACAGAGGTAGAAAATAGCAATGCTACGGACGCTACTCAGCCAAATGGTCCCGGGTACAGGCGTTGGAAAATTCCTTGCTCTGTCGCAAATTGTGTATATATTTTGGGGGTAAATTTTTTAATTGGGAAGTTTTTTTGTATATACATTGGTTTTTGCTAGGAAGAGGGAATTTGTTTTTTTAATTTATGCCTTCTCTGGCAGATGTAGTGACAAAAATTAAGTTTTAAAATGTTTAGCCTAAATAAAAAATTATGTGAATTTAATAAAAAACTGATTTTGTCGAGAAAAATTCAAAATTTAGAAACTGATTTGTGGCCCAGTTCTTTTAGGTTTTCCTTAAAGTTTCCAAATGCATATATAAAATTCTTTAGATTACTCAAAATTTGTGGGAGAGTAAGTGAAATTGTGGTTTAGGCATGTAAATACCTGCCTTGTATCACTCAGATTTTAGATTTTGTTTCACTGTTTTTTTATTTAAATCAAAAATGAGGTTAACATTGGTGTTAAAGCTGTAAAAATTCTTTAATATGTGTTGCTTGGCTTAAAAAAAAAAAAAAAAAAAAAAAAAAATGTTGCTTGGAATGTCTTGTGGGTTGGTGTGGATGCAGTATTAAGATTCGCTTTGCTCGTAAGACCATATTTGATCTTATTGTAGTTTGTTTACCACCATGTGAGTTGATTTTGAACTTATTTCGGTATCTCACATAAAAATTTAGCTAAATTCTTATCTTGTATGTCAGTTTTGACAAGTTATCACTATAGAGAGAAAAAATTTAAAAGTTAGATAAAAATTAAAAAAAAAAAAAAAAATTCTTTTTGATTTTGTGTCAAGCATTTACATATTCCCTTCTTGTCAAAATATTTAGTTTCCAAATCTTGTTTACTAACTCTATAGACTTGCAAAAATGTATATAGTTGCTTAAAATTAAAAATTACCCCTTAATTTTCATTTTAATTGCTTAGATCAGGGTGACACAAGGTGGTTTGCAATAATTGTTCTAAAGGATTTTCTGCCAAAATTCTGGTGTTGGGACTAATTCTGTGATTAAGATAGTGTTTTTGTAGTAAATTATTGATTCCCTACAAGGTTTTCTTTTAAAATAATACTTAGTACTGAGGTAATGTCCAATTTTAAAAGTTACAAGTAAGAAATTTAATTTTACCCTTTTACGAGTAAAAGTGCTGTTTTTTCAAGCTGTGTTGTGATTGTGTTATAAATGTTTGGTTGATCTTAGTAAATCCTGCTGTGAAAAGGTTGAGTTAGATGTTGTTTTGATTTTGTTATAAATGTTTTGCTGCAGTTTAAGAGCAGTTTATGGGAAAAATGCAGGAAGGTTGATGTTTTTTTTAAGCTACCTAGGGTCAAAAATTGATGTATGATCTTGAAAATGCTGTTTAAATATAAATTTAAGGCACTTTATATTATTAACTGTTGGTGTGGGTCTCTGCATCAGAAATTTTGGCTGTACTGTGTAAATAATACTTTGAGGTGGAAATTGATAAAAGAAGTGAGTATGTATGAGTGATTTAAGGCTATTTTAAGTAGAAACTTCTGAGGTTATATGGGTTTAAAATTTAAATTTTAGTTGGCAAACTGTTGTAAGAGTTTTTTTAGATTCTAGACTAATATTTTAATAAATCTTAAGTTAATTCTTATGTTGGTTTAGGTGTTAAAGTGTAATTTCAGTCTGTTTTGGGGGGAAAATGATTTAGAACATTTTTCGCAAATTCCAGTAGAAATTGGAGTAACTTTAAGAGTCTGTTATATGTTTGTTTACATATGTGAGTTAGTATGTGTGGCATGTTTAGGAAGAGTTGTGGCTGACCTGTAATTACTCTGTTGTGCTCACAGAATTGGTTAATTCTGCTGTAGTTAATGATTACAGAGAGTTAGAGGTCAGGGTGGCACTTGGTTGCTCTGTCGTTTCACAATTCAGTCCTGTGTTGTTTGGTTAAGCTCTGAGTTGGAATTAGCTTTGTGATTGATGTGTGTTTAAGAGTTATGGTAGATTTATTGAGAATTTAGCTACCTTGTGTTTAGAGGAATTATGTAAATTTGCAAAGTAATGATTTTTGTTTTTGTGAGGTGTTCCAAAAACTGTGATTTGCAGGTGCGATGATGTTTCTCTCAGAGTTGTTTTCGTCTGTTGTACTTGCTGTTACTACTTATAAATCTGGTAAACAAGCATTCAGATTAAAAAAAAAAAATTAAATTTAGAAAATTATTTGTTTTTTTTTTTTCAAAAAAGAAAATAACCTGTTATAGAATCATAGCCTTCCTTATGTACAATTTTGGGTAAATTTCAGGGAAATAATACTCTTAGACTAGAAAAATTTTATGTTTCTTTTTATTATTTGGCAAGCTTCAAAGTATTTTCTCCGTTTAAACCGAGTTTAATTACAATAGTTCTCAAAATTTGCATGCTCTTTTTTATTTTTTCAGTATTAGCTTGGTTTCTGTTAAAATTTTATGATAGATTGCAGTTTGTTCAAAATTTTGGGTCAGAAATTGTGTTTATGTTTAAAATTTAGTACTTAGCATCTCTATTTTTTTTTTTTTTTTGTGACCAAAAGGTTAGTGGTTAGGTATTCTATTGCTTTTATTGGCTAAAGCTCTGTGTTTATTACATCTGCCAGAGTGGTAAAAGGTTCTCGGTTGTAAATCTTGATTAATATGAAAAAGAAAAAAAAAAAAAAAAAAAAAGGGAGTAGGTGCTCATAACACAGTACCGGTAGCAATTCACTCTTATTACCTAGGCAAAATTTGTAAATATATATATATATATATTTTTTTTTTTTTTTTTTGTAAATAGTTGTATATTTGTTTGTATAGTTTGCATATTATTTTTTTTTTAAATGTAGTATAACTGGTAGCTTTAATCCTTTCAAAAAGATGATATCAGTGGGAAATATTCGTGTAAAAGGTTTTGGGGGGTAAAAATATTGGTCCCTAAAGCTATTGAGCGGGCGGTCAAAAGTTCTTCTTCCTTTGCCCTGTATATGAGTAAGGTTCGGCTGGCCTCGGTTAATGTTAAAAAAAAAAAAAAAAAAAAAAAAAAATTAGTGTAATAATAGAAAAACGAAAAAAATAAAAATAAAAAAAATAGAAAAATATTAAAAAATTGTATAATCGGGTCATGCTTGCACTTAGATAATTAATAATCTTATGTGATGTATTTTGTTTTAATGTATTTCTGGGCGCACAATTTATTTCGTTGAAATATTGACTTGAGTATTACTTTGGGTCATTCAAAATGTTTGTATTATTAGATATTATCTCGGTGCTAGTCAATACTTTCAGGTAGCTATGCAAGGTGTTGTTAGGTTGATGAGCAAAAAGCAAGGTTGCTCCAAAGTTGTAAAATTTTGTATTTAATGCTAGTATGTGTCATCTGCTCAAGACTGTGTATTTCAAGAGACTGTATTACAAAGACTGTATTTTATAATTCCACACATTCTGATATGATATTACGTTGAATAGTATGAACGATTATTGTGAACTGTTAAAAAAAAAATATGTATGAACTTTCGTATGGTAATCAAAAGTTATGAACTTTATCACGGAATTATAAAGACTTTTGCGTCCATTAATAAACATTAGTAATTCACATTACATCAATAGGTTTGCCAAGAAATTTTTTTTTGCCCTTTGTAATATTTCCTTTTTTTTTCAAAACTGCGGGTTGAAAATTAGTTTGAAAGTATGGTATTAAAAACAATTGTATGTTTCTATATTAAATGTTCAATCATGTGAAAAAGTTAGGAAGATTTCATTTTTGCTTGTATATGTATCATGTAAATAGCTGTGGCAGTTCAGTCGAGGTGGAGGTTTTTTCAAAAACAAGATAAGCCAACCCGATGTTTTTCCCTTTATTTTGGTTTTAAAAAAATTTTTGGTACAAAGAGTATTCCTGTTATCAGCAAACCTTATGTCGGACAAAACAAAATTTAAATTTTTATCTACCCTTTCTAGCGTGCGTCAGTTTGTTGTGAGTCTTCAAATCCAGGTGTCGTTAGCGGTGCTTGTGCTAGGTCTGAAATGGATGTCAGGCGGATGGGTATTCAGTAAATGTTGATCTGTAGTGTCTTTAGTATCTTAATAGTATTTTTTTTTAAGTTGGTAATCTTTATACTGCAATAGTGTAGCTTGTGTGTTCATGCTGTCCTGGTAATGGGAGGGTGTGTGGGAAGAGCGATCGGCTTTCCATAGGCTCGGCAGGAACTGGTGGTTAGAGGTTCGCATTTCTCGGGTCGATGTTTGATCTGTGGCGATGTGAGTTCTAGTTGCGGGTTGCTGGCTGTTTCTAGGGGTTGGTTTGTTGCAACTGTGGTTTCTATTATTTTCTGTTACAATAAATAAATAAATAAATAAATAAATAAAAAAGTAATTATTTAAAAACAACTGGTAGTTTAAAGCTCGCATTTAAAAATTCTCGTCTCTTGCTGAATACTTAGACGCTGGTATAATATGTGGTGTTTCTGGATGTGTCTGATTTTTTTTTTTTTCTGTGACGGGAGGGTAGTTATCACGGCAGATAATTAACATTATGTGCCGTGATTAACTTTATTTCTCTTTCAAGAAAATTTTCTTTTTCAAGTAAATAATAGTTTAACAGGTGGGGTGATAAAAATGTAGATACATGTTAAGGAATGCAATGGGTAAAAAGGCTTAGTAAATAATAATAGTTTCGTATATAGATAATACCTAGTGTGAATGCATCCTTTCTGTGTGTAATCGAGATAAGAATTTCATTTGGGATTTGTGTAAATAGAATTATTCTGGAAAATATGTAGAAATATCTCCCTTCGAAATTCAGAGTGTGGGAACGTGACAAGCAGTGGATAAGGATATATGAGATTCTTTGTTCCATTTTCATGAGTGAAAGCATTCAGCTCTAAAACATTCTATCATCTTAATGCGTATTCTAAATTCTTAATCCACAGGTGGAATGTTAAGTTTTTTTATTCGCAAAGAAGTGAGTTGGAACTTTCCGTGGGAAACAGCTGTGAAATGCCATCGATGTCTGTATTTCGTCCGGCCAGTGAAAGACTGGAATTCAAAAGCTTCTTTTTTCCCCCTTTTTCTCTTTTCTTGTATCTAAGTGGAGTGAGAAACACGTTTCTCGGAAGACACATGGCGATCAGCTGTTAGTTGGGGGTATGTTCCTCTTTTCACCCTTTCTGTGACGTCAGTACAGGAATTACCATATGAGAGCCTCCGGAAGGAGGTTCCGAGATCGTACCTCGTGGTATTGCAAGGCGGTGATTTGACGTAGTGCGGTTGGTGACGTATCAAGGGGATAAGGGGGTGTGGCGATTTTTTCCCTCCCGGTTTGGATAAAAAGAGGATAGACTTTTACGTTTTTTTTTTTGCTTAGTTTGGATCTGATTTTGACTCGCTGGTTGTTGACTGATGAGTGACGTCGTAAGATCGCTGTGTTTTGAGAATTGAAGTGGTGAGTGTATAGCGGATAGCTTGAAAAAGGAAGAAGAAGGAAGTTCGAAGTTTGATTAGGAGATGGAGACGTGAGGTTAGGCAGGCCTAGCTTTGAGTTGGAAAAAGAAGAAGAAAGAAGGGGCGTTTTGGAAAATGAATGCGTAGCCGAGTGACTAAATGTTTGGTTCCTAAAAAATGGAAAAAACTGCCCGGGTTTTAACGAAAAGAAGCTGCTTAACATTTGTGTCCTACGGATGGCTCTTTTCCTTGATGGAAACTTATCCGTCCACTCTCGGCTGTACTGGGGAAGCGGAAAGAGAAAATGTTATGTAAGTTAAGATTTATATTTATGCCTCTAACATTTCTGTTTCTTGTATCTTGTTTCGTGATGTAGAATTTATTAAGTTTCTTTTCACAGAAAGTAAACTCATTGTTTGTGTGTACGGAGTGACTGTCCAGAGCAATACTAGCTTCTTTTTCATTATGGTATATTTTTGCCATTGTTCTGCTGAAATTTAAATTAAGAAATATAGTGTAATCCTGCTTTAGTTTAATTAAAATTTGTATATTTTAGAATCAAATTTTAGTATCTGTTTTTTTTTTTTTAAATGAGTGTACCTTTTGAATTTATTATCTAGAGAAACATGAAGTTTTTTATTTACTCCTGTCTACGGGTATTGTCTTACCCATTTTTTGAATTAAGGGTTTCTTGCGAATTAAATTTAATAAGTAAAATGAAAGTAAAAGTTTCCTTGGTTAAATTTTAGAAGATATTTTTTTTAGAACACAACGCGAACTTATCTTTATTGTTTTTTTTTTTTTTTTTAAATTCTATACGATCAGCTTATCTTTCTTTAAGTTACAAAGAAAATTATAATTGGAAAATTTAAATATTTTTTTATTATTAAGGAAATAATTACATTTGTTTTTATGTCGCTATTATTTAAAATCTAGTAAATAATCACTACTTTATGTTTAAAGTTGAAGCCAAAGGCAACTTAAACTTAATGAATATTATTTTAAAAGTTAAATAGATTTTAATTAAAATTAAAAACTTAGCATAAGAAAACATTATTTTAATGTGTATAGTATGAGCGAAGTGAAATGTAGAGTTCGTATTAAATAAAAAATTAAATTCGTTTTAATTAAAAGTGAAATTTGAAACTCAATTTATTTTATAACAGGTGTATTTTTTTAATCTACAAAAACTGAATTTACCGTAATGCCATTGGATGTACAATATTTTTGGTTAATCCCTGAGGAGTATACACAAACAAATTCGAAGGTTTTCTAGCCCTGGAACACGCAACATATAATTGGCCGTGAGAAAAGCACGGATTTTCTAAATCTAAGCCACAAATTAGGACCCATTTGTGACTTTAAATATTTTAAGCCATTTTTGTGATGAACTGAAATGGCTATCTCAATTGTGGATCTAAAGATCTTGGCGAGAAGCGTCCGAGCTACTTCGGTGCCAAATTTCAAATTTTGCCAAAGGGATTCGATACTAAAGGTGTTCCATAAAATAAATAAATAAATAAAATATCAGTGACATACACACGCACAAAAGTATGGGACCCCATTGGTGACTTTAAATATTTTAAGCCATTTTTGCGATGGATTGAAATGGCTATCTCAATTGTGGAACTAAAGATCTTGGCAAGAAGCGTCCGAGCTATCTCTGTGCCAAATTTTCCATACAAAAAAATAAATTAATAAAATATCAGTGACATACACACGCACAAAAGTATGGGATCCCTTTGGTGACTTTAAATATTTTAAGAAATTTTTGCGGTCAATTGAAATGGCTATCTCAATTACGGAACTAAAATCTTGGCGAGAAGCGTCCGAGCTACTTCGGTGCCACATTTGAAATTTTGCCAAAGGGATCCGATACTAAAAGTGTTCCATACAAAAAATAAATAAATAAAATATAATAAATTAGCTGCACAAATAAATTTGTAGTTTAGGGTGGTTGTTAATCAACGCGCGTGTAAATTTGATAGAAAATTATATAAAATCCTCACTCCAAAGCAAATCCTCACTCCTTTATGCACACTTCAAAGCTCTTCAAACACTAGTTATTATGTAATATTTCAATTAGGACACAATTTTTTGTATAACAATAATAACACGAAGTTACAAAATATTTTCCCGAATTTGATCGCAGCACCAACTGTCGGGACAAACTGGAATTACAATAGAATATACGCAAGCGAAGTGTGACGTCACTGACCGTCAGTTGATGCAAGAAAAGGATTTCCTATATTAATCTCCCATTGGATTTTTTATAAAAATTTATTAAAAATCGAGGAAAATTATTTCTCGATTTTAATCCCCATATTTGGGTATAGGTATGTATTAGTTATCGTATGCATGTGTTAGATTGATTTATTTTGCTCTCAAATTGACAAAATTTTAATTTTAAATTTCAAAACTCTGTCTTCCTTGGCGTTTTTTGTATTTGGCGATCAAAAACGGAATACGAAAATATACATGCCAGATGTATATTTTCGTAATATGTAAATTGTTTCATATTATTCATTACTCTCTTAATATAAGTTGTTGAAATAACCATTATTTTTGAAAGAAATTAAATATGTTCGCCAGATGATATGGCGATATTTTTTTTTTCCGCCAAGGATGACAGAGTTTTGAGATTAAAAATTCAAATTTTATCAATTTTACAGCAAAAACAACTCAATCTAACGCATGCACATGATAACTAATACATATCTATACCCAAATATGGGGATTAAAATCGGGAAATAATTTTCCTCGATATTTTGTAATTTTTTACAAAAAATCTAATGGGCGATTAACATAGGAAATATTTTTCTTGCATCCACGGACGGCCAGTGACGTCATCACTCCGCTTCCGTATTATTGAATATTCAATACTACGATCGTAGAGCAGTCTCCGGATCCAATGTGAAACATTCCAAAATCAACAACAATTTATAAGTGATAAATTAATTAAATAAACAATTTAAATTGGACTGAATTGTAAATCTAAACCATTCTCGAATCCACCTGAAGACACACAAAAAATTTCATTAAACTCGGTCCAGCCGTTTAGGAGGAGTTCAGTGACATACACACGCACAAAACAAATATATATATATAAAGATAAATACAAAGGCACAGCTTTAGTATAGACCTCCCCCCCCCTTCTCGACTTTAAATATTTTTGGCCATTTTTGCGATGAATTAACATGGCTATTTCAATTGCGTAACTGATGATCTTGGTGAGAAACGTCCGTATTACTTCGGTGCCAAATTTCAATTTTTTCCAAACTAAAGCTGTTCCATAAAAAAAAAAAAAAAAAAAAAAAAAACTGTTTTATGATACAAAATAAAAATAAAAAATTCTAATAAATTCGAAATTATTACTATTTACAATTAAGGTGAAAACATAAAAGAACCTTTATAAGTTACATATAAAGTATCAATTAAAGCGAAAATTTTGTTTTACTGTAGAAAAGAAAAGTACTACTAAATTAAATAAAAATTTTAAGCTAATACGAAGTGTCTCTATGAAAATATTTATTTACACGCGAATATTTTCATAGTATATTATTTCTTTTTCTAATTTTTATTGTTTATCACGCGAGATTAAAAATATTTTATTTCCGGAAAAAAATAAATAAACGTGAATTTTGTTTATTTTGGCATCAAATATATTTTTCTTTTTTATAATTTTAAAGTTAAAATGGAGTTTTTATTTAATATCTTTTGATCCAATTATCCGATTGAACTGAATTGTAAATCTAAACCATTCTCGAATCCACCTGAAGACACACAAAAAATTTTATTAAGCTCGGTCCAGCCGTTTAGGAGGAGTTCAGTGCAAAACGCGCAAAAGAAATATATATATAAAGATATATATATATATATATATTACATAATATAAAGTAAATAAATATCAGCTGTTGAATAATGCGTGATTGAAATAGGATGTTCAGGCTCCTGATCTGCAGATCCACTAGTTGCCGAAAAGTCAGTGGAGGAAACTCAAGTGGAAACTCAAGTGGATTTTGGGTTCTGTCTGTCTCGAGATAACGGCCGCAAAAATCATGTTATTTGACTTGCAATTTGGTACACATGTTTATCAGCCAAACGGAATTAGCTGTATAGTTTTGGGAGTGTATTTTACTAGTAGTTCGTGTACAGGGACACACTAAACTTTTTTTTTTATCATTGCAGTCTATCGACAGAATTTGAATGTGCCGCAATAGCGGCCAAGAAACACCTCCGATTGACTTTTAAATTGGTACACGCGTTTAGAAACTGAAAAAAAAAAAAAAAAAAAAAAAAAAAAAAAAAACAGCTGTATAATTTTTTATACCTATATTGTTATTTGGATTGTGTACAGGGACACACAATTTTTTTTCTTATCATTATGGTTCATTGGGTGAATTTTGTTAAACACATTTTAATATCATAACGCTGCATTCAACAAAATGAAATTAGAAATATTACTGAGACGCTTAAACCCATGTTTTCTGTAGAAAATATTGTGCTTAGGCTTCATAACTAATGTACAGGACCTTACAAAAGTGTTCCAACAATGTCACGTAAACATCCAAATTATTTTAAATTGCGAACAATTACTCATGAAAAGCGTAGAATAAGTTGAATAGTTTTTACTGATGTATGCAATGTTTTTGGTTAGTTTACAGAGACTTACAAAAGAGTTTTGTGACATTAAAGCCTATACGGATAAATCTTTATTTAAGAGCATTTTAACGTTTTGATTCTGCATTCAACATAATGGAATTGATATTCATTATAAAGATGCTTAAAAGCATGTTTACTCTGAAAAAAAAAATGTATAGACTATATAATTTATTTACAGGACACAAGGAAGATATTCCGATGATATTCTGTAATCTTACAAATGATTTCAAATTAGGTTTAAATATTTATGAGTAATAATTAATATGTTATATTGTTTTTATTGGTATATTTAATACCTGTGGCTGCTTTCCAGGGACACAGAAAAGTATTTCGTACGATAAAGTTCAATAGACGGTGTTATTTAAGATTGTATTTTAACATGGTTACACAACATTAAGTATAATAAAAAGTTGTTAGAATACTTAAAAGCATGAGAAAATTGTAGGCATAGAAGTGGTAATTAGTTTACAGGGTTACACAAAATAATTTCGATCTGTTATGAAATCATTTTGCATGAAATTTGCTACAAGTATTTATGAGTTACAAGGAATTAATACAAGGTTATCAGTTACTAGATATATACGTATATATGTAGGTACAGCCAGATATAGAAAGAGAGATACAACAGGGAGTTAAGGGGCGACAGCCCCTCTCAGAGACGTATTTCTTTATGTAGAGAGTCAATCGAGTGAATATATAAGTGAACATCTCCAGTTGTGAGCATTCTCCGGTTGTGGGCACCCTACCATATCTTTTAACAAAAAGTAAATTTGGTGGATTTGAGTACTGTCAAATATGTATTGTAACAGTACGCAGTTATGGCGCTAACACCGAATTAAATAGACGCATTTGCTTAGTAAGTACAAGCATCGAAACAAAATTTTGAACAATAAGCAACACAAAATTAATTTCTGAATTTTTTCAATGTGCAATAAATCGAAGTGAATTAATTAAAAAATGTTAGTGCAATATATATTCATGCAGTTAGGATCTTGAGGCGCTTGATCTGCAA
This sequence comes from Salticus scenicus, assembly GCA_963930645.1. NCBI lineage: Eukaryota > Metazoa > Arthropoda > Arachnida > Araneae > Salticidae > Salticus > Salticus scenicus. The sequence continues at coordinate 47,282,889 of OZ005653.1, forward strand.
ATCTGCCAGTGTAATTTAAATGATTAGTTATTCCATGGATTATTTAGCTCTTTCGGTACAAAAATTCATAATTATATGCCAACATGTACGATTCAGGGATGTGAATATTAGCAATAATGCCAATAGTAAGTGTATTATTAAACTTTAGATGGTACATAGAATGATAATTTTAATAAGCTTCTAACATGCTTTATATATATATATATATATATATATATATATATGTGTGTGTGTGTGTGTGTGTCGAAAATCTTAACAAAGTTAAAATTTTTCAGGAATACGTAGATCATTAAAAAAAAAAGAAAAAGAAAAAAAAAAAAAAAACGCACATAAATCAATCTATTAGTTTTTTGTAGGGAATACAAGTACTAAAATTGTATATCATTTACATATACTGTCAAACTCCGTAACGTGAATCTCAAGAGAATAAAAATTTTGTTCATTTTATCGGCAGTTCATGCTATTATTAACTCAGAATATAATTTTCATTTTGACGGGGATTGTGGAAGTAGTTTATGTTAAAATAACTGACGTTTTGTGCGTTAACGTAAACGAGGTTTGAATGTATATATAAATATATATTCCGAGTTGAACATGAACGTTTGATTTATGCAACTTTATATACGGGTCACGTAAAGTCCGTCGTGGATTTGGGGGAGGCATTCACTCCGGGGAGGATAAAAATTGTGATGGTGTGTCTCTGGATCACCTTTAGGAGTGAGTCCTAGTCCATCGCTAATTGCACATAGTGTGACACTAGTGAGATGTATAGTCTACTAAACCAACCAACTAACCTTATATACGAGTAAACTTAATGTTAAGACTTGTAAAATCATCTTTGCCTGAATGATTAGAGACATAATCAGTCATTGAGATTTCAAAAAATATGAGTACAGAGCATATTCAAATTCAAACGAAGCGTTAAATTGATTATATAGAATTTTTTTTATCCTAAAGTTTCTGGTGCTAAACGAAAGGTAGGCCAAATGGCTTTTAATAAAGCTGATGCCTTGTATCAACATGTAAAGTTAAACGATTCCTTGGATTGCAGAATTGCGGAAAATTTTAAGTTTTTTACTTCAGAAAGTGGCAGAGCCGAATTTTATCTGTGGAGAAATTAAACAGAAAAATCCATTGAAGAAACTACGAATTCTAAGAAAAAGATCTGAATTTTTCGATTTGAACCAATAGAAGGAAATTAAGGAATAATTTATGCTTCTTGAAATTTTATTGCAAATAATAATTCTTATATGGAGTTGAAAGTTATATGCTTATTTTAGTGTTTATATATATATATATATATGTTACCGCTAAAGTGCAGAAATCAGTTAATCTGCAGATTAGCTAGGTAATCTGCACATTAACTAGGGTGATCCGTTAAAGTGAGAAAAATTGTTTTATTTTTCAAATTACCTAGGTAATCTGCGAATTACCTAGATAATATGCACATTACCTACTAGGCACTAGTTAAAGTGAAAATAAGATATGTGGTGTTGTAATTTTACAGCACGCTGAGTTGCATTTGTTTTTTCATTCGGAAAAAAAAAAATTGTTTTTTTTTTTTTTTTTCTTTTTTATTTATTTCTTTACTTATTTCAATCTGTATGTGTTTTTATTTTATATCTTTTAAAGTTATATTTGTTTTATTTTTTATTTATTTCATCTTTTTTTATTCTGTCAATATAAGTTTGAAGAGGTTATGCATTTTTAATATGAAATATAATAGCTTTAATAGCTTTCAATAAATTCCATTTTATAAATGAATGTTAGAATTGTAATACAGTAACGATTTCTTTTCAAAATAAAAATATTTAACAATTTAAAATTTAAAAAAAAAAGTTTTATTAACAACTTATATTGCTATTACTATTTAAATACTAGAAGTATTAAATTATATAAAATATGACTAGAAATATTAAATTAGACAAATCAGAAGCATTATTTAAGAAGTACTTCAAATAATTAAAACTGCTTTAACATTTTTTAGAATGCATGAAAATTAAAATGACAGTTTTCAATGCCTTATTAAACTATATTTTGCAGCATACATATATCTGCACAAGTTTAGCAAATATATTAATTTTACAAAAAAAAAAAAAAAAAAAAAAAAAAAAAAACCTTTATTAACACTTTTTATGTGATAAACTACAACGAAATTATCTGAAAAAGCGAACAAAATAAATAAATAAATAAATAAATAAATAAAAATATAATCATGATATATAAAATATGTACAGGAAACTTGAAACTGAAAGAAAAAAATATGTAATGAAATGCTAAAAAATGTACAAAAATTTCATAGTAAGTATTTATTAAATGCCATAATATTTTTCAAAGTTAATAATTAATATATCTTTTCTTTTTTCTTTTTTTTTTTTTCAGTAAGTAATAGTCATTTAAATCAATTTTAAAATAAATTAGTTTTAAAAAGTTATGGTTTAATAGTTTTAGTTCGGAACGAAATAATTACTGTAATGTAAATCTAATATTCATAATTCAAAATGGAGTTTCACGAGAGACAGCTTTTAATTAAGATTACATTTCATTAATAAAATGCAGACCCTTATCAAACTTATATTGACAGAATTATAAAAGATAGAAATAAAATCAAAATTAAAACAATTATAACTTACTTGTTATTTTAAATTTTGTGTTAGTCATAATAATAAACCTAATCATGGCTTCCATCCTCCACATTTTGCGTTTGCCGTTTGTCGGTTTATAATCATAGCGTAGCGGAAGTGCGGAAGGGAAGGGGTAAAAGTTTTAGTTATGTTTGAAGGTCATTCGCGTATTTGTATAACATGGCTGTTTGACGTCATAGTGAATGTAAAAAAAACTAAGGCTCGAAACAAACATTTGAACTTTAACGATACTGAAACCGTTAATCTGCAGATTACCTAGTTAAAATGCGGAAAACTCTTTATTCCGCACTTCAACGGGTTATTTTAGTTAATCTGCAGATTAGCTAGGTAATCTGCAGATTAACGGATTTCGCGTTTTAACGGTAACATATATATATATATATTTAAATGCCTATTTTTACTGGAAAAGTATATTTTGAATTTTTTAATATAACGATTGAAATACATTCCAATGCAATAAATCCTATACTTAAAAAAAATGGACAGAATTTTGTAAAAAAATATAATATAAAGTTTAGTAACAAAAAAATAGGTGTAGGTGTATACTCATTAAATATATTTACAATCGAAAAATACGAAATGTGACTTATAAGTTTTGTGGTTGTAAGAGTACTGAAAAAAGCTTTTAAAAATGTATAAAATTTATTATTTGAAAAATAAAATTTCTGCCAGTGCTAATGAAATTAATTAATATATATAACGTGTCCCAATGATATTTAAACGTGGTTTAATTTTTCTACTTATAAGAAATAAATGAACGATGTAAAAGGAAAATATATGCCCAAAAAAAAGCTAGGGAATAAGACCCTGTTAATAAAAATTTCTTTCTGTTATTTTTTAAAGAGTTATAATTTTTAAATTTTTTTAATTTTATACGCTCTATTTAGATAAAATTGGTTATTTTATTTTTAACTTTTAATGTAACAACATCATTATAAAAAGCCGCATAACTGTATCTTTAAAAAGGAATTAGTTATGTTTAATTGATTAAGAATTTGCAAATGATACTAAAACTTGTGCAATTGCTTATGTTTCTGACCATACAAATTGCTAAAAAAAAAAATAAACCTTTACAATAAAACACAATGAAAATTCGCGCATATTTTATTAACTGCCCATAAATAAATCCCTAGCGTTTAAAGGATTAATATCACACAGAATAATGTAGTGTGATGTCTACAATGTATCGTATTGAAATTCTGAGTTTTATAATGTGTTTAAGAAATTATTTTTATGAAATGACGTTTCATTAAATCTCTCTATTAAAATAATAATAATAATAATAATAATAATTAAAGAAGAGATTTGCTTTCTCTTAAAGTAATATGTAAATGCAATTTATTAATAATATTAACAAGTCAAATTATATATATATATAATTTGGCGACAAATAAAAATTAATTAATTTACTAAATTTAGTTACCCGATCAATGTTAATGTATATGACTTCAAAAAATATCATTCATAACGCAGACTGTTTGAAAAATGTTTACATCTCTAATGAAAAATCGAAATATAGTTAATGTCATTAACACTTTAAAAAATAATATTTATATGAATATACGTACTTTAAAGATTCGTAATCTTAAAAGTAAAGCTATCCAAACAGCTAATGCATTATGCTCTTTACAGACATATTGATTTATATGAGAAAGTAAGTAATTTAATTATTTTGCCTCCGTGAATTCAGTTTTATGGGAATGAATTGTGAGACAGTTTGAGAAAGGCTCAAGATTAATGACTGAACAAGTAGCTAATGAATATTTTGAGATTAACGGTAAATTTTCGCAATAGTTAATCTTATTTCACTCATTTTGTATGAACGTCATGTGGAACGTTAAATACGTAATACATTAAACTACCTATGAATAAGGAATGTAAGAATATTAAGAGGGGACAATACCTAATCTCGCCGGCAGCCTTCGCCCATGTTATTCTATGGGAAAATTTGTTGCTACAATTACACATTACCTAATGAATATTTTTAAATTCTGTTTTCGCAGTCAAAAAATTCATAACCGTTAAATGAGTACTCATTTTTGAAAAATTCATTTTTTTTTTTAATTTTTACATTTTAATTTTGAGTTCAAAAATGCGATTTTTCACAAAAAGCATTTTTCTCATTTTCTAATCGCAAAATGAAATACTAAAATTTTAAAAAATCAATTTTTGGAAAACAAGTATTAATTTAACGCTTATGAATTTTCTAAATGTGAAAACAGAATTGAAAAATATTCATTAGGTAATGAGTAATTATGTAAACAAATTTTCACATAGAATAACATGGGCGAAGGCTGTCGGCGAGATTAGGTATTGTCCGCTCTTAAAAAGTCTCATATAACAAAATCTAGGTAGAAAATATCTCATATAGATGTTTCTATTTTGATATAAAATTTTAGTATTTGATATATCATTATAATCACTCAATAAATAAATAAATAAGTAAATGTAAATAAAACTAAGTAATAAAAGTTCGTCTATTTAATAAACAGACAAAAACTTTAAAAATCAAAATTAATGAAAACCTATTTTTTGCCACTTGATTACAATTTTCCTTAATCACGGTGTTTTCTATTTCACCGAGAAGTATTTATACATGGTGATGTTTTACACCTTGCAGGAATAACATGTCCGAAGAAACATGTAAAAACTCATAACTAAAGATAAACTAAATGATTTCCATATGTCGATATATAACGAAGTTGGCAAATGCCAATAATTTTTATTGGACATTTTCGCTTTACTTAGTAACGAAATTTTTGTGATTAAATTAGACGAGCGGTATTAAAATATCATAGAAGGTTGACAGCGCTGTTATAGCTGCAACTTCATGAAAAAAAAAAAAAAAAAAAAAAAAAAAAAAACCTCTATAAATGTGTTTAAAACAATGCAGATGCGCATTATTAAAATCTACTTTTAATAATGCGAATAATGTATTTCTTGTGAATAATGTGTTTCTAATGCGAATAATGTATTGCATTTTTACACACGAATGTGTACACACGAATGCATTAGAAATGGAAAAAAAAAATCATGGAATTTTTCTAAAGAAAAACCCAAGAAGTAAGAATTTTTTTTCTGATTTATATTCTTTTTGTAAATTTATTTTAAATAATATGTATATATATATTTAATTCACTTAAGTTTTCAGATATTTGAAAATATACTTATTTTTCCTTCTATAAATCCTTATTAAGTTGTCACTTTTCATACTTTATGGAAGGACTTATTATTTTTGAAAAAAAAAAAAAAAATGCAATCTACTAAGCACTTTTTAAAGAAGCACAAGTGTATCTTAATCATATATTTTATTATAATTGCATTAAAAGATACGTTGTGAAGATATAGAAAAAAAAAATGTGTTAATGGTATCCAGTCTAGATTAAATCCTATAAAAATATTTCCTGTGATATATTTTTAATTCCTATATTTGTTATATGTTTTGAAAGATTCAAAATCTCATTTAAAAAAGTTACATTTTAAAATTCTTACTTGTAATCTATCATATTGATAAGTTTTAAGAATAAATATATATATATCAGTGTAAAAGTGAAAAAAAGGGGGTGGGGGGTAAAGAAAGCAGGATTGAAACTTATTTAACATAAATTAAGAGTTATATGTAGTTCTTATTTTATGAATCGTCCAATTTTGGAAACGCAGAGAAAGAGGTGGTAGAGATAAATTATGAATCTTTCTATCGTAATTTTAGTATATCGCTACCCCTTGCTGTTAATATTGGGTCATGAAGTATCTAATTAAATCAAGCTTGTCACAGCTTACCAAAAAAAAAAAAAAAAAAAAAAAAAAATCTGTGTGTGTGCTGGTTTTTATGCATTTGGGCTAAAACTTTTATTTACAAAATCTTTTATTAATATCCTTTTATTTTTATACTATTTTAAAATGGTATACTTGTTTGTAATTATTTATGAATATGTATAACAAGTAAAATACTTGATGAAATGGGTTATTTTGAACTAGAACCAGCTATATAACTTAACTAGAACCATAATTAAAAAATATAAAAACGTAATAATGATTTTTCTGAATTCTACGTTTCTAATTACAGTCTACCTAATTTTCTATATCATGAATTATCTTTTCAGGGTCTGTAATATTTCGTCTTATATTTCCAAAATCTTCTCCTATACATCGCTTTTGAATTTCTGGACATTTTCTTCCATTTTCATTTTCCGAACATACATATGTAAGGAAAGTATTGTAATCATGCAAAAATCCGACTTTGAGATTTTGGTGTTACTACATGTTTTAACCCTTTCACTACCAATATATTTTTTTTCTGAGAAAAATAAAATAAGTATTAAATAATTTATCTGAAGTGGTCCATTTAATAGACAGTGAATTTTTTCAACTGACATTTCTATCCACCTATTCATGGTAGTTACAGGTCTAAAAAACAAGAACAGAAAACATTCAGAAAAAAAATTTCATATTATATTTTAATTTAAGCTTGGGACATATAAGTCCCAGTGGTAGCGAAAGGGTTAAGGTACTCAGTATTCATATTTGCTTCTTTTAAAGGTGATATATGTATGTATGTGTATATGTATGGGACAAACGCGATAGCGTCTAAACGCTTTCTACGAATGAGGTGAAAGTTGGTACATATGTTATAGGTCACTGTGGCACGAACCCAATTCGTTTTGGTGAATAGCTTTTTTTTTACAGGTACACAGAGAACATTTCTGTATCCTGATCTATGGGCCCAAATTTTTTAATGTGCAATAGTGTCTAAATGCCTTATTCGATTGATCTTAAAAATTATACACATGTTATAAGTCACAATCGTACGAACTGTATAGATTTTGATGAAAATAGAACGTATACAGGGACAGAAAGAAAAATTCCTCATTTTGAGCACAATTATTTAAAAGTGCGATTGCATCTAAATGCCTTATTTCATTAAACTGAAATTTTATAAACATATTATAGGTCACTATTGGACGAACTGAATTAATTTTATTGCATCTAGCCCTTCTAGTTTTTTTACAGGGGCAAGGAATTTTTTTTTTTTTATCGTTATACTATATGGGCTCAAATAATTTAAAGTACGATAGTGTCTAAACGCCTTATCCAGTTAACCCCAAACTTTATATACAGGTTAGAAATCACAGCCACACACAATGTATGCATTTTGGTGAATGTAGTAATTATTATTATTACTATTATTATTATTGTTATTATTATTTTTATTTTTTTTTACAGGGGCACAAAGAAAATGTATTTATCATTATGGTTTATATTTTCATATTATTTCAAGTGCAATAGCGATTAAATCCATTAATCGATTGAGCTGAAAATTTATATACATATTATAGGTTACCATCACACAAACTATATGAATTTCTGAGAATTTAGCACTAATAACATTTTCAGGGATACAAAGAAAATCCTTTATTATTGGGGCTTATGGATTCAAATTAGTTAAAGTGCCATAACGTCTAAACGCTTCATCCGAATGAGCCGAGAATTTATATTCATGTTATAGGTCACCGTCAAACAAACTGTACAGATTTTAATGAGTGTACACTTATTGATTTTTACAGGGTCACATCGAAAATTTCTTTATCAATAGGATTTATGAACTCAAATTACTTTGTTCTGCATGAAAATCGGCCCCATCATAATTTTTCAATTTATTACGTAAAATGACCTCATGAATCCGAATATGACACCCACTTTGCCCTATTACCCACAGTTTTTTAGGGACGTCCTCCTATTTTTATCACTTTTTCCTAATTTTATGAGTAATTTGATTTGTAGGGGGGAGGGGAGGATTATTTTAACTGTTTAATATCTTCTGAGGGGTTACAAAGTTGGAAAATTCTAAAATATGAACAGTTATAGCAAAGAGAAAATTTAGAGGGGAATTTGCCACAGAAATTAGATATTGCATTTATTATATTTTATTAAACAATTATATTTTTTTATTATAAATTATATATATATATACATATATATATATATATATATATATATATATATATTTATATATATATATTGTTTTTAAGTGTTAAAATAATTATTTTCCATTCTCCAAATCAAATTCATAGCCATGGAATTACCGAACAGTGATAAAAATTGGGAGAAGGGGTGACGTCCCGAGAAAACGGTGGATGATTGGGCAAAATGGGGGTCATATTCGGATTCGGGAGATCATTTTACATAAGAACCAGCAACGATGGTATCAGGGATCTTTTCTTTATTTTCTTTAATTATTTTTTTTATTAATTATTATTATTTTTTATTAATTATTATTAATTATTATTATTATTATTATTAATTGCTGCACACGCACAGTGTTATTTGAAAGGCAACAGAGTTAAATTAAATAACATACTATACAAAGAAATATACTCAAGCACCCTATTATGATATTCTCTTTTGTTTTTTAACGACATCTCTTACTTTCATTTACGCAACTGTTAATCACCTAATGTTCGGAAAGTCGAGTGGAGTCACTCCTGGTTTTTCTTCTAACACTTGTACGTCTTCTTAATATATGAAAATTTTCCCTCTTGAATTTCGGTTATTTTGATCACATTAGTTTTTGCACGGCTTCTATTTTACCATCCAGCTTGACTTGACTGTCTTTCATCTTTTGTACCGCTTTCATCGCCCCACTAATGCTATCTTCCAGCTGTTCTCTTTTACCTCTGTCGACCTTGATCACCTTTCATTCACTCCTATCCGACTTTCATCTCTTCTTGTGCATCTTTCATCTATTCTTATCTGCTTTTTTTCAGTGTTTTTATCCCTTTTTTATCCGTAGTGACTAGCGAAATTGACAAAGCACGCTAGTTATGAAGATAATCTTTATTTTATTTTATTTTACTAATTAATAATCAATAAACAATATGTTTATTTATTGTTTTACTTTTAGTTATGCATGCAAGGAAACAACAACAGCAACAACAACAATAATAATAATAATAAATCTTACTTTTTTTTGTGAAATAATGTACTTAATATGCAATATTTATTATAAACGAATTAATACTAAAATCTTATGTAGTAAATCAAAAAGAAAACTCAAAATCCCTTATTTTTTTCATAGACATTTTGTTAAATTTCGCAATGAAACATATATAAATATAATTATACATATATTTACTAAAATATCAAATCTGTTTTAATACAAATATTTTATAAAATATAATGGCTTATTACCATAAATACATTACTACATAATGTAATTTCGAAGTAAGGGGAAAATGCAGTTTACAATCAGGAAAATACATACTAGAAATATGATTAAACAAATATTATGAAAGGTAGCAAAGTGAATTGATGGTTGTGGGGAAAATAATCAAAGAAAAAAGAACTACTGACATTAATAAAAATACTAAATTATTTAAAAATAAATAAAAAGTATTATATTGACAAGGGTTTAAAGACATATTTAGAAAGGTTAATTCCACAGATTTATCCAAATGAGGCGCAAAGTTTAGTCTTCAATCATGATGAAGCTTGTTCTTTATTGCAAATTGACAACTTAATATCCTTATAAGGTCCTAAATTAAATCATAAAAGAGTTAGTTTCAGTAAGAATCTCCTGTAATAAACCCTATAGACATTTTTAAGATTCGATATCTTAAACAGGAAATATTTATTAGGATGCCAAAAATGATTATTGGGCTCTGAAATATTTTAAACAACGCAAGCAATGTTATTTCCCCTTAAACGTGTAAAAATGTGTTTTATTCATGCAAATTTCATTGTTGAACTATCAATAAAGAGAAAAAGAGCTCACGTTGACACACTAAAGAAATTCATTCTCAAAAATAAAATTATAATTATTTTTTCCAAACTGCATATTTTTTAACAAAATACCTTCAGCATCCTCACATTTTAAGTGAGCGTAACGTAGCACAGGAGTAGCGGAGAGCTGAGTTGACCACTTATTGGTGCGTTATATCAACAGCATGGTTTTGTTGTCTACTCATTATATATATATATACACATTTGCTCTTGTAAAAATAAATATATTTCCGATTAAAATTATAACAAATATATTTATCAATGTGTATGCATGTAATGTATAAAAAATAATTACAATTTGAATAACGCAATTTTTGTAAAATTACATTCTGAAATGAAAAATGTAAAGGATAACATGCATGGTTGTCACAAAGGAAAAAAAAATAATTCAAGTATTTTTATATAGTAATTTTGAACGATGACAAGTCATTAAAATCCTATTTAAAAATATTATCATATATTAATATATATATATATATACACACTTTTTTTTTTTTTTAAAGATTACTATACAGTTTTGTTGCCGAGTCATTATTACATTTTAGTTCTTGTGTAATTTAGTTTGTAATTTCCAATAAAATAAATACAAAAATGAAAATTTTATAAAATTACACTAAAAAATGAAGAATATAAAGAACTTAAGGATCTCACAAAGGAAAATTTCAATACAACTATTTTTATACAGTAATTTTATACTTGGCTAATCGTTGATATTTGTTGATATCTATTTAAAAATATTTCTTTATAAATTTTCTGGTATTGACATTTCTCTATGGGAGACTCTTGTTATATGTACTACACCTTAAAAATCAGGATCTAAAATATTTAATTCTCTAGATGTGTATTTAATGCTAAATGTTTAAAATTAATCTTAATATCTTAAATTTCATGGTTTGAAGGCATAAATAAGAGGTCACGGGAAACTCCAAACTTATAATCCGCTTAACAGCTCTAGATATCCCAACACCTTATTGTTAAATACATTGACTAATCCGCTTAGCCCCTTGTTTGGAAGTCATTTTAATTTGTGATCTTAAACATGCTCCATTTAAAAAAAAATAATAATAATAATAAAAGAAGATGAAAATAAACGTGATTTATTATAATGAATTCTTGTTAAATAAATTTCACTAAAACTTACGAACGTTATTATTTTATTTGATTTGGGATGAGATTTCTATTCTTCCAATTTCTATTTCTCGAACTGATTTAATCAGGATGACGATAAATTAATTCTTATCCTCAAATTATGGACGTATATAGCTAGAAATGTATTAATAAACGCATTCCAATTTACAAAAACTTTTATTAAATTAATCAACAATATTTTAAATCTAGTTAAAATAAATAACTTCATCTGTATATATATATATACATATATTTGTACAATCTGAATTAGGCTTTCAGAACTTTATATCATGTAAGGCTTTTAAGATATTTCAATAACAATAATAATAATAACAATAATATTAATTTACCTATATATTCTAAAATATTTCCACTGAAGAAAAGTGATTAAGTGAAATATTTAAAAATATATAATGTTTATTTCGATCTATTTAGCATTTAAGAAAATTTATATTAATAATTACCAAATGATAGCCCAGTTATAATGTTTATTTCCATCTATTTAGGATTTAAGAAAGCTTATATTAATAATTACCAAATGGTAGCCCAGTTATAATGTTTATTTCGATCTATTTAGCATTTAAGAAAATTTATATTAATAATTACCAAATGATAGATAGCCCAGTTATAATGCCTGTAAAAAAAAAAAAAAAAAAAAAACAGCAGAACAGCAGAACAGCATCATTAGTGTTGAACATTGTTGTAGCTACAAAAGTATTTCGCTTGTTGTTCCAATGATTTTGTACAAGCAAAAATATATTAAAGAACTGATTCTTAATTTTCAATTAACATTACCGCAAGGTAAAATAAGTAAAATAATATATAAGATCGAATATCCTGATGCACTTGTGTATAACAAGAAATTCTTATGTGATAGAAACAATCCGATTGCCTTACTAAATTTAACATCCTGAAATTAATGAAGACACATATTTACCAAGCAGATTAAAAATAACAATAATCTTAATCATAATAATAATCATAAAGTTCTTAATAATAAAAGCCTAAGTTTCCCAAACTGATGTTGAAAGAGATGCCATACCTAAAATGATTTGGAATAAAAAAAAATAAAATCCGTATTTCCCATATGTGCATTTTAACTTAATAAAATAATGAAAAGGGATTGTTTAACAAAAAATCTTACTTGACAATCCCAATAATGTATTGAGATAACGAAAATAAACTTTTTCTTATGGTTGCATGGTTTTGGAAGCTTCATCCATTGATTCTCAATAAACAAACAAAAGCATTTATATTTTTAGAATAAACACATTTCGTTGCTATTGAAAGTTCAATACGGCAGGAAAAACTAATAATTATGGATTAAATATGCAGAATTGAACTACATCGCAAGAAAATATTAATATACATAAATAAACAGATGTGGTTATGAAATTTAAATTAAATTTTACGATGACATTGTTAATTTCTTGGAGACGTTTGGGCTTCAAAACATTAAAATATCATGATGTAAAAGATTAATCCGGTTTATTTTTATTCATTTATATTTATATTTATATATATTTTTAATATTATGTAAACTAATGTTTAGTGATTGGACATGGCCAGGGGAAATAAATTTGGAAATACACGGTAAAAAATCGAGCATTAGGCGGGCACAGACCCAGTATTAATAACAATAAATAAGTAAATAAATAAATAAAAGTATTATCTAAGTTTATTGTGAATAAGAACAGCCTAACTCTTAAAAGTTAAAGTTATATTATTAAATCATTGTCTTTTTGCAAATCTAATATATAGCTTTAAAAAATTTGGTTTGAATATTTATATTTTTCCTCAAACTAATTTAGTATTTCCTTATTTGCGTTAAAAGCACTGTGAGCATTTCAATGCACTTCTTTTATTAAAATATAAGATGAAATAATTTTCCATATTACTGTATATAGTCATAGTGACAAATCATTACATGCATATAACGCATTATACATGTCGTATACACATGTATAAGACAAATCTGCATTATAGAAAAAAAAAAAAAAAAAAAAAAAAAAAAAGCATATCTAATCACAAATTATGAAATATTTTCCTTCTTACGTTACATATTAGTAGTAAAATTCAGATTAAGTCAGAACACCGTTCAATGAAGAGTATTTAAAAAGGAGAAAGTTAAATCATGCAATATTCATTAATTATTAAACACTTTCTGGTGTTACGGGATGTAGTGATAGTAAAAATGAGAGTGAGTCAGATAGTAATACTTACAAAACTTTGAATAAACGCCATGAAATGCAAAAAACTCGCAGCCATTACGAGTACAGCATTTAAAGCAGTAACGCGTTACCGCTTTGAATGCTGTACTCGGGCCTACTTTCTTCGCCTGACGAAGGGTCGTGTCCTCTTTCGACCCGAAACAATTGTTGGAAAATTTTTTGAATTTTATGGTGTTTATTCAAAGTTTTATAAGTATTATTTTGCAGCGCCAGTTCTGTGGCGCTGTATTATTTATATTGAGTCAGATAGTATTTAAAGAAATATTTTACAACGAATATAAAAGAAGTTTATTATAAAACAAGAAACTAGACTCCTGTATAATGTTAAAATAATAAATAACATTACAAAATTGCGTGATGTCATTCTAATAAAGCAGTGAATTAACTAGTATTTCTGTTAAGTATGTTAAATATTCAAGTTTAAATTTTAAAAGTCAAATCTTGTGAGTTTGCGTTTTTTGTATCGCGCTTTCTTTCTTTATGTATTTTAAAAGTGAATTTCAAACAATTACGAACTCCATAAGTGAACTGAAATTTGAATCTAATACTTGAGAATTGTTAGACAGAGGCCTGTTTACTCGGCTCTGTTAGCTTAAATCGTAGGGATATCACATTTTTAAAAAGTAAATAATTAAAAAATAAATAAATAAAGTACTTAAATTATTGCATGAAAAACATTTTGCAAAAAATATAGTGCACGTGTATAAAATGATTTCATTTTTATTTTAAAATTAAATATTGTGTTGTATTAACCCGTTAGCGCCCAGAGTCCTCATTTGAGAACAGCTAATAAAATGGCATGTATATTTTTTTGTGGTTTCTTGGAATATTTTTGCTTTTTAGTGACAGAGTTTATAGCGGCACGCTAAATGGTCCCTGAAAGTTTTATGTGCCTACTATTAATTATTATTTCATCATTGTGATAGTCATTTTATGATTTTTTGTTCATCGCACATATATTTGCTTTTTGCGCAGGTATACTAATTTAAATCAAGTTGAATACTAATATATATATTATAATACTTTACTTTCGAGATCTTTGTCAACATATAATAAGAAATTAATCTGTTATCTCAAAGTTTTTCTATCTCGAATTTTTCTCGCTAGAACACTAAACGTCAATAAATGAGGATAAGCTTTAAATTTAAAACTATCAGAAGAATTGTTTAAGTTGATATATTTTATTGTCAGTTGTCTATATAAATTTAGAAGTGAAATAATCAGCTAATAATATTTTGTAAAATTAATTCGGGCGTTAACGGGTTAAATTAATAAATTAAGTAGAAACTGAACAATAAAATGCTAACTTTTGAGCCAAAATCTGTTTCTGTCCCTCAACACTTTATGAATCATCAAAGTTAAAGAAATATGCTTTGAAAACATTAAATAATCAGACATCATATAGATATTCGTTCTTGAAAAAGAAAAGTAAATAAAACATATATATATATATATATATATATATGTATATATATATATACATAATTAATGCTTATGTAATGTATTTCTTTTCTTTTTGTATCTAAATTCGTCAGAAACCTTTCTAACGAATTATGTAAGTCTTTTTTTTTTTTTTTTTTAGTTTATTACGCAGCAAATTCTCAGTCTTTTATGTTCCACAGCTCTTTTCGTCATTTATTGTTCAGAAAACTAAATGAACCACATAATAAATTTATTTCAAGTGATTTACTCATAAGAATTCTTATGAAACAATCTTTTTGAGTGTATTATTCCAACTTATTTTTCAGAATATCAGACGAAAGAATGAGATTTGAATTATATTCCACTTTGCAGTATTTTGCAGAAATGAAACGGTTTTTTCTATTTATTTTTTTTACTCTCAAGTCCATTTTGTATTCGATAAAATGCCCCCCCCCCCTCCAAAAAAAAACCCCCTTAAATATATCATTTTTTAAATAATTTTATAGTTATTATATCGTTAGAAAAATTAAGAATACACTTATATATAATTTTATCGGGAAATGTGATTTTATAGCTCAGTCGACACTCTCTAAAATAGAAATTTATTTTTTATAATGTTATAAATAATCATTCAATGCTTTATATAAATAGGAAACATTAAATATATATGATATAAAAATTAAGACTAAAAACATTTAATATCCATATGCACGACCAATAATAATAATAATGATAATAACAATAATCATGGTCGTTAAAATATTTCGGTCTGTATAACCCAAAAGAATTATATTAAAGTAATAGTAAAATTTCTTTAATTCATATAATTCGTCTTCTCCAAATTTTTTAATGTCTAAGATGATTGTTTAACAATTTCCAAGTTGAAAAACGATACGTTTTAGCCTATATATTATTAATAATAAAAAACTTGCGAATAAACAGAAAAAAAAAAAAAAAAAAAAAGAACTTGCACCTGTGTTTGTCTGGCTAAGGGTTGGTTTTCTATCGACTCGAAACAAGTGTTGAGAGATTTTTTTTTCTTTTTTTTTCATTTTAACGTATTTATTCAAATTTTTTTTTTTTTTTTTTTTTTAACTTATTACATATAAATGCAAGTCCTGTGGTGCTTTTTATAACACATATAATATTATTATTTTAATAAAATTACTATAAGAAAGTCAATTTTTCTAAAGCCTACCTGAAAAACGCATGTTTTGTTTTATAAAAATAAATCCTTTGAATCTTTTTTTTTTTAAATTAATTTTCTTACGTCAGCTCACAATTTTTAATTCAAAATGTAAGTATTTCTCCATAAAGTTTTGTACTTAACTTTCTTCCCCATCAGCACACAATGCTTGAAATTTAATTAATAAAAGAGAAAAAGTAACTACATATTTTCCATTACTCAATAAACGTATTTTAAACTCTTTTTGAAGAATGCATGGTCAGCAGATATAAAACGCACCTAACCAATTAGACAATTAAAATATTTTTTGCTGTAGAAAGCAGATACATTGTATTAGTTGTATGTATTACGTAGGGAGACATACAAAGGAGTGTTTATATCACAAAATTATTGAAAATCATGTAGAGTTAGTTTCTTGAAACACCAATTTACAAGATGTAAAACTGATCTACTTATTAAGACGCTTACCAATTTCGCTGTTGTAACCAGGTATTATATGCTAAAGAACATCTATTAACGGGTTTATGTTGCAAATTTGAAAAAAAAAAAAAAAAAAAAAAAAATCATTCGAGCTTCTTTTTTTAGATACCCCTTTCTGTCTCACTTTCGTTTTTTTTCAAATCTTTGTAAACTCCCAACAGTTAAACAGGAAAGAACATTATTAAAAATAATAATATGGCGAGTTTAAAAAATAACAGCAGACTACACTGTTAAAAATTTTTCGGTAAATTTACAGAGAATCTATTGGTATTTAATTATATTAAGTCTTACGTAAATTTACAGAGAATTAAAAAAAGAGATTCTGTCAAAATGCAGAGAAACTATTCTGTAAATCAATCATAGTCTCTGTAAATTTACATAGATCAAAATATTCAAGTCTCTGTAAATTTAAATCTGTAAAACATCAAAGTCTCTGTAAATTTACGTATGTAAAAATGTGCAAGTCTCCGTAAATTCGAGCATGTAAAAGCATCTAAGTCTCTGTAAATTTACCATTGTAAAAATATCCAAGTCTCTGTAAGGTTACATACGTAAAAACATCCATGTCTCTGTAAAATTACATGTGTAAGAAGATCCAAGTCTCTGTAAAATTACTTATGTAATAACATCCAAGTCTCCGTAAATTTCGTATATAATATTACAAAATGTTCAGTAAATTTATCCACGTAAAAATACCTAATATTTGAAGGCCCCACTATTGGCAGAGAAGCTCTGCTCTCGACGTTTGAAGGCGGAAGGTGCCTGGTTCGATCCAAGGTTGCGAATTTCGACCTACACTTTCGGAATTTTCCGCAGATTTCTCCAAAGCTTGTATAAATATGGGATAACACATTTTAGAAAGACCTACACTTACGGCAATCCCCACAGGTCTAGAAACCTAACATAGCCAATCGGCTTTAACCAATGCCGATTAAATATTAGTATGTTTTCAAGCGTATCGAAGACACTCTAAATTGGCATATACTTAAAATAAATTCCATTATTATCAATTTACAAGTACAAAAATATCCAACAGTAAGTTTATCTTCATGAATATAGGTAAGAATCTAGTAAATACGTTACATAAGTACAGATTCTTATACAACTTAAGAAAAAGAAACTTAGAGTTGGATGTTTTTGCACTTGTAAATTCATAGCCTTGGGATTTGTTTTAAATGCGCGTCAGTTTAGAGTGTTTTGAATAGGCTTCTAAATATACCAATATTATTGTGGTGGTAAAATCACATTGGTTACTCCAGAGTTCTAGGCCTGTATAGAATGCCTTATGTGTAGATCATTCTAAGATGTTCCCTTATTTACAAAAGTTTTTAAGAAAACCTTGGAAAATTTCGAATGGGTAGGCTGAAAATCTCAACCTGAGATCGAACTTGGCACCTCCAACCTTCAAACTTTGAGAACAGAACTCCTCGGAAATTGATGGGACAAGATGACCGAACTTTAGTATATATATAGACAAGCTATACATTTTTTTAAATCAAAACTACATTATAATTCAGAGGTATAAAGTTGGCTAAGCTTGTTTTACCTTTGGTAGGATTTGTAATGATGCGCTTTAACATGTTTTTAACTACAATTCCATTTTGCATACATTAAACTTTTAATATAAAATTTGAAAAAGAAGCTGATTTATATTATGTTACTTCTAATAAAATGATCAGAAATAATTGCAAAATATATATGGTTGCTTAATATTGCTCGGTTATATTTAGTCCATAACAAAATTAAGAACTTAATTCCCTCATTTAATATGACTCAATAGTGAAAGATCTCACAGGTTTAAATCTAAAATTTTGATTTGATAATTTTGGCTGATATCGATGGTCTTTGCTGGGCTGAAACCGAAACTAGTTTTTACTCTATCACATACAGATTTTTATCAATACAGTGTGCGCTCTTCCCCCAATATAATTATACGGTTACTTTTATAGTATAATTCCATGATTAATTACAATTAATCATGGAATCGTACTAGAAATTACCGAAAGAGAAGGAATTGTGTCGGTACACCCTGTATTGGCAAAGGCTATGTGTAACAGAGGAAAATTGGCTTCATTTTTGGCTTCAGCACATCAAAAACATAGGTATCAGCTAAAATAAACAAATTAAATTTTGCCAACATTATATTTGTAGATCTGTGTTAACCTCAGTTTCTTTCATTCAAAAAATACATCCAATTTGTAAATACACTTTTTTTTTTTTTTTTTTTTTTTTAACAAATGTATATATATTACATTTTGATTAGATATTAACTTAAAACAATTAAGAATTTAATTAAAACACTAATCGTTTAAAATGCATAATGCTATTAAAAAGGTGTAATCTTTCTAAATGGGAAAAAAAAAAAAAAAAAGGAAGTAGTAGTAGTAGTAAAAAATTGTTAGGTACATTACCTTTCCATAATGACCGTACACTTTCGATTTCAGACATTTTTAAAAGTATTTCAAAAAATGTTAAACAAATCATTTTGAAACTTAGGGGCTGTGAAAGGAGGACCAGTAAAAAATTAAAGCAAAATGAAAGTATTTGGCTTCACCCTGTAATAATTAATGCTTGAAATACGATATGGCAGTAGCATGTAGGCAATAGGACTCTTTCTCATTAATTATTTAAGTTTATATGTCTCTACCGCACATAATCAGGGAGATAAAGGTTTCTTTAAAAAATTGCAAAAAACATTTTCATATTTTTAGCTAAAACATGCAAAGTATTAAAAGACAGTGCAAAGTTATTTTTAGGAAACTCGACATACAATAGTAAACACAGCATACTGCAATCAGAAATATATATATATATATATATATATATATATTAAATATCCAACTAAATATGAGTATTTTTACTAAATAATTTCTAACTGAACATGCGTAAATGTTTAGCGAAATTTCATTTTCAAAATTTAATAGCCAAATTTATTGAGCTACTTATATAAAAACCCCAAACAAATATCTTTCCCGAATATAGCTTTGTACTGGGTTTAATATTGTGCATGTTATAGCTTTAAAAAAAAAAAAAAAAAAAACACTGAAGTTTTGTTTGCCAATTTTTTAAAGAAATCTTATATCTCCCTGACAGGGATGGAACACGGGCGCAGAATTCATACCGGAATGTGTATAAGAAATTTCTCTACCTATAATATCGTCGATTTAAGAGGTAGAAAACTTTCTTACATTGATAGTGGTATGAATTCTGCGCACGTGTTCCATCCCTGCCCTGATTACATGCGGTAGAGACTTAAAAATTTATACAGAAAATGAGAATGAGTCCCATAATCATATGCTACAGCCAGATTGTATTTCGAGAACTACTTTATACTGGGTAATGCCAAATTCTCTAATTTTTCTTTAATTTTTTAATGGTCCCATTTTCACTTTTGGCAAAAACAAATAACTGAACTACATGAGGTATAACATGATTTTATACTCCTGAAGTTTGAAGATGATTTGTTTAGTACTATTTGAGTTATTTTAAAACAAATCTAAATTCGAAAGTGTTCGGTCATTTATGGAAAGGTAGTGTATTAAATGAATTTGCAATTTAAATACTCACATTAATTTTTATATTAGCTAAAGAAAAAATTTACTAATTCATTGCCATATAAAGGTCTCTCTTAAAAACTATGTATACAATTTTTGTAGTGTATTAAAAAAGTAAATTTGTGCAACATTTTAATGCAATGCATATTTTGTCACTTAAACCAAGACTAACAAACTTGATGCAAATTTTATTTCGAACTGTAACACAATTTGAACATTTTCCAATATTATGTTTTTAATAAAATTGGTTTTTAAAGGTTATTTTATTTGAAAATAAAAATTCTCATTTCAGATCAGATTTCTAATGCGTAATCGTAGAAGTATAGCAACATAGCAAAGGTTTGATACCTAAACAATTTTTTTTTTTTTTTTTTTTTTTTTTTATAATTAATTCATTGCAATGTGTAGAATAATTTACTTAATTATTGCAGTTTATGGGATATAAATATTTTTAGATAGACGGCAAGTGGAGAGAAAATGTACGCACAGTCGGTAACAAAAGTGTCCGAACACTAGCAAAAATTCTTATATAAAAAAAGTACACTTCATACGGTTTTGTTAAATAAATCCTTATCGAATCTTGTTTTTACACTGACTAAAAATAGGATTCGACAAGGATTTATTTAACAAAACCGTTTGAAGTGTGCTTTTTTACATAGGAATTTTTGCTAGTGTTCGGACGCTTTTGTTACCGACTGTACGTATTAAACAGTAGATAAAAAATAATGAGCGTTTTATATTTTTAAATATTAATTTAGGTTTCAATGCAGATGGAAATCGGGTACTCTTTTGCTTTTTGTCCTTCATTCCATAAATTCAAATCTTTAAAATATAAAACTTTTTATTAAAGAAGCCATTAGATTATTTTGAATTAAAAAAATTTCGACTTTTTTTTTCTTCTTTTTTACAAAAACAAATTTTAAAATATTTTTTCTTCTACAAAATAGGATCTAAAGAAGAAACTACTACTTCGCTTTTACACCTGAAAGCAATACCCCGGTAATTTACTAGAAAAACATCTCTGCTGCAAAGAAAAGATACAATTAAAAATAATTAAAAAATAAAACATACTGAATTAGATTTAAATTAAACTTTATTCTACTAACATAATACTGAACTTTTTTTTTTTTTTTTTTTTTTTAAATGAGATTAATAAAAGATAAATGGTGAAAGTGTCTTTAATAACAGGATAAATATTTGAATACAATTTGCAAATGTCTCTGATGAGGGTATTTTACGGCATTTTCCATTTTCATATTTCTTAGACAACTTGTCTCATTTCTTATATCAGGATCAATTTCCATTATAACTAGAAAAAAGAAAAATGATGAAAAATTACTATTGTAGAAAAACACTACAACTATAAATTTTTAAAACCAAATCTACATCCTACGACATTTTCAGCAAATAATGAAAAGAAAGGATTGTAATTCCATGGCACTAAAAAGGAAATTGAGTATACATAAGCAAATTTTAAAGTGTATCTTATATACTCCATCTAAATAGAATATAATGAAAATTCATCTAAAGAAAATAAAAGTAGATATACATGATATTTTAAAACATTAATACAGGGAAAAATCACTTATATAATGAAATCATAAGATATTTAGGTACCATTTTATGAACGCCAGTGCAACAGGAATATTTTTGAAAGATTTTATGTTAAAAACAAATATGGATTGGAGTGGATTTGGGAATAAGGCCGACTAACTGCTGTAGATCCTAGACCTACTGTGAATAGACTTTATTCCCGAGCTTTTAAAAGACCCCCCACCTTCCTATATGAAATTTTAAAGTTTGCCCCTGTGTCCCCCCCCTTTTTTTTTTAAACAAATGCCTTAAAGTTTTCAGGAATTCCGAGACATTCCCAAAGTACAAGGAGTAGAGTGGGACTTTGATAACTAGATATAATGATATTTTCAAAAAATATTGAAAAGAATTTAGGCATTTTTAAGTAAGCCTCAATTTATTACCGAAAACCCCAACGTGGGCTGACTTTTAAGGGGTATTAGCCCATATTTACATGAATTTCAGAGAAAACCTTGGAAAACACCAAACGACTAGGACAGCATGCACGACTACGCATCGAATTCATCACTTCCCGTCTACCAGCTTCAAGAACAGATCCTCCTGTCCCCTAGACCTATTTTTGTCTTTTGGATCATTATAGTAATATGAATTAATACATAGTTTTGCTGCAGATTGTTTTTTTTTTCATACAATTCAATTACGAAATATTTCCGGTTTATTGCCGAAACGTCAGTGGAGGCCCTCTGTTGAGACTCAAAACGGTTTTGGGCTGTGTCTGTGTGTGTGTCTGCCGCGCGATAGCGGCTGCAAAAATAGCGCTATTGACTTGAAATTTGGTACACATGTTCATGCGCCCCACGAAATCAGCTGTATAGTTTTTGGTATGTATTCCATTTGCAAGTCGTATACAGAGACACGCCAAAGTTTTTCTTATCATTACGGCCTATGGGAGGCATTTGTATGTATCGCGATAGTGGCCACAAAAATCACGCTATTGACTTGCAATTTGGTACACATGTTCATGAGCCCAACGGAATTAGCTGTATAGTTTTAGATGTGTATTCCATTTGTAGTTCGTGTACAGGGACACGCCAAAGTTTTTCTATCATTACGGCCTATGGGAAGAGTCTGTATGTACCGCGATAGCCACCGCAAAAATCAAGCTATTGACTTCCAATTTTCGCCGAAACGTCAGTGTAGGCCCTCTGTTGAGACTCAAAAGGATTTTGCGTTCCGTCTGTCTGTCTGTCATGCGATAGCAGCCGCAAATATCACGCTATTGACTAGAAATTTGGTACACATGTTCATGAGCCCCACGAAATCAGCTGTATAGTTTTTGGTATGTATTCCATTTGTAGTTCGTATACAAGGACACGCCAAAGATTTTCTTATCATTACGGCCTACGGGAGGAATTTGTATGTATCGCGGTAGCGGCCGCAAAAATAGCGCTATTGACATGGAATTTGGTACACATGTTCATGAGCCCCACGAAATCAGCTGTATAGTTTTTGGTATGTATTCCATTTGTAGTTCGTATACAGGGACACGCCAAAGTTTTTCTTATCATTACGGCCTAAGGGAGGAATTTGTATGTATCGCGATAGCGGCCACAAAAATCACGCTATTGACTTGCAATTTGGTACACATATTCATGAGCCCAACGTAATTAGCTGTATAGTTTTAGGTGTGTATTCCATTTGTATTTCGTGTACAGGGACACGCCAAAGTTTTTCTATCATTACTGCCTATGGGAAGAGTCTGTATGTACCGCGATAGCCACCGCAAAAATCAAGCTATTGACTTCCAATTTTCGCCGAAACGTCAGTGGAGGCCCTCTGTTGAGACTCAAAAGGATTTTGTGCTCCGTCTGTCCGTCTGTCTGTCTGTCGTGCGATAGCAGTCGCAAATATCACGCTATTGACTTGAAATTTGGTACTCATGTTCATGATCCCCACGAAATTAGCTGTATAGTTTTCGGTGTGCATTCCATTTGTAGTTCGTGTACAGGGACACGCCAAAGATTTTTTTTTAAATTACGGCCTATGGGAAGAATTTGTATGTCCCGCAAACACGGCCGCAAATGTCCTTCGATTGACTAGCAGACGCTTTCCAGCTTTGCATATAAGTAGATGTATAATTTTTATTGCTATATTGTTTATAAACTGTGTATAGGGACACGCCAAAATTCTTAACATTACGGCGTAAGGGGTGAATTCTTTAAACCGCATTTTAATATCATTACTTTGCAATGAAGAAAATGAAACTAGCGTACGTGAGTAAGAT
Organism: Salticus scenicus; assembly: GCA_963930645.1. Lineage (NCBI taxonomy): Eukaryota > Metazoa > Arthropoda > Arachnida > Araneae > Salticidae > Salticus > Salticus scenicus. Next base: position 47,307,131 of record OZ005653.1, read on the forward strand.
GCTTAGACTTATGTTGTTTGAAGAAAATATGTGCTCTTAAATTTTCTAATTAATGTACAGGACCTTACAAAAGTGTTCTGACAATGTCACGTAGTCATCCAAACGATGTTAAATTTGGAACAATTATTAATTTTAAACGCAAAATAAGCTGAATAGTCTTTACTGGTGTATACAATGTTTATGGTTTATTTACAGAGACACAAGAAAGAATTTCGTAACATTAGAGCCTACGGACAAACTTTTATTTAAGCGCGCACTTTAATGCGCTTATGCTGAATTGAACTTAATAAAATTAACATACATTATAAAGATGCTTAAAATTATGTTTACTCTTAAAAAAGGTTATGCATAGACTAAATAATTTATGGGACCACACAAAATAATTCCGAGTATGTACTGTAATCATCCAAATAATGTCAAATTAGCTTGAAAAATTAATGAGTTATAATTAATTTGGTTTATTCTTATTATTGGCGTTTATAATGACTGTGGCTACTTTTCCGGGATACATAAAATAATTTCGTACTATTACGGTCTATAGTCGATATTTCTTAAAAGTTTATTTTAACATGGTTACACCCCATCAAATATAATGAAATTTTATTAGAATTTTAAAAGCATGTTTTCCTGTTGATAATTGTGGGCATAGAATTGGAAATTAGTTTAAAGGTTACGCAAAATATTTCCGATATGCTATGTAATTTTTTTTTGGTATGAAAATTGGTAGTTATGTAATTTGGTATTTATGAATTTCAGGGAATAATACAAGACCGTCGTTTATTAAGAATACATATTGTTGCGTACTTGGGGGCCCGTAAGTTGTCCGAGAATGAAAGGCAATACTTACAAAAATTCAGTGATGTATTCACAGAAAGTTCCAGAAAAATACAGGTCTATAAACCAAGTATCAGCTTCAATTCAACCAGTAAACATAGCTTAAACAACAGCCGTTAACAGCAAAACAACAGTACAAACTGTTTAGCAATAACACATAAAGAAAGTCTCATCCAAAGAGGATCAAAGCAAACCAAGCATTTGACGAAACTGACACAGATCTGACACTGACCGCCTTGGACAAAATATGCTCCTTTTATACTTTTCTATCGAACACAGACTGTTCTGGAAAATTTTCGTATCTCATAATGAGATTAGAGCTTCCATATTTGGTATTTCCTTAATTAGGATTTTCTCGCCAAGGTCGCCAAAAAAATCGCCAAGGAGGGAAACAATCGCCAAATTTGGCGCCAAATCCATTTTTTCCCTTATTGAAGCTTTTTTAAGTTTTTTTAAAGGGGAAATTAGGCTATTTTAACGCTAAAACGACTAGAAATGCACAAAGTTAACATTGTATTAACTTTACTAAACCTCTTTGAAAGAATTTATGTAAAAATAAATGCATTTATTTACAATTCCATAACACTTTATAAGATATACAATACAGCGGGGGGTTGAGGGGGGTGGCAGCCCCCCTCAGGAATGTATCTGATTATGGTAACAAGTTGATCGAATCAATATATACGATTATATAATAAGGAATAAATAAAAATGGCCTATTGAATAATGTCTGATGTAAATAGGACGTTGAGGCTCCTGATCTGCAGATCCACTAGTTAAATATATTTAAAAATGATTTTCTAAATATTATTTGGTTTTTAATAATTACATAAACTAATGTAAATACACATTAGAGTAATTTTTTTTTATCTTAAGCTACAGATAAATCATTTTAATTAACATTCGTCTTTATTTTCATTATTAACATTATGATAATTACTTAAATATTCTATCTCCAAAAATTTAAATATTTAATGAAAACACTTTCCGGTGGTGAAGCATTAACGCCCCCCCCCCCCCCAAACCCCTCAAAAGAAAGAAAAGAAAATTGAAAGTTAAAACTAAATAAATAAATTAAATTAAAATTGAATCACTTGATAAATAAGAATTCTCTAAATCTAAAATCTTTATTTTGTATTTCGGTTTTTAAATTTATAAAATTTTCAATACTTAAACTATTGTTTATACAAGATATAGGCGATTTACTTCATTCTACTCAAATTCTTGCATTTTGATTTCGAAAATTCATATATTGTTTGTCTTCACGTAGAAGATATAACGATAAACATTTTTAATGGCATAGAGAGTTGTACAAAGAATACGAAGAAACTTCAAGAATATTATAATAAAAATTGAAAACAACCGGTAGCAGATTATAAAAATATCAGAGGTGAAAGTTTTCTGGGGCTATCTTTAATTCCAGATTCCCCCCCCCCCTCCCCTCTCTAATTTTTTCTTTACAATGCCTTAAGAATTCTACAAATATAATTTATTATGGGTATAAATCAATTTTAATAATAGCCACGTAATAATAACCTTAATCTATTCTTTCACGATTCATTTTGTATACAAATAGCAGTTTTTAGGGTTTTGGGATGTTACATAGTTTTTCATTCTTTGAATATGGAAATAAAACAATTAATTGTCTCCTGAGGGAGTGAACTGCTCCTGAATCATCTCTAAACTGTGCGACTCCATGAGTGTCCGTGCCATTCTAGACTCAGAGCTGATAAACGAGAAGTTAGTTTCAAGCACACTCTTAACATTATAATACTCCGAATTAAAAACTGTCCAATTATTAAAATCTTCCCCTTACAAAGAAAGAAAAGAAGGAAAAGAAAAAAACATGTTTAACAAAAATTATTTCTATCAATGCAAAAACTTGTCTAAAAGTTTTCTGCCAATGCCATATTAAACGGAATCTATTAGCTATATTTCAGTGAAACTGTATTTTTAAATTGCAGTTACTCCACAATCGTCTGCGTCCGCCTCTCTACATAAACATGCAACCGCAGTCTTGGCATGCTTATGATTATGGTATATTCATCTAGGATATTTCGAAAACACTGTTGGATTGTTTTATGTGGATCGGTTATTTTGAGATATAATTTAGTCCGCAACATGTAGCAGCCTGGATAAAATTTCGTATTAATTTAAACATTTTCTCACTCAATTTCATATACACTCTGTACTTTGAATCCTTAAATATCAAATTGTGTTCTGAAAAATCTTTTAACTTGTCAAAAAATTTAATTTGTCCCCCAACCCACCCCTCTATTCCCATTGCTCGGTAACAGCAACAATAATTTTCTTTTTCTTGCATTGTTGTTTTTTAACTTGTGCATATAAATATGCATACATATACATACGCAAGCAGATTTTCAAAATTTTCAGAAAGCAAAATTAAAAACATTGGATGGTTTAGAATACAAACAGTCCCCCTCTCCCTTAAAAAAATAAAAAATTGTCATATAAAACTCCCATCTATAAAATCTTTATTTTGTATTTCGATTTTTAAATTTACCTATTTTTTATTATTTAAACTTAAATATATAATGTGGAAATGACATACTTTTTCCTCAATTCCTGCTATTTTGATTTAAGGTAATCCAGATTATTTTTCAGTCTTTCAGGAAATGTCAGCAAACATTTTTAATGACATGAAGAAGCTGTAAAACGAATATATATAGGAAAACATATAGAAGTTTCAGACGATATTAAACTAAAAACTAGTATGATGTGGCAACCACATTACTTCCTTTTATATAATTTTACACAAAATTTATTCAATACAAATTACTTATTATCAAATTATTTTCCATTATCAATAAGGACGATTTTTATCTGGCAGAATTATATTATCACTAAATGCCGAAAGATGTCAATTTTTTTCCAAATCAAAAGAAATGACTTTTTTCCAAGTTTTTTTTCGTTAAAAGTAAAGAAAAAAAAATGCATATCTTTGTTTTAAATTATCACAGATCTATAGTTCAACCATTCGTTTGAAAGACATTGACGAGATCTTTCGAAAGATACCCATACTGAAAATTTACTCCCCGGTAGGGTACTTCTCCCCCGGGAGGGGGGGACGATGCCCCCACATGCACAAAAATTTTTCTCTGGTTAAAGACTACTATTATCAAGAATTTATATTAATTTTACAATCAAACGTTTAAAATAACTCATTATGTACATTTATACGAAATTTTGTCCTATACTGCCATGTTAAAAATTTAGAAAAATGCGATCACAACGCCACCTGCTGAGCCATTGTTCCACAAATCTAATCAGTACCAGTTCATGTTAGGTTCCAACTAAATAACAAGTTTGGTTAAATTTCGTTCATTGGTTTGTGAGATACAGCGTCCAGAAAATTTGTGATACACACACACACACACAGACAGACATTTTCTAAAAACAGTCAAATCGTGTTCAGGACATCCCAAAACGTGTAAATCCATCGAAAACTGGAGTTCGAAAATTTTCACAAATCTAATACTTTCTCTATAAATACAAATCGAAGAAAGTAATAAAAATCACAGATAACAGATTAAAATATTTAGAAATATTACCGCCTGTAAGTAAACACACTTTTAAAAGCAACCCTAAACTGTCTAATCCTCAGAACAAAATTTTCTGATTCTTTAACATGCCCCCCCCCCCCCCCCCACACACACACACACTAAAAAATGTAAGCATCAAAGACTATATAATTTGCTATAATATTTCTGGACTTTATGGTTCTGATTAAAATTTAACCTTATTCTTGTCTGAGAAAAATATTGCTCATTTAATAAACTTTTCTGGCCATTAGACATCTGCTCTTCTCAAAAAATAAATAAAAATAAAACAAAGGAAACGCTTTAAAAACAATGTTTTAGTTCATATACCAAAATCTTGTAGGAAAGTTTTCGGACTTTGTGTTGATAAGATAGTGTAAGTTTGACTTATTTCAACAATAAAGTATTTTTTTTAAATTGCAGTTAACATGTAATCAACCGTCTCCGCCTCGCTGTATAATCGTGTAGGTGTAGTTTTGGCAGCGTATGGTTAAGAAACATTTATCTAGTGTAATTCGATAATCCAATTGTTTTTATACTTCAAAATAATTCTCCATTAAATTGAACTTTTTTAAACTTCGATTTGAATTTATTCACAGAATGTAGCCTGTGTAAAATTTAGCATTAAACATTTCTCTACTCAACTTGATTCATGAACTATACATTTAATCTTTAAACATCAACTTGTAAGCAGATAGTGCCACTAGTTTGAAAATTTAATCTAATCCCCCTTCCAGTATTGTTGCTGTGAAAAAAAAAAAAAAAAAAAAAATTATCGTTTTTCTTGCATTGTTGTTTCTTAATTTATATATTAAATGCAAACACTTACAAGAAAATTTAAAAAAAGAAAAAAGCTAAAAATATTGTTGGGTTGATGTACAACCCCCCCCCCCTCCCCCGCCCCTAAAAAAAGTAAATAAATAAAAATAATGTTTAACATGAAATACTTATATATAATTTGTAATAATGTTTCCCTGTTTTTATGGATGTGCTAAACTGTAATTTAACACCCCCCCCTCAGTTTTTTCCTCCCTTACAATAACTGATTTCTAACAAATTAATATATCTATGTTTATTTTGTATATATTTGCTGAAGCAATTTTCTTCTAAACGCTAGAAGAAAAAGCAGCTCAAATTATTTGGAAGTCCCCCCCCCCTACCCCCCCGGCTAACTTTTCGAAAATTCGTTCTTTTCCTTTAAAAGCTCATACCAATATGAATGTATGTTGTCGGGAACATCTAAAAATAGTTTCTTTTAATCAATGAAAATAATTTTAGACCAATTTATTTGTTTTTTTCATAGGTTTCTCTGCAAGCTGAATGGAGGCTTTTTTATGTCAGGTGTTATAAGCATATACTGCCGTAGTTTTACATCTCTAATGATTTCTTAGCTTTTGCTATTATTATTCCTCATACTGATATTAGTCTCTTTAACTGACTCCTAATTTATTCTGTTCTTATTTGCTACTGTGAGAAATGTCATGAGTCTATGTCGTTTCAAAATAATTCTCCTTCCCCTGTTGATTTTGTGTACCTTACATAGTCGGAATTTGTAGGAAAATGAAAACAACAATCTTTTAAAGTTTTGTTTGAGCAATTTTATGACGAAAACATCTGTTATTATTATTATAAACTAAAATGGCCTTTTTCGGTATTATGAAACATTTACCTACTCTCCCACATGGAAATATTCTCTGAACTGAACGAATGCGATTACAAATGCTTTTAGAAGCCCTTCTAAATGCTTTACAAAATCATAGGCAGATATAATCATAGGCTCTCTATCCCGAACCGTTACAATTGATATAACTATGACATTCTCATCATTTTGTTCCATTGTAAGTTAAAGAAGATAGACATGTAAAAATAAAGTTCAAGATACACATGCAATATTTGTAAACTATTGATATAAAATTAGCAGCAGTATCACACATTTAACTTCAACAAAAGACTTGTGTATTTACATATTAAATTTAATAGATTTTTGCTGCTTTTGTATAATTTCTAAAATTTTGCCCTCTGCTGTAAATACATAAAGCATATATAAAGCATTATGTAACCGAAATACGTAGCTAGATACTACATACTAGATTCTAGGTATCTTTAAATTGAATAACTCTGTTTATAAGTTTCAGTATTTAAATATAAAAAATAACTGCTAATATAACTAACATAAACAGTCATTGTTTTTGTTGATTATTAAAATAGAATAAAAGATTATATGAAACTTAACTTACCTAATTATGAATTCCAAATGAAAACACAAATTGCTTTAAGTTCTTCAGTACAGTCAACCACAACAAACTTTTAATGAGTAGGATACGAAGATAAACATTCCGCAGAAACAATCTAATTTTCCCTAACGTTCCCTTTCCCCCCCCCCCTTTTTACGTAATAGTACACAGCAATGAAACAAACTATTCAGTATATTTCTGCCTTCAAAACTTCTAGTTATATATATATATATATATATATATATATATATATATATATATATAGGTATTTACTTTAATATAAAAATAATTTTAAGGTTATGCATTTATATAGTTTTTTATTTAATGTATCTATCAAAATCCCTACAGGGAAAACGTTGTTCTGAAAAAGGAAATATCTGTAAATTAAAAACTGAGTTTCTTGGTTCAATGCTTTTAACAGAGAACTCATGTAAATTTACGGAGAGTCTCAGTACTTTTTCTGTATTTTTACAGAAAGTTTTGACAGTGAACCGAGTTTCTTGAATCACTGCTTTTAACAGTGAACTCATGTACATTTACGGAGATTCTCAATACTTTTTCTGAATTTTTACAGAAATTTTTAACAGTGTAGATTATATATATATATATATATATATCATTTCTGAGATCTATGTTTTCAGTTTTATATCTTAGTGTGTATGATACTGTAGTTCCTTTATTTATTAAAATAATATTTTTCATTTCAATTTGATTAATATTAATAATTTTGGAGATTTCAATGTTGAAAAATTTTGTTCAAAAAAAAAAAAAAAAAAAAAAAAAAAAAAATACTTGGGCAGATTTCTGAGACAAATCTAGTACAAGAACACTAATGCATAAAATCTCACTTAAATTTATATTTAGTTGCATCAGAAAAATAAGTGTTGTTTATTAACCTTTTCTTTTCCTTTTATTTTTTATTTTTTTGAAATTTTCTAATAAATGGTGCTGCTATCATGCCGCAGATTCTCTCATCTGCTAGGAATATATGTTTCTCTTCCTCAAAATTATATAAAATTTGACCTGTAAGAGATCTACTACCAAAATTATGCTAATGGAATTCGGATGCATATAGCCTGAAAGCTGGTGCTGCGATGCTGCACCAGCTTTCGTATGCTGATGTATGTCAGCTGATGTATGTCAGAATGCATCTCAACTTCTACAGCATAAAATTGTGACAAATCGTGTCGATCTTTGGGGTCCATTGTCATGTTTAAATTATGTCATAATGAGACCAAACAAGATACGTTAAATGGGTTATATGATAAAAAATGTTGAATAAATTTGAGTGTACATCAATCGACTGTTAACGCTGCTATTTTTCATCTTCTGCGATATTCCATATGACTAAACCTCAGCTTCTGTTGGTTAAAAACTGCATCAAACTGCATATGTATTATATATGTATTAAACAATTGTTGTTGCCGTAGCCTATATTGATACATAAAATTTTTTTGTGATGTCTATAATACACAAGTTTTGTTTTTCCTTTTTTTTTTAAATCATGTTTTCTAACTAAATTGACGGATTATTACAGTTCGTGAAAAATGGCAACTTTAATTCTCATTTTTTAATAAATTTGAAATCTTACAAGATCTTAATTATAGTGATACGTTAAGCCATGAGAGCTGAAATTCAGTTATCACAAACCATTTTCTAATCCTTTTAAAATCTCCTTTTATTTTTACAATATATCATGCTTTTGAACTAATCCGCTTAGTAAAATGTTTGAAATGACAAACTGACTTGTGACACAAAACTTTTTTTTTATTTTTTGAAGGGTGATTGTTTTGAAATTATGGTATTTAATGACTCTGAATTCTAAATTAAGAAATACACACTCATTCATTTCTTTCTTCAAGTTTTTAATTTTTTTTTATCATTATTATTAATGATATTTATATGCTGTCATTATACTGCAAAAGCGCAAAATTACTCTTTAATATTTTTAAGAAGAATGACCTAATATACTTTCTAGTTATATTAAGTTTAATCTTTCGGTTGGTTGTCTTGTTCATTTATAGTATTAATGATTAACAAATACCATTATTATTACGGAAACAAAGCTCTTGGATATGTACAATATATATATATATATATATTTTTCCTGACATTAAAAAAAAAAAAAAAAAAAAAAAAAAAAAAACTTACTTTTTTAAAATTAAAAATCCATCAAAAATATAGTTTTAGATAAAAATACATGACTAAGTTGTTTTGATAAGTTTAACCTCCAGTTGTGTGTTCAAGGTCTGGGTAGGCTGCCAAATGGGGAGATCGTTCTAAAGTTCTCTTGGCCATATTTACGCAATATGTTTGACCAAAAACACTTTATCTAACGTATATTATATTTATATATGGATTTGTATTAAATTTTATCTAGTTTTAAGGATTATCATAATTGTGTGGCTTTTCCTTGTTCGCTGTTGATGCTATCCTACGCTGTTACTTTGTTCACGTGTTTGCTTCGTATCTGCTCTACCAACGTCAGAGCTTTTTTTTCAGGACATCCGAGTGACACCCCATAAACTCAAGGGGGTGCTAAAGAGGAGACAAAGGAGAACCGATATCTGTAACACTTAAACCTATTTCCAAGTCATCTGTCCTATTTAATGGACCGAATTATGATTACGCAGGAAATATGTCTTCTCCCTTTTAAGCACAGTTATGTTTAAAAATTATAAGATAAAAATAAATAAACTATTAAACTATTAATTGGGCTAAAAGTATTGTAAAAATCTAAGAAATGATTTATTATATTTAAAACATCTGATAAAACGTAAAACGTTCTAGAAAACTACCACGGATATAATTATTTCGATTTTTTTAAAATTTCAGAGGAAAAAAAAGTATTATAATACATATATTTTTATGTCTGTTGTTGTTGATGCTCATGACCAAAGACTAGCAGGACTAAATCAGGTCAGTTCCATGGAATTGTGCGCCCTAAAGAAGTCTAGAACCAACAGAGGATTGTCTGTAATGTTCTGCCTAGAAAGCCCCTGTCACTCAAGAATATGATCAGGGGAAGCCTGTTCAATAGAAGGCGCAGACTTCAAAACACTTGGAAACATCCAAAAATATCAAAGATTTAAGATGACCACTGATGTATCGATTGAGGGTGGTTTAATATTGCCTGTTACAATCAAGTGTCAGAGAGCCACCCGGCCTGTGACTCAGATACCAATATTGCACTGGAGGAACACGTCAAGAGGATTTATTCTGGTTCTTGACCATTGAAAAAAGCTCCATAAAGGTGAGAGGCGAAGAAGACATGAAGGCTTCCCTAGCACCATCCTTGGCAAGGGTGTAGCAATCTCGTTGCCCCTGATATCAACATGGGAGGGAATCTACTGTAGGTGAATCTGATGAGACAAGGAGAGGCGCTTCAACTCTTTAAAGATATTAACTCCTGTGTCATCCCCCACACTATGCCAATTGGCCAAATGTTGGATAGAGATTCTACAGTCTAAGAGAATCCAGATTTCCTTACCATAAGTAAGTGGTCCAAGATAATCAAGGCCTTCATCTATGGATATTAATTCGCTACAAAAGACAGAGCATTAGTTAGGATTCTTTCTCTGATTCCTTACTTCTCGGTAGTTTTTTGACTTGATGTAAATTCCGCTGCTTGTACTATTACTATAATTTCTACTACGGTCAGTGCATACCTAAACAGCATCCGATGAAATAGTATTAATTTTTTCAAGAGCCAGTTGTCTTAAATAATAAGGAAGTTCTTTTTGCTTATTTACATGTACAGAGAGTTCAGTATGGATAAATACATTAGAAAGACGCTTTGAAGCATCGATACATTGTGTCAAGTGATGCTGTTCCACAGGACTAGATGTTAGATTACAAGAGTTTAAATGACTGAATGGACTATTTCTCCTAAGCCGGTGATTGTTGTGCCAAATTCCAAGGTATTTAGAAGTCCGATTTAGAGAACAAAGACTACGCAGTTTGTTAAAGTATTTGACTAGATATGCACTTCTTCTAAGACTCAGTGGCTGCAGATCTGCCTCATAAAGTATTATGTCGTTGGGAGAAGAAATTTTTAAGTCTAAAAAAATTAAATAAAATATACGTATTTTTTAATCTGTCTCTCTTTCAAAAACACTTACGCAAATATACATTTGTATATTACGCTGTAATAAACATTCCAATAGGCAGAACGGATTTTAGCGCAAATAAGTCTTTAGGAAAAATTCTTTTTAGCTAAAACACGGGTCTACAAAATCATACATTTAATTTTTCTTTTTATACTTACAATTAAAAATGAATTTGAAATCTTTATTCATCTTTTTCAATAGTAAAATAAATAATAATAATAATAATAAAAATGCTGTTTGTAAACTTTTGGGACGCACTGTATATATATATATATATATATACATATATATATATAATAAAAGGAAATTTACAATAATATTGAATTTTATGTGACTTTTTTTTTATTCATTTTGATCAAGTGTAAAGCACTGTTTTTGTTTTGTCCAGTTCCTGTAACTTAACAAATGATTTCGATAAAATTTATTTGTGCGGAGACTCCGCGTTTAAAGATGTAATTATTTGAGATTTATGTCACATCCGTCACAAATGCCATTTAGCTGCAATCCTTAATCTAATGTCCGTAGTAAAACTTTACTTAGTTACTTAATTATTTTTACAATTTATTTTATCTTAATTATAGGTTTTAAGGTATGACTATTTAGATTAATTATTAATAAAAATGTGAAAAAAAAAGACATTACTTAAGCTTTTAGTAATGAATGAATATATATATATATATATATAAAAGGCGATTTAAAAAACGTGGACAAAATGGCATGGTACATCAGTCATACAACAAGGATAAAAAATCACATAGGAACACAGGGTCGCAACTGCGATCCGGAGCCGCTACAGGGCGCCTAAAATAACACATAACAAAGAGAAGAAACGAAACCATTACAGATCATTTTATTGATAATTAGTCATTCACATGCAAGTAAGGCAAGCCAAATGTTGAGCCTACAGGAGATTCTCGAAGTTTTTGCGAGATGCATCGAGACACGCCTGGCATCTACGTTGCATAGAACGCCGCACCTTCTCAAAGATACCAGGTGCACTCGAACACTTCCTGCTGCCACAACGATTCTTCCTACCAAGTCTTCCGGCGTTCCAAAAGGTGTTTCATACACAAGTCCTTTTAAAAATCCCCATAAGAAAAAATCCAAGGGAGACAGGTCTGTTGATCGTGGTGGCAATGCGATTGGTCCACCACGACCAATCCAGCCGCAGGAAAAGTAGCCTGCAGATGTGCTCTGACGTCTGTGCTGAAATATGCAGGAGCTCCGTCGTGTTGAAATCGAATGCGTTGACTAATAGGCATCGGAACATCATTCAGCATTTCTGGCAGAACCTCTTGCAAGAATGTTAGATAAATCGGACCGTTGAGTGCCGTCCAAGTAAACAGTCTCCTACAATGCCAGCCCACACGTTAACGGAAAATTTTCGTTGTACGCCGTGCGGAGGTATAGCATGCGGGTTTTCACCCGACCACGTATGCAGGTTGTGAAAGTTCATCACACCCTCTAATGAGAACGCAGCCTTATCCGTGAAGAGACCACTTGCTGCGAAGTTTTGGTCTGCAGCACTTTCGTGGAAAAAACCACCGCGCAAAATCCATACGATTGTTGTAGTCTCCCAGTTCTAGTACCTGGACGCGTTGTAAATGATAAGGATGTAGTCCTTCGTCGTGTACAATGCGCCAGACGGTAGCTTGCACTGTCAAAAAGTCCTATTTGCTGCCAAAAATTTTCTGTAATACAGAAAAATACGTTCTATCAACGGAAAGACAGTGTGGGAGATATGGGTGTTTCAGGATACAACTCGTGTACTCGTTGAAGAATTACGCTGAAGTTTTTGGACAACTCTTTCTTCATCATCAACTGTCCGAGTTATTCGTTGGCGACCAGCATCCGGCTTGCGTACGTCGAACGAGCCGGTTTCACACGATCGTCGATGCAGAGTGGCAAAGAATGAGCCTTTCTACCAGAATATTTCTCACGATACATTCGCAAGGCTTCTCGTTCATTGCAGTTAGCAATGCCGTAAATTAAATGCATGTCAGGCATTTTGCAGTGCGTGTAACTAGCCATATTACGCCCAACGCATCCACGGCTCGAATGAAGACAAATCTCCATTTGCTCAGCTCTTATGTGTATCGCAAAGCCCTCTCGTGGCTCTAGCGCCCTCTACAGGCATTTGCGACCATCTGTTCCTATGCGATTTTTGATCCTTGTTGTACGACTGATCTGCCATATCAGTTTGTCCACGTTTTATTGAATCACCCTGTAAATATATATATATATATATATATATATATATATATATATATATATTGTTTATGTGCTATTTCCTTGCTATTTAAAAAGGGAAAAAATAAGGTTCATTGTAATACATACTGTAGCTTCGAATTTTCTAGTTACTGACAACAAAAGATTAGGCAAAAAGTTACTCAAATCAAACTGTAGTTTAATAATAATATAATAGAATAAGTGAAAGAATTTCTGGAGATGATATCTCCCATTTTTCAGCAATCCTTTGTTTCATTTCTCATATGTTACTCAAAGAATGTGACCTTTGTCACCAAGCTTCACTACAAAATATCCTAGAAATATTCAATGGCCAATTCATTCTGCGGATGTATTAACTTTTTAGAAGCTCCAAAACTGAATTTGATTTGTGTTGATCGAGTGGACAAAACGGAAATTTCACAGGGAAAATAAAGTCGGAATTAATTTATTATAGAGCAGATGAATGTGTGTAGAAAGGAAGGATTACTTCATCAGAATAACAATCTTAGGCAACGGAACGTCTGTCAAACATATGGAGCTCCATAGTTGTCCGTTAATCAAAATGTTACTTCCATTGAAGCACGCCAGGACTATGCTGAAGGTCTCTTTCCAGAATGAATACTGGAAATGAATTTGTATAGTATCTGCCACACAGTATATTAGCTAATGCCGTATATTTCCTGAGACAGAAATAATTTTCATCGGTAAAAGGACATGGCTTCATTCATTTGGAATCTAATTTTTACCTACGTTATACCACCATAGCTGCCAAATTTCCAATTTTTATTTCCGATATTTTATTAAGCAATTTTTATATGCTTTCCTAGCAGATATCTATGATTAGATAAGATGAAAATGTCTGAAAACAAATGCTTGTATGTAAAAAAGCAAATGACTAGCAGTTACGTCTTAAGGGGCAACCAATGGCCTACAATCAATGCTACGCTGCGTTTAGTGTAGCAACCCAGGGCTTCAGTAAACTGCGACATTTCTTGTCTGATAGACTTGTGTAACTAATAAGTACTCTTACCTACGATATGGAGTTGTTCTCTTTTTGCCTCTTTGAAAACATATCAGCCGTCATCGTTGTTTCTTTTGGTGGATCGTAGCAAACGTTTTTTGATGTTGTACTTGTCCTTTGAAAAACGTTTCCAGCTCTTGAAACAAATTCTTTTGTAAACTGTAGACTCTTGTAAAACGTTCATAATTTTTTACCCCTCTTAAAGCTTGCTGCTATTCTACCACGTGTAAAAGTGTTTTGATGATTTCTCATGGCTGTATAGCACGAACAATGTCTCATTAATTTGCATACGAATAGCTAGAAAAGCGGTTTTCTTAGTTTTTCTCAAATTACAATGCTTATTGCATTTGTTTTTATTCTACTTATGAAAAATTTACACGAAACTTTTCAATTTGTTGCTTACTTAGTATTTTAAATTCAGGAATGAAAAACAATGATAAATTGTAATTTACAAAATATATATTTCTACACTGTCTAGCAATATGTATCTGCACACATATAAATTTAGACGTTTTGCCAAGTATCTAGAAAAGTTCTGAAGGAATTGGCTTCAAACTTTAGGAGTATAAAGGTTATCAATACAAAAAACCCTTAACGGGTTAAAAGTTTGTGACGCAGCACTGTGTTTCGCAGCACTGTACTTTATGGCTATAAGAATTAGAAATACGGATCTTAAAATTAATGATATCAATTTTCTGTGACACTTTGCTATTAATTAAAAATTACATAGATTTTCTTATTTGAATTTGCTTTTTTCTTCTATTTATTTTTACAGTGTAAACGCTATTTTCAACATAAAATAATATATAACAATTACTCACCGACACCTTTTCATTCACATCTCTTATAATATTAAAATATGTGTTTTAAAAGAAATGATATGAAATTCTAGCAACGCAGTGAATTTACACAAAATGATTTGTTTTTAAATTCCACTGCAATTATTTTGTTTTGCATATTAAAGTATATTTGCACATTGAAATATTGCTTTTAATTTTCTAATACGCAGTCAAATATATCACTTTCATTAAGTTTATATTATGTACTGAAATGTATTTATTTCAATGAATTATTTTATCTTTTTCGTCCCGCCATCCAAAACTACAACTAAAAATTTCGCAAATGTTTTCTTTGCAGCTCACTATCTATTTGCATGCGTTTTCTAATAATTTGTATAAGTAGATAAATATTCTCATAAATTTTACTTACAGTTTTGGATAGCGTGACGCAAAAGATAAAATAATTCATTGAAATAAATACATTTCAGTACATAATTTAAACTTAATGAAAGTGATATATTTGACTGCGTATTAGAAAATTAAAAGCAATATTTCAATGTGCAAATATACTTTAATATGCAAAACAAAATAATTGCAGTGGAATTTAAAAACAAATCATTTTGTGTAAATTTACTGCGTTGCTAGAATTTCATATCATTTCTTTTAAAACACATATTTTAATATTATAAGAGATGTGAATGAAAAGGTGTCGGTGAGTAATTGTTATATATTATTTTATGTTGAAAATAGCGTTTACACTGTAAAAATAAATAGAAGAAAAAAGCAAATTCAAATAAGAAAATCTATGTAATTTTTAATTAATAGCAAAGTGTCACAGAAAATTGATATCATTAATTTTAAGATCCGTATTTCTAATTCTTATAGCCATAAAGTACAGTGCTGCGAAACACAGTGCTGCGTCACAAACTTTTAACCCGTTAAGGGTTTTTTGTATTGATATCATTACTTTTTAGGGGCTAATGATTAAAATGTAAAATTAAAGGAGAATGGCAATGAGTTTATAACCCTGTACAAAAAGTGCAGTTTCATAGGTCACACCATATTACATTTTACTTCGAGCAAAATAACAAACTAAATGAAATTTTAAAATGAAAAGTGATAAATAAAAAACTTTAAGAAAGAATATTTCTTGTGTGGTGGAAACACGCAACATTACAAAGGCATAATATAGTATATTTTAAAAATGACAAACAATTTCCAAAAAAAAAAAAAAAAAAAAAAGAGAGAGAGAGAGAGAGAGATTTATTTTATTTTACTTAATGTTCAATTTCTTTGGTTCAACGGTTCATCTATTTCGAAACAAAACAATGATTCTTCAAACTCATTAAGCCCTCTCTCCTTTTTTTTTCAGGCTTTTAGAATTCCCAAGGTGTTCTCGAAACACGAGGGGGGGGGGAGGAAGCTTTAAAAGAAAAATTTTCTATTGTATTCGACACTGTTTTTCAAGATTTTGTATTAACTTCGGAAACACACTTTTCTAAAATCAATTAAATTAAATTAATGAAAAAATGAACAACTTGATTAGCTTTTCATATAATACAAAATGAATTTAAATCAGTTTGATTTAAAGTTGTTTTCCTAAAAGAATTGCGATTTTTATAATCTAATGCAAATACAAGTTCCTGTAACAATCTTTGTGTTATCAGTAATTTTAAGCAAGGCAAAATCATTTAATTTCGTATAAATAATAATCGTTATTGTTGCTGGTTTGGTTATCAATCGTTGTTATTGTTGGTCGACTTTTAAGTTTTTAAACTGATTAATTGATTAGTTTTGCAAAGTGAAAACAATTACTTACTGTAATTTTACTTAATTTTTTGTGTTTTAGTTAAAAAATTAAAATTACCTCATTTTACAGTCAGCAGTTTACCTCGTAACACTTTTAATGTTTTATGGATATTAGGTAGGAAGGCTATATTTAAAAAAAAAAAAAAAAAAAAAAATGTGATAGTTAAAAAAAAAAAAAATAAATAATAATAATTAAAGGGGGAAAAATCCTCCTTTGTAATGGAAATAAACATCCTTGAATCCCATTTGAACCTGAATGTCATTTAATAGTTTGAATAATATAATTCACCAAAAAAATATTCCTGAAAATGTTATGACATATTTTGAGTAGTGTATACAAAATTTACAATGTATTATTAATTTTTAATTTAAAGGTTGCAGATGCATGGTAATTTAATTTTATATCAATATTATATGTAAGAAATAAGTTTATACAAGTTAAGGAGAATTTTTTTTTTTTTTTTTTTTCTTCTAGAGTAGCTTTTATTGTTATATTCATGCCTCCTCCCTACTGTTAAATTTCAGAAAGAAAGAAACAATTATTATTTTTTAGGTATAGATTTGATTTAAAAGAAAAAAATAAATAAAAATAGAAAAATATTTAAAATGTAAAACTTTTATACTGGTATTTAAGTAGCATAGTGTTTTAATAGAAATTGAATGAACAGAATAATTTATCAAATAATAGACTATATAATTATTATTTTATTTTACCAGTATGCTTTGCAGAAATGTATTATTTTGTAAAATTAAGTATTATAATGCGAAGAAAAAAAAATAATTATTTAATATTTTTTAAAATATATTATGGGTTTAAACTGAAGTCAAATAAAGATGTATTTTACTTTATTTAATTTTAATACTTATTTTACTAATTTTAATTATGTTTTCAGAGTTTTTCCCAGTGCATTTAAGTGTTTGGCAACCGAGTTTTTTTTTTTTTTTTTTTTTAATTTTATTACAATATTATTTTATAAAGGTAAAAAAAAAAAAAAAAAAAAAAAAAAAAAATAACAGAAAACATGAAATTTTAGATTTGGATTTGATATAATTATAATTATTATAATCTTTGTAAAATATTTCATTTACATACTATATTATAGGAATTTAACTTTAAAAAAATCTTAATCTATTCAATTTTTTTGTAATATTCAACATTTTGTAATATGTATATATATATATATATACTAGAAATTTAATGAGCAAATTAATCAATTAATTATTCCTTTTTTTTTTTTTTTCAGGATTTTTTTATTCATAGTTTAAGTGATTTATCAATTAGTTAAAAAAAAAAAAAAAAAAAAAATACATATATTTGCATATGATTATGATATTATCTGTCATTTTTATGAAAGTAAAGAAAAAGGTTTTTGCTGTTGCAATCACTTTTTAAAATAAAACCAATTTTGAAAGTTATCAACTTGAAAACAATGTGAATTGAATGAATATTTTTGATAAAAAAAATATTATATAAAATACAAATACCTAAATAAATAACTCATTTAATATATATATTAAAGAAAGAAAAATATTTTATTTCTGTATTAAGTTTATTTTTTACACTAACTGCCGATAGATGGAGCCAAATTACCTATCTGAGATTGAATATTTCAAATGCAAGCGGCAAGCGAGGTCTGTATTGTATGCATCCGCGAACATTCCAAACCGGATTACATTCCTTTCTTTTGAGTGATGCGAAAGATAAGAGTGTAATCCGCGAGGTAATATAGTTCCATTTTTAAAGTGAAATATATAAAAAACAAGAGTTTTTTGGGAAAAACGGAGCACGTCACGATTCTGAGACAAAAGAAATTAATATCATATTACAATTTCATGAAATTTGTCCGAGCGGTTTTCGAGAAAAAAAAGTTACACAATTACCATTTTTCCTTTGAAGTCTTAAATTGCAATTCCAGATCTCAAAATATATAGAATGTGGAAGTGTGAAACTTTCAGGATAGCATCAGACAGAAGATAAAAGATTATTCTGAAAATATTAGATCAAAATATCTCCAATTTGCTGAGATATTAAGTGTCGGCTTTTCCAAATTCCCTTCATGTTAAATTAGCTGTATATATGGTGTCGCAGGTAAGCTTCGTTTGAGCTTTGCTGCGTCACGGAGACACGGCCGTGTCTCATGATTCGTCATATATTTCAGCAAAAGCTTCTCCGGAAGAGGAAAATGGGACCAGTAAAATAATAAGCAAATATCAAAGTGTTTTGGATCACCCTAAGAAACTAACGCCTGAAAAGCGTCTTTGTGCAGCATTTCATTTGGAAGATCCTTAAAATTATCTGTATAAATTTTTATGAAGCTATCACATATATTCATTGAAATAGAACGATTTCTTTGAAAAATTGAAAAAAAAAAAAAAAACACTTTTTAAATTATAATAGGTAGGGTATCAGTCCCAGTGTAAAGCTATTCATGAGAAATTTGGCATACTATATAAATCAGAGCATACTGCAATCATAATGCAAAAATGTTATACATCTTACAAAATATGCGCATTTTTACTAAATGCCTTGTAACTACGCATGTGCAAACTTTAAAAAAAAATTCATTTGCATAATTTAATATCCAAATATATTGAGATACATAAATGAAAATTTCAAACAAATGTCGCGTAAATTCAAAAAAAAAAAAAAAAAAAAAAAAAAAAAAAAACGAAAATGATAGGAGGTTTCATCAATATTTATTTACAATTAGCGAACACTGCATTACCATTCGGCATTGATTGAATCAAAATAAAAATGTGAGTAAAACTTATTAAGCTTTTATTTTCAGATGAAGTGAATTTCTGTTCATTCTATCTCTCATAACTTTTTGAATTTACACGATATTTATTTGGAACTTTCATATAAACAACTTATATAAGTCATTTGGTTATTAAATTATTATTATGTTTTTTTAAGGATTTTTTTTTTTTTTTTAATTTTTTTTAAAAGCCTGCGCGTAGTTAAAAAATATTTAGTAAATATGTTCCTATTTCGGTAAGCTATTTAACATTTATGCATTATGATTGCAATATGCTGTGTCTAATGTAGTACGTCAAGTTTCCTATAAATGGCTTTTCACTGGGTCTAATACACTACATATTATAATTAAAAAACTGGCAATTGATTTTGGATTTTTTTTTTTTTAAGAAATCATTATATCTCAATGAATATATGTGATAGCCTCTTAAATATTTATACAGATAATTCGAAGACTCCTTAAAATCACATGCTACAACAAAAACGCATTTGAAGCATTACTTTTTACAGGGTGATCCAAAATTTTTGACTTTTATTTAATTTTTTACTTATCTCATTTTTCACTACCGAAGAAAAGTTTGCTGAAGTATATGAAGTATAACATGCCTTTTATCCTATCAGAGTTTGAAGATAATTCCTCAAAAACTTTTCTAGATATTTAACAAAATGTCTAATTTCGAAAGTTTCCAAATATTTATTGGTAAGTAGCGTACATCTTTTAATTTACAATTTATAATTCGTAGAATATTATTTATAATACATATTTATTTAGTAATATACAATATATAAATTATCAATAGTTTCTAGAAATAGTTGATACATCACTACTTATAATATTCACTTAAAATAAATTTGCAAAATATCTGAAAGAAAAGGTGATTTCAAACATATTTTAAGCAATCTGAAATGCTTTTTTATAATTTAAAATATGTGTCTCGGAGAAAACATTTAAGATCTAAAAAACCCAGAAATAATTTTACACCTTTGGAAAAAGAGTTAATTAGCATATTTAAAAAATAATAGGATTTACGTGAATATATATTATAAAAGCAATTTCATGTTCATTTAGACAGAAGGAATCATTTCCTGTAATCACTGTGAACATTTGAGAATCGCTTTATATTAATTGAATCTTTCCAGGTATTTTGGCATAAAGCTATTTAATAAGATTAAGTGATCATGTGTCGAAGAGCAGTAAAGGAATAAATTTAATTAGAAGTTAGTTAATTTGATTTACAGAATTAACTTTATGGACATATCAACTCCTGCTTAATGTTCAGACGAATAATAAATAAACAACTTTTTTAAAAAATATTAATTTATCTGTATATGATAACATGAGTATTCGAAAATATATAAAGTCATATAAATAATATATTATAAATATTTATATAAAAAAATTTACTATTGTCCTTTTCTAATGACAAAATACAATCTCATTAAGCACATTTAGTTTGAGGGGGTTATACTTCGTACTAGATTAACGCAATTGGCAATTGGCAACTGGTGACTGTATCGAATTCACTGCTCCTACGGCGGTCTACTCTTATTAAGAATACATTTTCATTTCTAATGAGCCGGTACAAAAAGGTGCCAAATATATATATATATATATATATATATATATTAAGTTGACATTCGGTAAATAGTTATCGCTTAAAAATTCTTTAAGCTTACAATATATCATAGTTTATATTTAAAAGTAATAAACTGACTATTATGTGTTTTCAGGTTGAGAAATACAACTTTGAATAACGTTTCACTTAAATTTCAATGTTTCCATAATTTCATTTTTTTTTTTTTTTTAATTCATCAAGCACTCGAAATGTCATCTGTTCAACTCTCTCTCAACTGAAGATGCGAGGTTTTGGCCACAAGTGTTTCAGATGTATGCTCCTCGAACGGTAAGTAAAAGGTTACTCTAAAAAAAAGGCGGGTACTAAAAATCTTCCGCTTGTTAATGAGGTGATTGGCATATATGATATTTATAAATACCATACTTGCCAACCTACTAATTAATATCCAGAAGATTGTCAGTACCCGTCTTTTTGTACTACAGCAATATTTTTCTTAGAGTATTTTTCTTCTTATTTAATCTTAATTATATTTGAAGAAAATTTCTCTGAAAATAAAGTGGTGGGGGAAAAAATGGCGAACACTACAAATCTTCCTGATATTAATTAGTAGGTTGGCAAGTATGAAAATAATTTAATAAAAAAATATAGACTGAAAATTTTTTATCTGTTAATTTATTTATAATGTTTGGTGTGTAATTTTCTTATACTATACCACAAATTTTACACAGTAATTTTGGTTATAAAATAAATCTAAATATTTAAGATGAATTTTATTATTATAGGAAAGTGATGGAAGTGTCTTTACAAGAAGGCGGACTCATAGGAAACCTGAAAGACATAAAATATGTTTTTTGTTAATATCCTCCTCGTAATATAAAAACTTTTCAAAACATAAAAACATAAACATTAAAAAAGTTAAATGTATAATATATTTTTTTAATGTATATTTTAAGCAACTTACAAAATAATTGACGTTAAACTGTGCAATGATTTAGAAAACTTATGCTACTTTAATAAATATGTATCATAATAAAAAAATATATAGAGTATATTAAATGCGCGTTTATAGATTGAAATATACACAGTGAAAGTCATTATCTTAATTAAAATTGCGCAACAAATACAAAATTTCGTAAAAATAAAATGGAAATGTGCTTTATTATTTTTTTATATTATCTTCATAAAGGATATTTTCAAACAAATATCAATATTCCATTAAGAAACCAGTAACAAAGAGTTCTGAAAAAAGAAAGTCGTGAAAGTTATCTATTATGGAAGCTATAGGCGTGGCTTATTCCCATCCAATTAATTATTTTTGAATAATGGAAGTTGTCGTCTCTGATGTAACACTGTAGTTGCTTCAGTTCAATGAATCACTACAAAAGAAATTAATTAATGTAATAAGTACTTTGTTGATGAAAAACAAAATACTTTTATTATAACGTATCGCATAGAAAAAAAAATCATGTTAATAAAATCTGTTTATTGTCTATCAATTACAGGCATAGAACTTCAGAGAAGAAAATATAAACACACAGTCGTTTGCTTTTGTAATTTTTCATATCTTATAGAATAGGCAGGTAATAATTTATGTAATTCATATAAAGTAAAATAACTTTTGTGAAAATTTGAATTTAACCTGGTAAGGCATGAATTTTTAAAAAATAAAAGAACATCAAAAGCAATATAAAACATTTAATCAATTAATAATATTGGAAAAAAGTTGCATGTATTGTTTCACTTTTTAATTGGAAAGAACTTTACTTTACTTTAAAATAGTAAAATACTTCAGTGAGATATGAGAGATTAGTTTGTAGCCAGAAGGGAGGAATCGAGAAATCCAACAGTTAAATTCTTGACCGACATTTGGTCCCGAATTTACCTATGCTTTTTTGAGGGATAAAATAGCTATCTTTTTGATTCGTAAAACACGAGAGATCAGTGACAAGTTTGAAAGAGGATCTTCACTCTTCCGATGTTCCATAGCCTAAACTTGATTCCGCAGCATAAACCTAGTTTGATCTGCGTGATTTTTTTAAAACATTATTATTAAAGTTTAAAAACGTTTTAAAAAAAGTGAATTTTTGAACAGTTTCTGTCAAAAGTTACAAATTTGCTAGAACTGTGATTATGAGATCACAGTTCTATAATCGCTAAACTCGGCAGAAATTTTGAGATTTAAAAGGAAAATAATCTCACGCAACTTTCAATACTATAATGACAAATTTTACATTAAGGGGTAAAATATGAAGTAGGTATAGTGTATAAAATCATACTTTAAAAAGTGTTTGAAAGAGTTTTATTAGATATATAATTCTGTGTGAGGGGAATTTAATAAGAAGATTACCTCCATTCTTAATCCCTCGATTTATCATAGTGCATACATTAATAAAAATTAAAGCGGTTATAAAATTTAAATGTTTGTTTCAAATTATTAAGACAATTTTCCAACATATCACTCTTTGAAACAGTTCAATCTTCTTCAAAATATTGTATTTGAACTTCCCGAAAGTGTTTGTCTTTGAGTTGAGTTATGCTGATAACAGAAGTGAACACAGAACTATTTAAATAATGATTTTCGTATTCAGGGGACTCCAAAACGCATAATTACAGAAAAATAAGCGTTGAAATTTAGAATTCAAACTAATGATTTATTTACTATGGGTATGAGAAAGTAATTATCATTCCTCTGCAGTTTTCCAGCAGTTGGTTAAGTTTAATAAAGCACTTCCGATAATTACGTCCAATAACGAAAAATGTACTTACTTAATTTTGGATAACTCTGTATATTGTCTATAAATTATATACACACCGCATACCCTGTACAGTCGGTAACAAGTGTCCGAACACTAGTAAAAATTCCTATGTAAAAAAAGTACACTTCATACGGTTTTGTTAAATGAATCCTTGTCGAATCCTGTTCTTAGTCAGTGTAAGAACATGATTCGATAAGGATTTATTTAACAAAACCGTATGAAGTGTACTATTTTTAAGTAGGAATTTTTGCTAGTGTTCGGACACTTTTGTTACAGATTGTGCTTAAATTTAACAAAGAAGCAAAGTATGAAAAACGCATAACACAACTTGAAATGTACTTCTAGCAATTTCCAAGTATAATATTAATGTATCCGAATTCTTTTTTGTGGCCTTGTAATGAATGATAAATGATTTTCGTATCATATCCAATATTAAATATGCTTTCATTCATATGAAAATTATGCAGTATAAATGTGTTAATTATTATCTACTAGGCATTTCTCCCATAGGCTTAATATATTTAAATTATCTTGGATGTTACTGTACACAAATCATTTGCTCGATCTCAAAGAAAAGTTTAGTGTAGCATCCCTACATGATAATTTTGAATACCGAGTTTAGGCTTTTCTGCAACTATTTTATCTTGGGTTATGATGATAAATGTACCGGCAGACATACAGAACCGGGGCCTTACAACGAAATCGTCGAAATGTTTCCGAAGCGAGAATTTCTCGTTATCGAATTTGCAAGATATCACCAAAATATTTGCGACTCTCAGCACTACAATGAACTGATCGGAAGCCGGAGTGGAAGCCAAACTGCGAGTATCAGTTTCGAATACTACTAATTCTCATTTCACAGTGAGTAAATGATCAAATGTAAATGCGCTCTAATATTGTCAACCATTTTTTAATAGAAACTGGTAATAAAAAAAAAAGGATGTACATAAGTTTTACTTTTTTGAAAAGAACTTTAAAAATTGTAAAATTTTTGCATGAATACCATATACATTTAATAATTAGTTTTACAGGTATTTGATTAGAAAGTTTTTGAGTGACGATAGGTCTGTTGCTTTTACTTCAAAACAATAAAACAAAATAAACCGTAAAATTAAACTCTAAAGACTAATTTTCTGAAAAAAAAAAAAAAAATCAATTTTGAAGTCCTCAGGGCTATTAATTCTACGTTAAATCATGTAAATTCTTCGTTCATAATAAAATAATGATAAAAATGCTAATTTAAGGATTGTGTAATATATTACTTAAGAACAACTTCGTGTGCCACCCAGTGGCTTGGATACACAGCGTTCTATTTCAGGCCAAGAGTACCAGGCTTCAATCCCCGTTAAGTCCTTTTCTCAATTTATTTATGTAGTATTTATTTATTTTTTAATCTGTAAAAATCTGTTTAAAATTAATAGTTTGCCATTTGCAAGTTTTAATTTAGCAATTATTTTCTATAATTATTGCCTATTTGAAAAAAAAATATATTTTTTATTTTAATTGATACAAAATAATGAAATTTAATGAATAATGCAGTACAAAATAATGAGTAAATTAAATAATTCATATATGTTCAATAACAAAAAATTAAATAAAGAAAAAAAATAATTTATATAGAAAAAAATATATTTCAGGATAAAGTTGAAATTCTGTTTCAAAATGACTTTTCAAAAGCAGAAAAATGATCAAACATTTTACTTAAAAAAATATTATTTAAACTGAAAAAAAAAAGAAAAGTTAAATTAAATTAATAATAAAGTAAAGGTATATATTATCAATTTAACTTAAGCATTTTTGTTTATTTATTTTATTATTTGTATACATGCTCTTACTCTAGCAAAATATTTTAAGGGGTAATAATAATAATAATGATAATTAATGGAGGAAAAATTATATTAGGTACAAATTTAGCATCTGATAAATAATGCATTAAATGTAAAAAAAAAATAGCGGAACATAATAATTTTTAAATTGTTTTATTTCAATGCGATTTCTTTTTTTTCTTTTTTTTTTCTTTTTTTTTTCAAGTATTAAATTAAATATTCATATTTCCCTTATTAATAATAAAAGAAATTAGGAAATTGCTAATATACGAAATAATATATATATTAAAAAATAAATAAATAAATAAACAAATAAATAACAATATATTAATAACAATATTATAACAATAAAAAAAAAAAATTAAACAATAAAATATACATATGAAAATTACCATCCCTTGCTGGGGATTGAACCTGGGAATTCTCGTCTTAAAACCTTTAACGCAATGAGCAAGCTGCATGATGTGACGAAGAAAAAACCTTCTTAGTTATCATAATTATATTCTCTTTAAGATAGGATCGTTATGAAACTAGCATTACGAACGATGAATTCACATGATTTAGCGTAAAAGTTAAAGGTCTGGGGACTACAAATGTACTTATTTTCAGAAATATATTCTTTAGTCTTTAATATTAGACAATTTTTTTTATATTACTCTTGATTTTTAAGATAAAAGTTGCACATCTCTCATAACTTGTAAACATTCTAATCAAATTTCTTTAAAACTAATGATTAAATGTATACAGTGTTCACACAAAAAAATAATAGTTTTGAAATTTCATACCAAAAAGTATGACATATGTACACACTTTTTTTTTTTTTGATTCATCAGCTTTTTTTTTTTTTTTTTTTACTAAAAATAGCTGATGAAGTTCTCACTTCGTAATCGCGTTTTCACTAAGTGTACAATGGGTGATACTTTAGATTTAGATTACGGACACGGCAATTACCGACAGTGAGAACCGGGCAGACGCTTCCGATGACTTCGTTGCAGCAGTTTTTCGTGATTGTCGAAAAATGACGTCACAGTCGAGAATTTTCGGCAATGAAAAGATTTTGACGTGTTCGTTGTTGGGCCCAGCCGATAAAACATTGATTTTCAGATTTGGGCACCTAGAAAGATATAATTTTAATTGTAATTTAATTATAAATATAAATTGAATTTCTGCTCTATATAGCAGAAATTCAATTTCGAAAATTTAACTCCAAATTAATACTTTCTCTGAGGTGTATATATGGGTAACAGAAAATATTTAATTAAATTGAAGGCATTTTATTATTATTATCAATTTTTAAATAAAGTACACATTCTGAATGAAAGGGTTTGCTATTGTTTGATTTTTTGAAAAGTATTTAAAGTTTTAAATATGTTCAGACTAATATTAAGCTAAATTGTGTGTGGTTTTATATATTACTTTTAATATTTACTCTTAAAAAATACACAAACAAAACGACCAAAACATGATTAATTATGGGACCTCAAAACGTGTAATTATAACAAAACTTATATTTCGAAAATTTGGAGTGAAATCAAACCTTTATCTACCGTTATTTGTCTATGAACAGATAATATTTAATTAAATTCAAGTCTTTTATTTTGTTAAATATAAATCTTCTTGACACTTGTAAGGAAAGTGTTATTATTTGTTTCCCTTTAAAACTATTTAAAATTTTAAATATATTCAGACTAAAATTAAACTAAAGTGAGTGTATATTCTAAATATCTATTTAAAAGAGTAAAATCCGCTGTAAAAGGCACGTTAAAAATATTTAAAAGAATTTTAAAAGGTCAAAAAACAGTTAGACAACATGTTTCGTGCTTATTTACTAGCACATCATCAGGTCTCGTTAGTTAATGAAAGCCACCGAGCTTTATCTTGTTGTTCTAAGAAAGGCTGCCATAGGGTTGCTAAGTCTTTACTCTGATTCTCGTTGATGCATTTATCGCCAAATTTCCAAATCATGATCTTTTCGTATATGTCTAATGTGTATTCGGTGTGGGGGGTTGCTAGAATTTTACTTTCCTCCCACTTTGGCTGGGCTTCTTTATTGTCGAGTAAAAGTTGCTTTAATGCCGTGTTTCCGTACAATGATTTAATGGAATGTTTATGTTCTTTAATCCTTTTACTCAAATTGCGCTTTGTTTTGCCAATATAATAAGATGTTATATTATTGATTGAGATGGGGATTGCATATACGCCGCCAACTTTTGTTTTTTTTTGTCACGATCGGATATTATCAGATTTTTCAATGTTGAGGTTTTAAATGCAATATTATATCCAATATTTTTAAATTGTCGTATTACGGGATGGAAACCTTTATTAAATGAGATTGCGCCAATAAATCTACTAGTTTCGTTTCCAGCTTTTAGATTCGTATTGTTAAGCCGGTTTATTATTCTGCGTTTCAACTTATTAAATATTGTGATATTGTAACCTTGATTAAGCATAGTCTTTTTAATTAAGTTTAATTCTTTATCTGAGGAGGATTTATAGGTGCAATGTGTGAAGGCTCTATTAATTAATGGTGTAATGGCGTTGAAAAGTAGTTGTTTAGATGTGTAAGAGTTAACAGGTGCTATGGTGAGGGGGGATGTTGGTTTGTGATAAACTTCAGTCCAGATAGTACTATTATCATGATTTCTATGTATCAATACATCGAGGAACGGTATGACTCTATCTTTTTCTTTCTCGATTGAGAGATTTACAGAATCAAAAATGTTGTTCATATTGTTTACTAGGGTTAGAAGGCTATTATGTGTATATTCCCAAATTATGTAGATGTCGTCTACATATCTCTTATAGAAGGAGGGTTTAAGTATGCTATTTGTTAAAACTGTATTCTCAATATGTTGCATGGTTATTTCACCAAGAGTAGGTGCTAAACATGATCCCATTGGTGTACCTTTGGTTTGTTGATAAATAGTGTTATTAACTCTAAAGTGATTGGTTTTAAATATCAGGTTTAAACTGGCTTCTATGAATTTAACATGCTTACTTAAGTTATTGTGATTATTGCACTTGTCAATAATTATATATTTAACTGCATTAAGTGGAACTGATGGGTAAAGAGACTTTACATCTAAGCTGTAGAATTTAGCAGTAGGTTGTAGTTTAATTTTATGGATATCTTCTAAAAAATTCAAACTTGAAACGGTTACGTATGGCGAGTCGTTTATAAGCGGTTTAAGTAAATTATTAATAAATTTTTCGAGAAAGTAGACTGGTGATATTCTTCTGTTTACGATTGGTCGGAGAGGCATTGAAATTTTATGTGTTTTGATTTTAACGAACATAGGCGGTACGGATGTATAAAGGGGGAATTGGTAGAAATCTTTCTTGTATTCGGGAAAGTCTTTTGCCAGTTTAGTCATAGAGTTTTTTATTGTATCAGTTGGATCTTTGTTCACTGTTATTGCGTTGAGTTCAACTAGGACATCATTAAGTTTAGCTTGAAAATCCTCATTAGTAATGAGTACAAAATTAGATGCTTTATCTGCTACAAGTACTCTAAATTCTTTATTATTATGCAAATTCTTGAGTATCTTCTTTTGCTGTATCAGAGAATGTTTACTGATTTCTTCCTTCCGCTGTATTTGTATGCATTTCCAAATTATAAAGCCACGTAGAGATGGTTGAAGTGAGGGGGGGATTTTATTAAGGCAGTTTTCAAACTCAGCAATGGTGTTCTCAAAGTTCAATCCAATATCGGGGCAAAACTTAGGTCCTTGATTTAGTAAGACTACTTCTTTAGGTGTAGGCTGGTAACTGGTTAAGTTGATGAATTTGTTGGTTTCATTTTTATCGTTTGGTAATTTACCGGCCTCGGCCAGAAGGTTATCGAGCTTCTTCTTATGTCTTAGTCTAGTCTTGCATCCATCTTCTATTTGTTTCAGTTCAATTGTACGCAAAATAGAATCGAATTGTAGAGGCATAAGGATATTGCTAAGTTCCAAATGTAAGTAGTAAAGATTAAGTTCTGTATTGGCCAGTTCATATCTAGTTCGCCGAATATATTGTCGTAGGATTTTTTTCTCAGCAGTGTTGATAATATGCTTAAAAGCAGGAAAATTACGTTTAGCAGACTTGATTTGGATGAAATGTGGAGTGAGATTAAGGTTACGGCAGTCTTTCAAAAAGGCCAAATGTAGAAGTTTGCGAGCAAATGCCACTTTTTGTCTAGAAAAGACTTGTTTCACAGACATTGTAAGTTTCACTAAATAATTAAAAACCACGTGCGAAATAACTATTTAAAAGAGTAAAATCCGCTGTAAAAGGCACGTTAAAAATATTTAAAAGAATTTTAAAAGGTCAAAAAACAGTTAGACAACATGTTTCGTGCTTATTTACTAGCACATCATCAGGTCTCGTTAGTTAATGAAAGCCACCGAGCTTTATCTTGTTGTTCTAAGAAAGGCTGCCATAGGGTTGCTAAGTCTTTACTCTGATTCTCGTTGATGCATTTATCGCCAAATTTCCAAATCATGATCTTTTCGTATATGTCTAATGTGTATTCGGTGTGGGGGGTTGCTAGAATTTTACTTTCCTCCCACTTTGGCTGGGCTTCATTTTTGTCGAGTAAAAGTTGCTTTAATGCCGTGTTTCCGTACAATGATTTAATGGAATGTTTATGTTCTTTAATCCTTTTACTCAAATTGCGCTTTGTTTTGCCATTATAATAAGATGTTATATTATTGATTGAGATGGGGATTGCATATACGCCGCCAACTTTTGTTTTTTTGTCACGATCGGATATTATCAGATTTTTCAATGTTGAGGTTTTAAATGCAATATTATATCCAATATTTTTAAATTGTCGTATTACGGGATGGAAACCTTTATTAAATGAGATTGCGCCAATAAATCTACTAGTTTCGTTTCCAGTTTTTAGATTCGTATTGTTAAGCCGGTTTATTATTCTGCGTTTCAACTTATTAAATATTGTGATATTGTAACCTTGATTAAGCATAGTCTTTTTAATTAAGTTTAATTCTTTATCTGAGGAGGATTTATAGGTGCAATGTGTGAAGGCTCTATTAATTAATGGTGTAATGGCGTTGAAAAGTAGTTGTTTAGATGTGTAAGAGTTAACAGGTGCTATGGTGAGGGGGGATGTTGGTTTGTGATAAACTTCAGTCCTAACTAACTAACGAGACCTGATGATGTGCTAGTAAATAAGCACGAAACATGTTGTCTAACTGTTTTTTGACCTTTTAAAATTCTTTTAAATATTTTTAACGTGCCTTTTACAGCGGATTTTACTCTTTTAAATAGTTATTTCGCACGTGGTTTTTAATTATTTAGTGAAACTTATTCTAAATATTTTAATTATTTACTCTTTAAAAATGTATTTTGGGTTATTCTGGAAGATCATACTTAGTTTTAACATACAACTGTAATTGCATAAACCCACTAGTATGGATTAATATATATATTTTTTAATTGCAGTTATTAATACAATAAGCAGTTTAATTTGTTAAATCACTCGTTAAATTAATTTAAAAAAAAATCGGCAATAGGTAAATTTGGGACCAACATTTAGTCCCGAATTTAGCTATAGGGTTGATCATGAGGAAAACTATATAATTACTTTGGTCCTGAATCTACCTACTCCGCATTTTGTAGACTCCTGAAGAACTTCCATTTCAGAAATAAATTATCTCTTTCAGTGAATATTGAGCCGCGTCACGTGACTTTTAACTGTCCCGTGACTTTTAACCGCCGCGTGATTTTTGCCTTGCCTTATCCCTTTCCGACCCGAAATCTTCTTACCTTAAAACATTATATTCTTCTGTTTTTGCTGGTTTAAAGAAAAACATGGACTACAACCACCATTTGTTGATTGAAAATCATACTTTACACTTTCTGCAAATTAGCATGATCGTTCATTTCCTGTTTTTATTACGTACGACAGTTCCAGTTGCAAAAATGTATGTGGATGTCGTGGATTTCAAACACGCACGATCGTGCATTTTAGGCCGGAAAAGGTTAAAGAAAAATATTCCATCCGGGGAACGGATGGGGAAAATTGAGTCTCTAAACATTTCTCGAAAATTACGTTGAAATTACGCACTGTAAAAAATGCTGCAGTAAAATTACGGACAAAGCCCGGCAGCAGAGATTCCAGACAAAGCCCGTAAAAAAAAACATTTAGACGATGAATGATGTATCGCCGGTAATTTTAGGTTGTGATGAAACGTACAACTAACCTGCAAAAAATGTAGCATTGACCGTAAATTTAAAAGTTAAAGTGCTTTGAAAAAATTTCTTGCAATTATTACACATGCGTGCAGTGAGAAACCCACAACATTAGGCAACTTATTTATTTTTTTACGCATGAAAGCTAATTTATTATTTTTCATTCTACGCAAACCGTCTTCGCCAGCCCGGGATTCGAACTCACAATCTCCTGTTTCAAAGGCCAGCGCTTTACTAACCGCGCCGTTGGGATCACAGTGACCTTTCTTTACAAAAACTGATAAAGTCAACATCAGAAATGATAGGTTGATAAATTGTGTCATACTCACAAAAAGACTGGAAATTTTTTTAAACCGATTTACAGCAGAATGTGAAGTAACATATCTTAAATTATTTTTACAGAACTAGCTGTAAAAATATACAGTAACATATGTTGTATTTATGTTAAAAAAAATGCTTTATTTTTACAGAATTTTTTTACAGTGATTGAATATTGTGAACGTTCAAACTATGCATAAAATATATTTTCTTTTAAGACTATTTTAAAATCTAAATTTGCTATTTTTGACAAAATTAAGAAGTCTGTCAATTATCATATTGGAAAACTTTTACTTTTAGTTAAAAAAAATTAAATTTATTTTTTAAGTTATAGAAATTTATTTTATTTTTAAGTTATAAATATTGCAAATTGTAAAATTTATTTATTTTATATTCAAGAAAATTAACTAATTTTTTCTTAAAATTTTCAAATTTGAATTGAATTATAAAATAAGGTAAAAATAAATAAAAGTTTAGATTACATAAAAAGAAAAAAAAAGCCCGCAGGTAGGATCGAACTCTGGTCGTCTGGGTGATAGCCTTGTGCTCTAAGCACGCCACGGTAGCGCTGGTCAGATTGCGAAATCCCTACTATTTAAAGATTACGGAAACTTTAAACGCTTTTTTTCTAGAAATTCTGTGGCTAGTGGCCTTTTTTTTCTCTACTTCTTCTATAAAGACTGACTATGCTGATTTTTGAGAAAGAAAATCAAATATATTTTTCGAAATCATTTTTATTCGTAAACACTAGCACTAAAGAAGTAGTCTTATTTCAAGGTTTTCATTAGAGGAAAATAATGGGTGAGAATTTCTCACCCTTCTTCAAAAACAAAATGAAAGATTTTCTCGTAAAAAATGGTTTGATAGAAGATAAGAGCAATTTGCGTAGATTAGCTTTTTCTCGTAAAATCCAAAAGAATTGTACTTTTAAAACATCGATTTACGGGCTACGACCGTTTAGCTAGCAAAACGGTCATTTCCTGTAAAATTATAGAGTTATTTCCTAAAATGTTTTCAAAAATATTAATTTACGGATTATGACCGTTTAGGTAGCAAAACGGTCATTTCCCCTAAAATTATACGGTCAAATACCGTGATTTTACTTTTTTTTTTACAGTGCGTGTAGGGCTGTCAACTGTATTGATTTTTCCTTACTTAGAGAGTTTTAGCAGTTTTCTTCAAGATGTAGGGATATAATTGGAATTTTTTGGAAGTACTCTTTGTTCACAGGTTAAAAAAGCTCGTCCTACTGACATCCTCAACACTAATGTAGGACTTTTAACATCAATATAGGGATATTTTGAGCTGTCCGTAGGGCCAGGACAAAATTAGATATGGCAACACTATTAGGTATGGCACAAAACTAATTAGATATGGCACACTTATAGAACACAATAGAAAAAACACGTAATAAAATAAAATATGTTTAGGAATTGAGAACAAAATAATGGAGTTGGATTAATTGAAATATTCAGAACACGATTTAATAAAGATTTCATAAGAACACGATACATCGGATCAGCGAGGTATCAGAATAATTTAGATTTAAAAAATCTCATTTGGACACAATAACTTCTTTATAGAATCATAGGAACACACATATTGTTATGAAAACATTGAAATTTTTGTGTGAGGTAACCGGTTCTAAAATAAACAGGCATGTTCCAGTTAACAAACAATCCTTAAAAAAAAAAAAAAAAAAAAAAAAAAAAAAAAAAAAACTGCTACATCAATCAAAAATGTCACGATAATATGATTATATACACCACTGAGACCATAGGAGTCTAGTTCTGGATATTTTTTAATGATGCATTGGTTTCTCATAGAGATCTACCTTGAAAATTCCATAAACCACTCACAATACTCTCAGTGAATTGAAATTCCATTCAGACTTCGAAATATTCGGTTGCTCCTCATTTACTAAAATTTATGCTCTGGAGCTATTTAACAATATTTATTTGATTTGATTTCTTTAGTACAAATATCTATTTCATTTGATTGTTTCAAGAATATTAATTGATTTTTGATTTTTTAAGCACAAAAAAGATATTTATTCAACTGTCTACTGATCATAATTAAATAGTGTGCATTAGTCAACTAGAACCTGCTTATTTCTTTAAAAATTACTTTCTACACGCTAAAATGTCGACAACTTTTTTATCAATATTATTACATGCTGTATCTACACGCTGAATAATCATTAAACGAAGTGCATTTGTCGACAAGAACCTGTATATGTCTTTAACAATTACTTTCTGCCCACAAAAATGTCAAACACTTTCATAACAATAACATCACGGGCTCTATCTGCGAGCTAAATATTTATTACATAAAGTGCATTCATTGACTAAAACCTGCTTATGACTTTAAGAATTACTTTCTACACATAAAAATGTCGAAAACTTTCATAACAATATTTTTACGGACTATATCTACAGGCTGAATATTCATTAAATAAAATGCATTCGTCGACTAAAACATGCTTATGTCTTTAAGCACAACTTTCTATACGCAAAAACACCTTCAACTTTCATAACAATATCATTACTGGCTCTATCATGAGCTTGTTTTGAATTCTCTATGATAGTACAGTCGGTAACAAAAGTGTCCGAACACTAGCAAAAATCCCTGTGTATAAAAAAGTACACTTCATACGGTTTTGTTAAATAAATCCTTGTCGAATCCTGTTCTTGGTCAGTGTAAGAACATGATTCGATAAGGATTTATTTAACAAAACCGTATGAAGTGTACTTTTTTTACATAGAAATTTTTGCCAGTGTTCGGACACTTTTGTTACCGAATGCAGGTCATATATAATGGCCAAAACCTTTGTATTTTTGGTCATTATGAATATAATTTTTCTAAAAACTCTGAAACGAAAAATCATAAAAAGCCCAAAAAGAGGAGTGCACAACTTGATGTTATAACAAAAGTATGTACCGATTCGCAACTTTCTACGTCCAACCGTTTTTGAGTTATGCGAGATACATTCACACACACATACAGACGTCACGAAAAATCGTGTAAAGTCGCTTATATCTCTTAAACGAGAGCTCGTGGCAAGACAAAACTTACAGGTGTACAACTAGACATCATGACAGTCACACGCGTAAATTTGCAACATTCTGCGTTCATTCGTTTTTGAGCAATGTGAAATACATTTCGTAAATGGAGATTATTATACTTCCTTATAATTTGCATAAGGAAGTAAAAAGGAGCTTTTATATTTAGAGCCCACTCTCCCAAGATTTAAAGAGTACTTTTAATAATATTTATTTATTTATACAATTAATCATGATGTAATAATTCAACTTTTATGCTAAAGTTACGACAGCGCCGGGATTTTTCATACGTATGGCACAATACGTCAATAAAAAAACTTAATTATTTAACACTTTTATTTATGACCAGTAACTGGCTACAAAGGTGATGTAAATAGAAGTTAAAGTAAATTTATTTGATAAAAAGTATGTTATTACTGTTACATGTTCTTGATCTCATTGTCTAATCAAATTTTGTTGTTAAAGATTTTATAATACAAATTTAGCAGAGAACAATTAAAAAGATATTTAAAAAAAAATATTTTTGAAAATATGCTTTAATAAATCTGTTCATATCACGCTAATTTAAATTAAGTAAAATGTGTTCAATGAAAACAATAAAATGTGATACGGTATTCATTATACAGTCTAGATAAAGGGTGTATATATATATTTTACAATTAATTTGATTAGTGAAAATTTCATTGAAAAACAGTAATCCTTGAATGCATATCGATAGTTTGTAATAATGGATAAAATATTTTTTTCTTTAAAGTACAGTTCAAATCTATGGGGTTAATCTCCAACTGTAACATAATTGTTTCTTAACATTTTTCATATTTTTCCTAACTCTTTTTTATACCTCTGGATAAAAATTTTAATGTAAAAACTCTAAAGACAAATTATATCGCAGTATTAACAACCGTCACTAAAGAAAGTTGATTGGTGCAAAAATAATTCTATCTAATTAACGGATTTAATATATTAGGATTTCTAAATTAAGAAATAACAAGGTGTTTACTTTCCTTAATTTTTATTTTTGAAGAAAAATCTTTTAATTTCTTTCCTGTGTGCAAATTATAATTTACATATTTATTAAACATGAATGAGGTTTTTTTAATCTTTGAAGTGTATTTAATCCTGCAAAGATGAATGACCATTATTGTCTATTTTTACAATAAAAAAATAGTCATAATTATGACAAGCGTAAAAATAATTAACATTATACAGAAAACTATCAAAAATTTTGTACTAGGTATTCATTTAGTATAGTTAATTTTAGTTTTAATGTATGTTTTTTACTTTATATAGTTATAGAACGTCAAGATCATAAATTTAAATTTTTAACAAATAATTCAATCGGCAAAAAAAAAAAAAAAAATAAAAAAAAAAAAAAGAAAGAAACAAAGAAATATATACATATATATATATATATATATAGAGAGATATATTAATAATAATTATCTTTTAAGGCATCAAATTTCAAACATGAAAAACAAATTTATCTCAATAATATGACAAATATTTTAGGTTATGTATAGTTAAGAGGAGTTAACTTATTGTTGCCAACATGTAGGGATTTTTTTTTAAATATCCACCAGTAATTTCAAGAATTACATTTTATACATAGGATAGCCGATTAAATGAACATACATTTCACTACAATTAAAAATTTTTGATGGATATTGCATTTAAAGATCCATACACGTTGGTAACACTGACTTATTTAGAAATACAATTGTTTATTTAGAGCAGTCAATCCACCAGATTGTGCGATGCTATTATATTGGGATAAGTAATTTTTGTTCTATTTAATTTTTAAAATTCTATAAATTGAAAAAAAAATCCCTTTTCAGAATTAGTGATTTTAAAAAATATGTAGTAATGGAAAATTTTGCATATATTTGTAAATAAGATAATTTTACTGATGTAAAAATCTATAAATGCAATCCAGGAGATATGTACATGTACCTTCAATCTTTTTTCTACATGGAATATGAAAGAAAGATACTAAATGATACCATTACTATTTAAATTCCATATCTGCTTTATACATTATTAGGAGATCTTACTTTAATGTTGGCTGTTTTTCAGTCTTGGATTTTTCAGCCTTTTTTTACATATTTAAGTTCGATGGATCTTGAATATGAAGAAAGGAAATTATTTAGTTTGGACAAAATTGTTGAATGATGAATTATTTTAAGAAAAAAAATGATTTTGGATAAGGATAATTGTGATTATTTTTCTGAGCGTGTTAATAAGCAACTATCGGCTGAGCGTAATGTCATTGCATATTTCTATGTACTTAAAGCAATGCAATGAGCTGAATGTTCCAGATTCAACAGAAAGATTAGTCGAAGTTTTGAAAATATGATCTATGAACTATCAGTGTTTTTTAAAGTTTATACGAAACATTGTTGAAACATTTATCCAGATGTGAAAAGAAATGTTACACAGTTGTATGACACTCCTTTGACTCCCCCCCCCACCCCCTCCCCCCCCCAAAAAAAAAATAAAAAATAGTAGTAATAACGCTTTGGAAGATTTAAGAATGCCAGAGTTATTTTGTTATAGCAGATTGCCGGAAATACGATTTAAGGAATTGCGTAAGATTTTGAACAAGTCTCCAATCTTCAATTTCCAGTAAACAATTAAGCAAATAGAAATACGATTATTAGAAATTTTATGATGTATTTGGTAATCTGCAGAAAACTTTAGTCCTAATATATACGTACTTAGACAGAATTTTCAAAAATATTTCGATTTTGAACAACTATTTTACATAAAACATCGACATAAAATATTTAAACTTTATACAAAATATCTGGAATGACTCCTCTCGATTTTCCGTATATTACATAATAATAATAATTATTATTATTTTTTAATAGATTAATGTGAGAGATGCCGTTAAATAGACAAAAGATTAATTTATAATAGGGTGTTTGGATATTTTATTCATAATGTATGCTGTTTAATGTAATGCTTCAAACAATTTAAATTCATTGATCATAATATAAAGAATTTTTCGTTGTGCAAAAGTCTGTAACTGTTATCCAGTTCGTGCGACGGTAACATATAATATGTATATGAATTTTCAGTTCAATTGAATAAGGGTTGTGGGTGGGTTTTACGTCGCACTAATGCTGCGCAGATGGGCAATTGGCGACGGTCTGGGACACACCACTAGAGGTGGTCCGGAGACATGCCATCACAATTTTGATCCTCCACGGAAGGGATGGCTCTCCCGCTTCGGTGACCCCCAGAGGTATAATTTTTGATGGGAACATGGAGGACTTTGCGGCCACGACAGATTTTACGTGCACCAGCCACCATTAGTGTACACGACGGTCTTTGGCCGGCTCGAGTACCGAACCCGCAATCTTCCGATTACGAGGCCGGCGCTCTACCGACTGGGCTACCGCGGCCCTCAATTGAATAAGGAATTTAGACGATATTGCACTTTGAAACACTTTAGCCCGTTCGCTAAAATGATAAACAATTATTTGTTGTGTACCTGTCATCAAAATTTATGCAGTTTAGTGCGACTGTAACTTATAATATGTGCATATATTTTCAGCTCAATCGAATGAGATGTAGTATATCCCTTATATATGCATGCCCGGGAAGTAAAACTCTATAAAAAATACTATTAAGAATGAAGAAATATTTCGAAATACACTATAAAGATTTTATTACCAATACGTTTATATTTAATAACTAGCAAACCCTTGCGAAATTTATGACACAAAAGTTCACATTTTGTTTATGTCTTTAAAGTATATTGGTAGGTTTAAACGACGCTTACAAAGATTGTAACGATGCAAATCTTAAAAATCAATTCTTCTATAAAATTATCTCATCAGACAAATGTCGTCCTTTTCCTTTTTTTACTTCCATTAACCTACTACCGTAGGTAATGGAAGTATTGTATTCGGTCTGAAAATTCGATATCGGGTTTTCACCTGATTTACACGTTTTAAGGTCCCCTGAGTCCAAAAAAGTGGTTTTTGGCAATTGGTCAGTGTGTATGTATGTATGTGTGTGTGTGTGTGTGTGTGTATGTATGTGGAGAATCTTCTGGCTATTATAGCTCAGAAACTAATAAAGATAGCGCTACGAAACTTTAGAATTGAAATACGTCTGGTCTACAGATGAAATTTCCAAATTTTGGTGAAAATTGAAAAAACGGAAGTGGGACATCGAAAACCGGAAGTGGGACCGTAAGTCCGTATCTCAAAAACGGCTCTAAAGATTTTCTTCAAACTTGCTATATAAACACTCTATTAGATGTCCTTTCGAATGATATAGTTGGTTGGTTCAGGAAAATTGATAGGCGTCCCTTTTAAATAGCTCAATTTCAGGCCTCCCAAGGGCGTTCCTTTAAAAACGGTTGTACGGATTTTTTTCAAACTCGCCATTTTAACTCAATTTTAAATATGCTTTTGTATGTAATTATTGTTTTCTTGTCAATAATTGATTTTTTGTGAAAGTTGGTATCTCAAAAACGGCTCTAACGATTTTCTTTTTTGGTCACTTTTATGTTTTCCGATCGCATTATCTCTCAAAAATGCATATAATATGTGTAATAGTGGGTAATGGAAGTCGTGTGGTTGTTTCACACCAGATTTTTAAATTATTATTAGGTCACTGAACCGAGTCTGCGTGCTTAAATATCGCTTATGTATTTTTTTTTTTTTTAAATACTCGCGTATTTTATTGTCATTATCGTATAATTTCTACAAAATATAATCGTAATTGGTCCACGTTAGAGAAATATTACATAGTATATATATATAATAGAATACTTCTATATAAATACTGGTATTACAAAATTATTATTATTATTATTCAATTTTGATAATTTACAGAATTGGTAATTCTTTTTGAAAATTATGTTATTGCACACTTATTTGTATTTTTTGTAGTATATTTTATTTTTTATAACAAAATTTCAAAACTGAAATAATTTAAAACGAAAAAAATCCTCTTTCGGTGACAGTAATCAATAAAAAAAAAAAATGAATGCAAATATTTTTTATGTGTTGTAAGCAAGCATAATTCTTTCTTCAGTTTAATAAAATAATCATACATGTTTAATTAAAAAACTTTTCATTTTGAAACAGCTTTTGAGATGGCTTTTATTATTATTATTATTTATTTATTTATTTATATAAAAGTGACAAAATGATTTTCTGAATTGAAAGAAAATATGCTCTAAAGATAGGAATAAAAATAAAAGAGTCTTTAGAATCCCATTCACGGAACAAATGAAAATATCTCTATATTTCCACAAGGGCTGCACTTATCGAAAATCAAAGTATTTCCTCATACATTGAATCTCAAATCAAAACATGAAATCTAAGTTTTTGTGTTCTCAAAGGGAAACACAGAATAATTCTAGACACGTACACTTTTCTTTAAGCTGATAAGTCATAGTATATTTTACATTTGTAAAGAAATAAATATGATTATGTTTTTCGAAGGAAATTTCTTTGTTTAATTCTAGACACTTATAGTATATATATATATATATATATATATATATATATATCTGTATATATATATAAATTACGTGTCACGATGTTTGTCCGGGGTAAACTCCTAAACTAAGGAACCGATTTTAATGAAATTTTGCACACTGTGTGCAGCTTGGTCCAACTTGAGAGATAGGACAGTTTTTATCTCAATTTATTGTCACAATATTGTTTTATTGCAATTATTTGTTAATTATAGACCTTTATTAAAGTTGCTCCAAAATATCTGTGAGTTCCATTAATTTAATTGTTGCCAAAAAAAAAAAAGAAATACGAGTTCATTTTCTTTTGCCATAAAAATAAATACATTTAATCAAACGTGAACGTTAAAAAATTATAAAAAGTTAAATTATGCATCTCACGAAAATTGACGTCATAATCAATTTAAAGATTTTATACGCATTGATAAAGTGCTAATGTAGTTCTATCATAGATATAGTAGTATATATAGATCTCTCATCCCCATGTTATCGTACAAAAATTTTTGATGCCGAAAAAAAAAAAAAATAAATAAATAAAAGCTTTGGAAACAGCCATTAAGTGGTATTGAAAAAAAAAAAAGAAAGAAAGAAATATGAATTTGAAACTGTATCTGGAGTCTTCCATTCCCCTTTAGCAAATAAATTATTCATAAATTTTATTTGCTAAAATATTAGTATGTATTACCGTGTGTATTCACTCGGGGAAAGACGGCCATATTTTGGTAAAAAACGTCGTCTTTTCCCAAATGAAAAGGAATAACTTTTTTCTCCCCAATGATCACTCTATTCTATATATGCTATACTATATCTATGAGTTCTATACGCAAGCGAAGTGTGACTCACTGACCGTCTGTGCAGCCAAGAAAAAGATTTCCTATGTTAATATCCCACTGGATTTTTTGTAAGAAATTATTAAAAATCGAGGAAATTTATTTCCCGATTTTAATCCTTATATTTGGGTATAGATATGTATTAGTTATCGCGGGTGTTAGATTGAATTATTTTGCTGTCAAATTGACAAAATTTTAATTTTAAATTTCAAAACTCTGTCGCCCTTGGCTTTTTATTATTATTATTATTATTATTTAGCGATCAAAAGCGTAGCACGAAAATATACATGCCAGATGTATGCATTGTACGAAATGTAATATGTATTATTCATTGTACGTATGTATGACATGTAATATGTATTGTACGAAATGTTGTTTCATATTATTCATTACTCTTTTAATATAAGTTGTTAAAATAACCATGATTTTTGAAAGGAATTAAATATTTTCGCCAGATAATTTGGCGATATTATTTTTTTTTTCGCCAAGGATGACAGAAATGAAATCTATTCCGCTGCAAAATATTAGTATCTTACATCAGATATTTTATTTAGACATTTGAAAACAAATTTGACTTCAAACTATGAT
Source organism: Salticus scenicus (assembly GCA_963930645.1). Classification (NCBI taxonomy): domain Eukaryota; kingdom Metazoa; phylum Arthropoda; class Arachnida; order Araneae; family Salticidae; genus Salticus; species Salticus scenicus. The sequence continues at coordinate 47,349,116 of OZ005653.1, forward strand.
AGAATATTTATCATTTTCCTTTTAATTAGTATATTAAAATTTAAAAGCATGGTATATAAAAAGTTTCTTTTTTTTTTTAAATCTTATAATTATTCTTATCTTAATCCTCATTGTTTCCCATCTTTATTAACTTGAATTTACTATTAAAATTTTAACATACTCAAAAACTTCTCATCACTTCGTTAAAATACACTAAACTTTTCCAAAATCTTTTTCTATTTAAAATGATACATGTATTTACTTTAAATGTCCAATATTTCATAAGATTTCCAATTTTAAAGTTTTAAAATATTTATCAAATTTACTTATTTTTCTAATTTAGCCTTATTGTTTTCCTTTTTATAACTACAGCTGTTGCCCTCTTTAAAATATTTAAAATGATGAGGTCATTTTATAGTAAAATTATCCATTATAGCATATATTATATTTCACTCCTCCATAAAAATTGATTTTAAAATCGTCTGTTTCTTTTATACTTTTATTTTAATAGAATTTAATTTATATATTAGTCATTTTAGCAATTTTATCCAAAGTAGCATTAGAAATAATATCTATCACTTCTCCATTAAAATTTATAGGATCCTACAATAAAATTAATTTGTGCTTAATATCAACACTACGAAAATTTTTATCAATCGCTTCCAAATTTTGACCTAAGTTTCAAATCTCAACCCTGTGGGTTTTTACATCGGCTACAACGTTTTCGTCTTTGTTCGTAAATAATAATTTGACTGTACTAAATAGTTTACAGCCGTATAATTCAACGTATAACTTAGTCACAGCAACGCGTGGCCGGGTTTGCTAGTATATATATAATTCAGAGTCCCTTTAAAATTAAAGCTTCATTTCTGAAACTCAAATGATTCTACTTCCCAGTAATCCACTGATAACGACCTAATTAATTCTTTATTAATTTATTTTCTAAATATTTCACTAATTCCAAATTCATTAATTTGTTCTCAATTATTAAACTTATTTATTTTATTTTACGATGAAACAAAACTGTTATTTATTATATTACACAATTCTACCGTAATTTTAATCTAGAAGTTTCTGTGTCTTCCTCCCGAGGTCGTATGACTTCACGTAAGTGAATCGCGACAGTTTCGATCTCGTGACCACGTCCGCTTGGAATGGAAAACATAATTTTCGAGTTAGTTCTGAAGTTTGTTTTCCAGATGTGCGGTTTAAGAGGAGGGCTCATCTTCGCGTGAAAGACGTAACCTCTTGAGTTAATTAATCAGCAACATGGTTCAGAACTGCATTTTAATTATTTGAATGTACTTGTTGTCTGTTTTAGTGCGACATATATATATACATATATTTTATTTAAAACAGTTATATATGTTTGATGACTTGAAGTTTTTTTTTTTTTTTTTTTTTTTTTTTTTTTAATAATTATTATTATGTTTTTATTTTGAAAACTTCATAGTTTTAAAATCTACCTGCCCACCTTGCAAAAGGGCAAAATTTTTATGTTGTTTTCATTGCACACTTTTATAATGTACTGAAACGAAGGTATTCCAACTTGATATTACAAACAGAACTATGTATTAGAAGGTAAGCATTGTGACTATTATATATAACTTTCTCAGTTTAATACAAACAAACATTTTAACTTAAATAATTTTAAATTATATGTGTATTGCGGAAAAAATATATCACCTCACTGAACGGATATATCCGGTCTCGGTAGTCAAAAGGTTCACGTGTTAGAAGATTTACAGTCTTTTTCATTTTTAATCTAGTACATTTTGAAAAACTAAAGAAAAGTTGATTATATAGGTTATAAAATTATTATATAGTTATATAAAAGAAAAGATCCCATTAATACGTTTTGCTATAACCAGTACATCAAAAAATCCATTTATATTATACAGAATAGTCACAAAATATTTCCGTATTTGCAAAATAATATTGTAAAATTCTGTTAAAATTTGGAATATGGTCGTTTTGATTTGTTGCAGAGAAGTTTATTTTATTATTTTTATTATCTTTTTAATACTATCATTATTATTTAGCCACTTAGGTTAATACGTTTTACTCGAGCAATCATTGAAAGTTCTACGAAATGAAAACAATTTCCAGTTTTTGTCAAATGTTGTTCAAAATTTCGAAATTCACATAGTATCTGTGATCCTTAATTTAAATGTATCATTATTAATGCATTCAATATTAATAAAATAACGTGTTTTGTAATCGATATTGATACTTTAAAGTTAGGATCAAAGCTACTATGTCTAGCACGATAGACAAAATGTTCGACATGTTGTGGTGAAAGTTGCTTAGATCCTTGACAATCTTCAATTGTTACACGATATTAATTTACTAACCTAAGTGGTTAATGGGCTTTGCAATAGTATGTTAAAAGAATTCTAATCCAAACTGTAATAGGATTTTTTTTTTTTTTTTTTTTTTTTACCTAGTACTTTCTTCTTATATAAGTAATATGTATACAACACACACACATATATGTATATATTGCATACATAAGAAGTACATGTGTAACAATTATACAGTGTTGCCAGATCTGGCATATTTTTTATTTAATAATCACCAATAATTTTGAAATGTGACATTTGATATACATAATAAGCTACCAGTCTTCGAAATGATTAGGCAAACGTTACAATAAAAAATTATTGATAATTATTGAATAAAAATCCGCCAAATCTGGCAACACTGCAATTATATAACAATGTAATGACAATGTAATGTATGTAACAATTATATAACAATTTAACAATTATTATGTAACAACAATATAATTACATACATACTATATATTTTATTGTGTTATATATATATAACACAATAACATAATAAAGATATTTTTCTTACTTTCTTAAGAAGAAACAATATACTTTAGTGTAGAAAATTACAAATTAATGTTACGTAGTATGTATATATTTATTTTATTACCTATGTTTTAGAGTTATTGAAATTTTTAGCAATATTTCAAATAAAATTTAGAATGCTTAAATTGTTACTATTAATAAAGATAATACAAACGAGTGATGAAAGATTACCCCAACTGAAAATATTTATATCAACATGTTTTTTTAACCTTTTCCTAATTTGTTTATTTTTTAGTTTATATACATCTACCAATAAGTATTCCGGCAATTTCGAATTTTGACGTTTTGTCAAACATCTAGAAAAGTTCTTTAGGAATCATCTTGAAACTTTAGTAGCGTAAAGAATAGTTTTGACCTGAGGTGGTAAAGGAGATCAGTAAAAAAAAAAAAAAAAAAAAAAAAAAAAAAAAAATCTTTTTGGATCACCCTGTGACGATTAGTGCTTAAAATGAGTTTTGGGTGTTACATATGATTATAAAGATATTTTTTTTTAAACTGCCTAAATTCTTATCAGGCTACTACATGTATTCATTAAAATATAATGGTTTCATTAAAAAAAAGAAAAAAAAAACAGTTTTTTTTTTTTTAATTCTAACACGTAGTGTATTAGATCCTGTGCAAAGCCATTTTTAGGAAACTTGTCGTATTATACTAGGCACAGAATACTCCAATCAGAATGTAAAAATGTTAAATGTCTTACGAAATATGAGCATTTTTACCAAATAACTACGCATGTGAAACCTTAAAAAAAAATCATTTGTATAATTTAATACCCAAAATTAGCTACTTATATGAAAACTCCAAACAAATATCGTGTGAATTTAAAAGTTATGAGAAATAGAATAAACATAATTTCAGTTCCTCTCAAAAAAAAAAAAAAAAAAAATATATATATATATATACTAGCAGACCCGGCCACGCATTGCTGCCGCTAAGTAATACGTTGATAATTTGATAAGGTATATAGTATTTCCCCACAACTGGATTTGGCGATTTTTTTTTGGCGCCTTTTTGAACGATAACGAAGTCGTTCTGGATTGTTTGCAATAAAATATGGTAACCTGCATGCTTTTATTTTAGATTTATGATTTAGCTTATGATTTTATCATTTATGATTTTTAGATTTATGATTTAGCCATAATCGTCAAATCCAGTTGTGGGGAAATACTATAGTTGTTACCCACAACTATAACCTATAATATAACTTCAGTAATTATATTCGGATAATTATAACTTCAGTATATCCCCACAGCTGAATTTGGCAATTTTTCTTTGGCGCCGTTTTGAACGATAACGATGTCGCTCTGGACTGTTTGTGATATAATATGGCGGCCTATATGTTGTTTATTTTGGATTTATTATTTTATGTTTTTGATTTATGATTTAGATTATCATTTATGATTTATGATTTATGATTTATAGATTTATCATTTAGCCATAATCGCCAACAAATAATCGCCAAATATTGTTGTGGGGATATACTGATTAATATATTACTGAAAAGATTAATATATTTTAACGAAGTGGTGAGAAGATTCTGAGTATGTTAAAATTTTAATTGTAAATTCAAGTTAATCAAGAAGGAAAGCATTGAGGATTAAGATAAGAAAATTGCAAGATTTTAAGATCGCATTTTCAGCAATAAATATGAGTCAAAATTTAATGCAAAATACATATATAAATCACAAATTTAATCAGGAACGTTAAATTGGTAAGTTATTAAAGAAAAAGTAAAGAAAAATGAGAGAAATAGTTATTAAAGTTTCGAACATCGATCATATAGATTAGCGTTACAAAACAAATAAACAGACTTAAACTCTTCCAGACTATTAAATAAGTTTAAAATTAAGTTTTAAAATTTAATGTTAAATAAAACAGACTTTTAAAGAAGTTTTAAAATATTGAAATGGTTACTTTTTATTTAGAACGTTATGTATAGATCACAAATTTCTTAAAGAAAACGAAGTGATACAGATTAGAATAATGCAAAAAAAATTGAAAAAGCAAGGTTATGTCGTAAATAAATTTTAACACACGTGCCACGTGAAATAAATTGTAGCATATACATAATGTATCTGATATAAGATATTAACATGTTGCAGGGGAATACATTTCATATCTATCATCCTTGGCGGAAAAAAAATAATATCGCCAAATTATCTGGCGCACACATTTAATTCCTTTCAAAAATCATGGTTATTTTAACAACTTATATTAAGAGAGTAATGAATAATATGAAACAATATTTCGCACAATACATATTACGTAAATATACATCTAGCTTGTATATTTTTGTGTTACGTTTTTGATCGCCAAAAACGAAAAACTCCAAGGATGACAGAGCTTTGAAATTTAAAATTAAAATTTTGTCAATTTGACAGCAAAATAACTCAATCTAACGTATGCACATGATAAATAATACATATCTATACAAAAATATGGGGATTAAAATCCGGAAATAATTTTCCTCGTTTTTTAATAATTTTTTACAAAAAATACAATGGGCGATTAACATAAGAAATCTTTTTCTTGATTTCACAGACGGTCAGTGACGTCACACTTCGCTTGTGTATAACTACATACTTTATCAATGCGAATAAAATCTTTAAATTGATTATGACGTCAATTTTCGTGAGATGTATAATTTAACTTTTTATAATTTTTTAACGTTCACGTTTGATTAAATGTATTTACTTTTATGTCGAAAGAAAATGAACTCGTATTTTTTTCTTTTTGGCAACAATTAAACTTATGGAACTCACAGATATTTTGGAGCAACTGTAACAAAGGTCTATAATTAACAAATAATTGCAATAAAACAATATTGTGACAATAAATTGAGATGAAAACTATCATATCTCTTAAGTTGGACCAAACTGCACACAGTGTGCAAAATTTCATTAAAATCGGTTCCTTAGTTTAGGAGTTTATCGCGGACAAACATCGTGACACGCATTTTTATATATATACAGATATAGGGGATTTTATCAATGTTTATACACAATCAGCGAAAACCGCATTACCATTGGGTATTCTTTGAATCAAAATAAAAATGTAAGTAAAATCCCTTATAGCTTTTATTTTGAGAGGAAGTGAATTTATGTGTGTCCTGTGTGTCATAACATTTTGAATTTACACAATACCTGTTTACGTCTTTCACGTAATAGCTCAATAATTTCGGCTATTAAATTACGAGAAAGACATTTTTTAAAAGATTGCGCATTCGTAGTTAAGAGTTATCTAGTGGAATGTACATATTTTGTAAGATATTTAATATTTTTGTATTCAGATTGTAGTATACTGTGTCTAATGTAGTATGCCAAGGTTTTGCACTATTTTTTTTTTTTTTTTTTTTTTTTTTTTTTTTAATTTTTAAAGAAAACAATATGTCCCCATGAATACATGTTGAAGCCTCATAAAAAGAAAAAAAAAACATACAGATGATTGGAAGAATTTTCATAATTACATTTGCAACCAAAACGCATTTTAAGTATTACTTTTTACAGGATGAACCAAACCATTTCGACTTTTGTTTAATTTTTTAATGGTCCTCGTTTCCTTTCGAGATCAAAACTTTTGAATAAACAGATGTATGGTATAACGTGTTCTTTATACTCTCAAGGTTGAAAGATAATTCTTAGAGAAATTTTCTAGGTATTTGACAAAATGTCTAAATTTGAATGTATCCAAAACTTATTTATACATAGTTTACATTTTAGATCTTTTTTTTTTTTTTTTTTTTTTTTTTTTTTTTTTTTTTTATGTACATTTTCAATATGTTAAAGTATCAAATTTTTTTGTATTGAATTGACATGATTTGCCAGTACACATTTTTCGTGTAAATATTTTCGATTCCTGTCTTTTTAATTGTAATTTTCATAATCTTTCCAGATTTATCACTCACTTTATTCACAATATATATTTTTTTTCTTTTTTGATCTAAGTGGTTTTCGTTTTTGTTCTAATAACAGTAATAGGGGAATAACTAATGAACTGAAAAGAGATTAGTTTTATGTTTCGAAGTTTAGCATATAATTTATTAATATAAAATATTACTCTGATAAACTTTATTAATATAAGAACAGTTACATTACATTAGATGAATGTCAGTTATACAGATTTATCATTAAAATTCATGTGACAAAATTTGTGAATGAAACTTTTTTTTAAAAATTAATTTCTTTAAAAGAACGTTGTATTTCTTAATAGAAATATTTTTACATACATATTTCAACTTATTTTTTAAAATGTGCAGTGTCACCATGGTACTAGCAACATAATATGTTGTGCTTGATATAGTTTAATCAATTACTAATACACATACTTTCACAAATATAGAAAATCTACCAGTAACAGATTTGAATTCATAATTAGGGGTTTAAAATTATTTTGTAAATGGAATTTTTTTAATTAAACTATATAGTAAAGGCAGAAATTTACTTGATGACATTTAAAATTTAAAATTTGTTTTAATAAAAAATTATCAAGAAATTTATTTTTTTTCTTTACTGTAATGATTTGTCTCCATTATAAATATAGAATTGCCAGTGAAAACTGCTTTTCATGAAGATTTCTATGTTGTCACATTGATTTAAAATATTTCAAAAACGTTTTTCCTTAGCTTTCATCAAAGTACTTAGAATCTTTTTATTACATAGATATATGTCATGTTCAATTAAAATAGCATATTTACTTTACTAAAAATGAATAACAAACATATCCTGATTATTAAAATTGTGCAAAATTGAAATTTGATAACGGAAATGGGAAAGTGTTACATGGTACAGAATATTTTCTAAATCAAAATTCCGAATGGAAAATTGAAAATTATAAATATAACATCCAAATTATTGAATTTTTTTCTGATGTTAGAAGAATTTGACGCAATGTTATTATTAAACTGGTCTTGCACAAAAATTCATCAATATTATTCTAAATGCAGTGCAAAATTCTTGTTTAAATTCAGGCATTAAAATTCAGTCTTTGTCAAATGATCTTCAAATGAGTATAAATTCCATTAAATGAATGAGATAATTTAAATGAAATAGTCCTATTGGGCTCGATAAAGAAAAAAATTTCCTTCTCAAGAGCCACTAATTTTAGATTTATTTTTATTTACTTATTTATTGCAAAAAAAAAAAAAAAAAAAAAAAAATACGGCGTGTAGTTTTTACTACATGTCTAAGTAAAAATGGAATTTCGAATTCAAGCTGCTGTTATTAATTGGCACTTATATATTAAAGTGTAACGGATGTTGAAATCTAAATTATTTCTGAAATGAATTAAATAAATTATGCTACACGTCGCTATAAATATATCCATAGTGTGCCGCAATGTGATATTTTTTTGTCTCAAAAAGCACAGCCCCACCAGTGGCCAAACGGTTCTGCGCTTAAAGCTAGTAGACGGGAAGTGTCTGGTTCGATCCCAAGTCACGCCCGTCAAACTAGCTGATCAAGATTTTCCGTGGTTTTTTCCAAAGCTCATTTAAATACGGCTTAGGAACCCCTAGAAAGAGCCTCAGGTAGAGCAATCCACCCTTCGACCCCGCAGTGTAGTCAAAGCCAACCGCAAGACAACCCAACTCAAAAATCATAATCACTAAACATTAATATAATGTTTAATTGGAAATTATATTATTTCAAATTAATTATAAGCAGATCGTATGAGAGAGTTACTCCTACAGCCGACAATATAAATTTACGTGTTAAAGGAAACATTCCACAAGCTGAAATGTAGACAATGTCTTCTTCTTCTATTCTTTTGAGGTAAAAAATAATATTTTGTGGAATGGGAGGATTATTACCGCATTTAGTAATATAAGATTTTACTGTTTTTCTTATTTCTATTAATTTCTCTGGAATCACAGAACAGCATGTAGAATAAATAGTTATCATAAAAAATCCATTAAATGCATTAAATAATATCTCAATGATATTCATTAAATCTAACACCGTAAATTTATAAAGAAAATAGTGTAAGAATATTAAAAAAATCAATTCAAGCGCATAAGTTATAATAATAAATGAAACATGTGAAAGAGACTGGTTAAGATTTTGTAAAATATCAATAATATTGAAGTATTCTTTTAAAAAATTAATTTTTCCTGCAATCTTTTCTTCATTCAAGTAAACGTTTAACATTTTAATGTAATCGTTTAAAGTTTCTCCCCATCTGTAAAATATGACACCCAGCAAAAATGACGTTAATGCAACAAAGGAACATACGCTATAATATACAAGACAACCATAAGATGATACAACTCGACTGATGATCTCGTTTTGAATTTGATATCCATATGACCACATGTTAGTGAATGTTTTTTCTTTTAAACTAAAAGCAGAAACAAAATATATACCAGGAACCAAAAAAATTATTACTGGAAAATAATTAAGAAAATGCGTTTTATTATTACGTCGTTTAAAGTACTGTCTATAAATATTTAATTTTTGTCCAGTAATGTAAATTTGACCACTTTGCATGTATATAAAATACCAAAGTAGAATTACTTGCACCGGCATTAAAATATAAACAATTTCTCCAATTCCATTGTTTTTATGCGTACACATATACCAAATAGATGCTGATAACCAGTTCGTGAGGAAAATTAGAAGTATAAGTTTGATACCATATGATACACATTTTTCGTACGCTTTTCTGCCGAATCCTGGCATTCTCATATACATTAAACTTAAAAGCTGCCACACGAATTTATCTTCTTCAAACATGATTATATTAAATATTTAATATAAATTATCAAGATTGGTTTCTATAAAATGTTTTACATTTTATATTTTGATGTCCATATTGAATCCATTATTGTGTGTCATGATCATTTTAACGTAACGGATGATAATTATTTAAAATTTAATAGACGTAGCAGCTGATATATACATTCCTTTATAAGTCAATCATTTTTTTTATTTCATATTTTCTGCGCATTTTCTTGAATAATTCCTGCTGTTCTGACATTTTATGACAACAAATCTGACAAAAAAAAATTCGCTCTATCTTACATGATTATATGTAATATATTATTTATCTCAAGCGAAAAAAAAAAATATTTTATGATTTTTTTCATATGTTTACCATACAATTACTAAACATTCCTGGCATTTATAACAATTTTTTTAACGATAAAATTTGCCAAAGAAACTCGCTTCATCTGCTGCTATTATGTATAAAATAATAATTAGCTAGAATGAAGGAATTGGTTTTGTAAAAACATTTTAATTTACTTCTCATACTATTACTAAAATTTCACATTTTTCATGCATACTTTAATACTTAATAGCTTTTAATAGTTAAAACTCTTCATACAGATCTCTATAATTCAGTGATATTAAATTTTTTATTCATTTATATTTTCATTATTTTATTTGTAATTTGTCACTACCATTATTATACTTCGAAGATACTAAAAATTCTTTTTTTTTTAAATTTAAAAAATATTTTGTAAATTCATTCGTAGCATAAAAATTCAATATAAAACAGAAGTTACTTTTATTCGGAAGACGATGCATAAAAGAAATTGTGTATCTAAAATGTAATTTTCATCTCAAATGCATTTGATAAAGCTATTAACTTAATGAAAGTCGCATGGTTATTAGGAAAAACGTATTACATTTAAAAGAGTTCCTTTTGTAGAAATAAACGCTTTAACTTTTCATTGAAAAGAGATCAAACATGTATGTCAATATTCAAACCGTAGATGAAAAGAACTGAAAAATGTAAAACCTATGATTATAATTTGTAAACAGCAGGCCTCGTTTGTTCACGTCTAATTCATCATATATTGAAAAGATTCCCTTTCTAACTTCATTTAGTTGAATGGGTTCACTACAGTAGGTTAAATATTTAATATTAATTTATTGATCTGAAAATGTGCAAAAAGTGTCGCAGATTAATTGAATATGTATGCGTTTTAATCTTTAACATCGATAGATTTTGTTATTATTTTATTAAATGAATTAATGATATGAATCAAAACAAATAAATACGTTTAATACACACTGAGAAAAAATTCTGTAACTGGCATCTAGAACTAAATTGTGGCTCTAGAAAAAATAGCTCCATGTCATCCTTATAAATTCTAGTTCCTTCGAAAAGCGAGTTCTAGAAGCCCCTATTAGAATTCTAGAGCGTTTGCCTATATTTACGAGATCAAAGTTATTTAAAAATCTCTACAAATAAATGAGACTACAAGAGGCGGGTTTCTGCAACTATAATCTTGGTTTATTAGCAAATTCTAGAAAATCAAGCTAGAATTTCTCGCAATACAAATGATTCAGAATATTGTTTCACCATCTATAAATGTGTACACTAGAAATTCTTCATAGTTTCGTCCATTCAGTTTATTGGCGTACCTTATGCACATAGCTCGGAAATCTATATTTCTAGCTGAGGAATTTAGAAAATGACCACTTATTCATTCTAGAGAAAGGCGGTATATATTTTTTACTCATTGCATATTATAATAGTTTTGATACAAAAGTTTCAAAGTCTTTTTTAATTTTGAAAAAGTGAATAATTAATAGAGACAATAATAATTTACTTACTTATTTATTATATTAATTAAATATTCAATGGTAGAATAGAGGTGATGATTAAAAACAGTTGTGTTATAAAGAAATGAATAGTTTTTATTAATAGTCAAAGTGCAATTTTAAAAACTGCTAAGAATATAAAATTCACAGATAATTGTAGTAAATTTGTATTATCGTTTTATAACTGAATGAGATAAATAAATATATTAATAATATATAAGAACCGTTACGACTACTTATTAACTTATAATTAGTTCTATAAATATAATAGTTCTATAAATAATACACTAGATTTTTGCAAATTTGCAATGACTCCGTCTTAAAGACATTTCTTTAATTCGATCATAAAAAATATAATATGTCTTTTTCAAACCTTTATTTATACTTAGAATAAAAAAACAAATCTTTTATGTTTTAAATATTAATATACTAGCAGGCAACGCCCGCTTCGCTGGTCCCTATTTTTAAATGAATCACTATAATAAATTCTCAAAATTGCATTAATTTTTATCACATGAAAAAAAAGAGAAACAAAATCTGAGTAGGAAAAATGTCGCACCGGGTTCTCACTGCCTTCGGAAAAAATTCCCAAAATGCTCTAACTCTTATTTCTATTATTTTCCCACTTCGCCCCCCCCTCCTGTCTATCCTAATAATTTTACAAATTTGAAAATATCCGCAATCGATTTGTAAGTATCAAAAACCTCTATGCACCAGTTTTGAACGATATATCTCTATTTTTATTTTTTTACCGCTCTACTCCCCCCCCTTCCCGCCCTCCCAATAATTTTAAAAATTCGAAAATATCCGCAATCGATTTGTAGGTATTGGAAACCTCTATGTACCAATTTTGAATGATCTAACTCTATTTTCTTTTTTTTGCCCCTCTGCCCCCCCTTCCCGGCCCTCCTAATAACTTTACACTTTCGAAAAAATCCCCATTCGACTTGCAGGCCTCTAAAATCTATCTGTACCGATTTTGAACGGCCTAACTGTATTTCTATTTGTTTTTGACCATAGCCCCCCCCCCCTTCCCGCCCCACCTAATAATTTTAAAAATTCGAAAGTATCCGCAATCGATTTGTAAGTATCGAAAACATCTATATACCAATTTTGAACGATCTAACTCTATTTTTATTTTTTGCCCCCCCCTCTCCCCTCCCCCTTTCCCGGCCCTCTTAATAACTTTACACTTTCGAAAATATTCCCATTCGACTTGCAGGCATCTAAAACCTAACTGTACCAATTTTGAACAGCCTAACTGTATTTCTATTTGTTTTTGCCCCATAGCCCCCCCCCTTCCCGCCCCCCCTTCCCGCCCCTCCTAATAATTTTACAAATTCGAAAATATCCGAAATCGATTTGTAGGTATCGAAAACCTCTATATACCAATTTTGAACGATCTAACTCTCTTTTTATTTTTTGCCCCCCCCTCTCTCCCCCCCTGCTGCCCCACCTGGGGGCTAAATTTCTAAAATTCCAGAAATTGGTTTTTAGATATTTGCATTAGCTCTATTTTAGAGCAAAAACTTCACGCATATCTATTTTTTTGTTTGAGATATATAGGATAATGCGAAATCACGTTTTTACGCATGTGAAATCACGTTTTGCCCCCCCCCCCCGCCCCCCTTGGGGACCGAATTTTGAAAATTCCAGAAATTGGTTTTTTGACATTTGTATTAGCTATATTTTAAAGCAAAAATTTTACGGATATCTGTTTTTTTGTTTGAGATATGAAGGATTTTGTGAAATCACGTTTTGCCCCCCTCCCCCCCCTTGGGGGGCGAATTTTGTAAAATCGCTTCTTAGTGGATGCCTACGTCATAGAAAGAACATTGTCACAAAATTTCATGCTTCTAGGTCCAGGGGTTTGGTCTGGGCGTTGATAGATCACCCCCTCACTCACTAACTCACTCAGGAAGTGTTCTTTTATATATATAGATTATTAAACATAATCTAATATTGCAACATCTGTATTATTATAAAAACAAATTAAATAATGTGTCTATTCACTCTTAAAATTTGCAAAAATTAATTACAAATGAAATCTCAATTGGGAAATAACTTCCCAATGAAACATTTTTTTTTTTTTTTTTCATTTTTTGTGCAAGGGTTAGAGAGCAGTATTGGTAACTTTTAGTGATTTTTATGTACAATATCAGAATATCCATCACTAACATTTAATTGTATTAGTTTGTCTTATCAACGGTCGTATACATCAAACACGATTCTACAAAATTAGTGGTAGTTATTAATTAAAATTCTCTATCAGTTAGCAACACTATTGACGAATTCTGTATTTTGAAGACTACTAATTTTTTCAAGTAATTATTTATTTATTTTCTCTCAGATTTTTGACAATTAATTACTCCTAAGTTTATAATTAAATATAAAGGTATTAAAATTGTAGGATTTCTACAAGAGCTATTATTTTATTCAAAATCTGAATATATGTAGAATTTTATTTTTTACGAGGCTCTTAATAATATTAATAATAATAATAATAATAAAAGCACTAGATGCTCCTTGTTTCTATTGTAAATCAAATAATTAAAAAATAATAATAATAATAGTAATAATAAATAAATAAATATTTACAATACTATTTTGTAGTTTAAAATATTTAATAGTAATTAAATAAAAGTCTTTTAAAAGTATGCATATCTACAAACATGAAGGATTCCACTGTATAATTATGAATAGAAGTATCAGTATTTTGCAAATTCCCCTTCCTTACCAATGTAAAATTTAAATATTTTTATGTTTATATCTGATAATTTTTCACACAAAGTAAGGTATAAATATTTGTCGTAGAACACAATATGTCTTGTTGCTATATGCGTAACTTGCTTGTATTATTGTTTTTTTTTAAAAAAATCCTCTTCCTTTTGTTTAAATTTCCTTTTCTTGTATTGACTTTCCAACATCTTGTATATAGCATATAACTGCTATAATTATTTGTTTTGTGATTTCTTTGATTTTAATTGTTAGATTATTAATTTACTGTTATATTTTAAATATATTTTCTTCTTTTTACCTTCCGAACACTATAGTGAGGAAAGTATTGTAATCATGTCAAAAATCCGAATTCGAGATTTTGATGTTTCTATACGTTTTGAGGTCCCCTGAGTCCGTTTTCACTATTTTTACGATGATGTATGTATGTATGTATGTGTGTGTGTATGTGTGTATGTGTGTATGTGTGTATGTGTGTATGTTTGTGAACACGCTAGCGTCTAAAGGCTTTGTTCGATTAACCTGAAAGTTGGTACGTATATTGTAAGTCACCATAGTACGAACCCTATAGATTTTGGTGAATCTAGCACTTAAAGTTTTTTTACAGGGACACAAAGAAAAATTCTTTATCATTATGGCCTATGGGACCAAAATCTTAAAAGTGCGATAGCATGTAACGCCTTATTCAATTGAGCAAAAATTTTATACCCATATTATAGGTCACAGATACTCAATCTGTATAGATTTTGGAGAATCTAGCACTTATAGTTTTTTTACAGGGACACAAAGAAAAATTCTTTATCATTAAGGCCAATGGGGCCAAATTTTTAAAAGTGTGATAGCGTCTAAACGCCTTATTAATCTGAGCAAAAAAATTGTACACATGTTATAGGTCGCATTTGCACCAACTGTATAGATTTTGGTGAATCTAGCACTACAGTTTTTTTACAGGGACACAAAGAAAAATTCTTTATCATTATGGCCTATGAGACCAAATTTTTAAAAGTGCGATAGCATCTAAACGCCTTATTCAATTGAGCTGAAAATTTGTATGAATATTATAAATCACTGTTGCACTAACTATAAGCATTTTGGTGAATCTAGCATCTATAGATTTTTACAGGGACAAAACGAAAAATTCTTTATCATTATGATCTAAGGGCTCAAAGTTCAGCAGCGTTAAATAAAACCTCGTGTGATATATGGAGAAAAACACACTCTATTATGGTTTTCTCTCTTTTGTTTGTTTAGCAATTCCTCTTTCTTTATTTTATCTACAAAACTGTTAGTTACTCAATGTTCGGAAAGTCGAGTGGAGTCACTCCAGATTTTTTTCAAATTATTCCTGTTCTGCATGTGATATTTATTTTGTGCAATGTCTGAAAAGATTTTCATAATATAGATCTGTGTGTGTGTGTGTGTATGTATATATATATTCACTGGCCTAACTGTTAGTAGTTTTTGTAGTTTACCCCGTAATTCGTTTAAATATGAGATAGAACCCCCTTAGACAAACACTCGATGGACAGCATTCAACCCAAGTTAAAGCCCTCATGTACTTAATTGTTGCTAACAGCTACACCACCTTCAACTCTTGTTAATTCCATTATTTATTAAGAACTGTTTTATTCATGAATAGCGGTATGAAATCATCACCAAATTACTATTCATGTAAAATCTAACAAACCAAAATTAATTAAGGTAAAGACACCAGTATTCGCCACCATTACAAAATACATGTATATGTTTAATAACATATATGGATTTGAATCTGCCCATGCTAGATTACATAGAACCGGAGAATCTAGCTCGAGCGGATTTAAATTCAGAGACGTTAAGTAACGGTTACTTTAACATGTCTTTTGTGAGGGTGGCGAAAACTGGTGTTTTTACCTAAAAGATCTTGCATAAAAAATAAATATAGAGGAATACAATAGCATCATTGCAAGCATTTATGCATTTTTAATACCACTGTTTTTGTATAAAATGTTTTGATTACAACTAATTTCTTTTGATTACAATTCATTTTACAAGAATCTACGTGGTTGTAAAATGAACCGAAATTTGTATTTTTATCGAATACAACTCTGCAAAAATAAAAATTTCAATTTTTTAAGTATTTTATTAAAAGGGTGCTATACTTATATACTATCAGAAAAATGAGCTTACTTTAAATGTCAGATAAAGCTATCATGACTTATAATGCCCACATGTTTTCTAAAGGGTCTTCAAAAACCAAAGTTTTCTGAAGGATTTTCAGAATTCAGTCCTAGCTGGATTTTCCCATTTTTTAAATAAAAATTTTATGAAATATTGCTTAATTGTTCTTTTATTATATGCTCAAAAATTTTAATAAAAATATTTTTTCTTACATAGAAAGAAATGGAGAAAATGTAAATTTTCTTCGAAACACATATAAACCCATACTTGGGCCATGACTTCGAAACACATATAAACCCATAAGGATTAAAAAGAACTGTAAACTATTCAACCTAGGAAATAGTACTCGATATTGAAAATGTTTTTGTTTTTAATATAATATATGCCATTTAGTAAGAATTCGTATATGGTAAAATATTCACGATTTTAATGGACAATTTTTGAAGTCTCTGATTCCGAAAATAAAATTCTTTTAGCGGTTGGTCTGTATATCTATCCTGTGTGTGTATGGATCTATGATACTGGTATAAACCTAATTAAAATATATGTATATCTATTTATCTATCTATATCTATATCTATCTATCTATGTATATATATATATATATTGAAAGCCCTTTCATGCGTTTCATTATATGAAACCAAGTATCACATGAAGAACTATAAAAAATGAATGAAGTTGCCGAAAAGAAAATATAAGCAACCAGATATTGAAGAATACAAATTCGCCCCGTTTTTAAGGGCATTGAATGAATGTCGTATAGGTGACATTTCTGTGCTGCTATATGCAAACTGCTAAAATTTTACAGCATGCAATGCCCGAGGTCACCTAAAAGACTTGAAAAAAAAAATATATATACATATATACATATATAAGATATTGTAAAACAATTTTCTCCAATTTATATTAGAGTGCTTAAAAATCTCTAAAAATTTGCCTTTTGTAGATAATTTTAATTAACAAAGTAGAAATAAGACTTAAGTATAAAATTTAAATTTTCGTTTATTGAAGTTGTCTTGGAGATATAGCTACTCGCTAATAATTAAGCTTGCATGCTTAAATCCCCACATGAATGTTGAGTCACCACGTGCCTTTTTAAACAATAAAATTCCAAATGGTTACGTGCAATCTAATTTCATAAATTTCCTTTTAAATCTGCGGAGTTTAGGGGAAAACCTGTTTCTGTAGACATAAGAATAAATATATGTGCATAATGAAAACAGATTGTCGGAATCAGAACGCTGTCTTATACTTTAAACAATTTTTTTCAGCAGCTTTCGGTGATACCTGACGCAGAAGATATTTTGGTCAACATTATTGAGAAATTGAAATTAAGCATTTATTATATGAATAAATATATGAAATGAATATTAACATCTACATTAAATAAACTTAAGCCAAAGTAAAACGTTTCTACAATAACTTATGTTTAGTAGAAAAACTGAATAATATTATTCTTTATTTATTTTAATGAACATTTGTAAACCTTTGCTTTGTATTTCTAGGCAACAAAAAATAATAAATAGTAGCCTATTAAGTGAAGCGTGTATACTTTACCTAAAGGGTTACCCTCCTTTCACAAATAAAACACATGGCATGGAGTATTTTCTGTAGTATTTTCAAAAAGTAAAGTTTTATTTAGATGATCCAGGTGGTTATCAATACTACTCGTATTAATGAGAATGAAGAATGAAGAATGAAGAATGAGAATAAGAATGAAGAATGCATTATTCAACTGAACAAATGGACAGGGGGGGGGGGGGGGTGATTGTCTGGTAAGAAAATGGATATGGAAGAAGAACAAGTCTAGTCCTTTTTCGTGATAGGTAGAAACACACAGAGCATATTGAAGTGCTGAATTCTGAGCTTCTTGCTTATGGCTCTGAATTAGAAGACGAGAGGATGTTTCAACAAGATGAAGCCTCCATTCACACCACCTGTGGAGTTGAAAATTGGTTCGCTGCAAATAATAATATGCAGATCTTACCATGACCAGCTGAAATCCCTGATTTTAACATAGTGGAAAACATCTGAGCAATAGGACTGGGCGATACATCGATACATCGCGAAACGTCGATTAAAGCATTCAATTTGAAACCGATAACGGAATCTTACAGTTGGCACCACGATTATCGGGAGCTCAGCCGTGAACGTAATGCCGAGCGACAATATCAGTTTCCGTGAGCCCAACTTTTCATCCCGTGATAGCCGGTAATGTTTCTTACGCAGGAGAGTGGAGGATACACGTATAACGCATGCGTGATATTAGACATTGTATAATCTGAAATCGCTACTCACAGCTACAATCTGAATATTCGTTATCGCCTTTTATGATCATGATCATGCTTTATTGGGAATCGATTATCAGCTGAGAAATAACGCATGCATGATATCAGACTCTGATATGACTGAGATACTACGTGATAAACATCCGATCTCTTTATTCGCTGCTACGATATGAATATTCATTGTCGCCATTACAATATTAATGCAAAACTATCATTGCCTATATATAAATGTAATTAACAATAGTTAAGAAATTAATTTTATTAAGAAATAGCTGAATAATTTCGTCATTTATTTACATCCATATTTGTTTAAAAAATATAAAAATGTTTTAATACTCTGTTTTTTTTTTTTTTTTTCCTTTTAAGATTTTAACTGTTTTGATATAAATAATTTTTTAAAAGCTTTTTCATCTATTTATACTGAATTTGTTTTTAATGTTTTTACAATTATTTAATTACTTTCAAATATCTTATTATATCTGATCAATATACCGAAAATTTGGTGTTGTTTATTTTTATATTTTTATATTTTTATTTCGTTAAACAAACCAAAGCAATTTCTTTACTCAGGATATTGATTGTTTTGTACTGTGAATTTAATTACAGATCCGGCAGGAAGGAAGCGTCTTTATTTTAGAAATCTTAATTTCTATAGCATAATCTATATATATATATATATATAAGAGTAAACTCACTGATTCACTGATCACTGACTCAACATAGCCGTGGCTATTCTATGGGAGATAAAGTTGCAAATTTTTGTGAGCACGTTTGTTTAAGGACCCTGACACCCACTAAAACGGGATTTTGCGAAATACCCCCCCCCCCCGTTACACCCTTGGAGGGGCAGAAGGAAAAAACACATTTATAATCATAACTCGTCTCCGGATTGCTTCACGGTGAAGAAATTGAAGAGGGGGGTACCAAAAGAGAATGATATAATAAAGTACACACGCACACACAAAGAAAAGCTGATTTACTTCATGTTAGGCCACGGGGAACACATTTTTTTCGTGTGCCACCTCCCTTTCACTCTGTGCACCAATCACCGCAATCAGCACAAATATACTTGTTTAAAAGACTAATATGGCAGAAATTGCATTATATGACACCATGTTTTTCCATTTTTAGGCATAAAAGTCAAAATGGTATTTTCAGGGCCAGTTTTTTGGTCTTCTGCTACTCAGGTCACATGCCGCGCATGCCTCTTCTTAATCGGGCCATGCACGCAAATCTTTCTTCTATATTTTCCTATACAATTTCACTCGAAATAAATAACTTAATTAAAACTTAAAAAAAGAAAAACTGTAACTTTTATTTAAATTATCTCAGATTAATAGTTCAATTATTCGTTTTCAAGATATTGACGAATTTTTTTAAAAGGTTCCCATATCGGAAATTTACCCTCTCGGAGTGGACTTACACCCAGGAGGAAAGCATTGATTCTTTGTACTCATTTTTTTTCTACTTGATTATTACTATTATAAACAATTCTTTTAAATTTTATAATGATTTATTAAAAATAATTCTCATTGTGTACGTTTGTATGAAATTTTGGTCTATACCACAAAGTTAAGAACTTATAAAAATCCGGATAGCAACGCCACCTGTTGGACGATTTTCATCAAAAAGCAATAGGCACTATTTCATGTCATGGTGAAACTGCATATAAATTTACATGTAATTCTGTGCACTGTAATAGTTCCTGAGATAAAATTGGAGCAAAAATTTCCTCACACACAGATAGACATTTTCTCAAAATGGTCAATCAGGTTCTAGATATCTCAAAACATGTAAATACAACGAAAATTGTAAGTTGAAATTTTTATGAATCCAATACTTTCTTCTGTTGAGTACAAAAAAAAGTAAAAAGATTGAATTCATGACGTTTGGTAATATATTATAACTATAGTACGAAGATGGATGAAATTAAGCGAATGAATATCGCAAGATTAAGGGAGAATGGGTTTTAGGACGCTATAGGAGTTTATACATGAGACTACATGAAAATTCCTCATTTATTTCGGTGGGATGGGAAATTAACCCTCTCTTTGCCTACGACCTTGCACATAAAATCACATTAATACAAACCATTCTTTCATTTTTTTTTTTTTTTTTATGAAACTGAGTGACTGCAAATAATTATTTTCTTAATTTGTTTATCGTTGGTTCTCTAAATTCTCTCGTGGTTAAAGTTTTAATGGATAAAATAGTACTTATATCTTGTTTGTTTACACTGGCTGCTTTGAACAAAAATAAATCTAATAATTCTATGAAAATTTAAAATAAATCCTAAATTAAAAGTATTATCTAATATTAAACTGTAATATGATTTTATTATTTCTTACAGGTGCAACTTTTATAAAACTTGGTTGATATAACATATTTTAAAGTTTTGGACAGTTTTGACGTGAACTATTCACCTTAAGCATGCTCAAAAATAAATTTTGGTGTCATTTTAATGAAATAAATGGCACTTTTTCCTTGTAAAAATGTAATGTGTGAGTTTAATTTTACTTTAAAATTTATAATTTCGAGTTTCAAGTAGATTATAAATATACGAAAAATGAAAATTTCCGAAATTTCTGATTTAAACAGCGGATATATATTATAGGGAAAAACTGGGTATATGTTATAACAATAACCATAACACACACATACGCGTGATCGAAACCTTACAATATAAAAACTTTATCTATTTTAAATTCGCATGGCAGTTAGCGTTACCCGAGAAACACCACGTGGAGGTCGCCATGCGTCGTTTGTCATGGGGAGGCATATGATAAGGCAGGCCCCATTGCCTACTGCCAGCAAGCATCCCAAGGTAATTTAGTCTTTTACACTACGAATGCAACAACAACACTTTTTCAGAAAATTCCTCAATTTTCGGAATTTCTTTTTTTTTTTTTTATGATGTTGTGGAGAAACAGAAACTGGTTGATTTCCAATAACCGTTTCCACTGTCTGAGATAGAACTGATTCAACTTCGATTTGAAACGGAGGTTCGTCAGAAGAATTATCAGGCAGTGCAGTAGAAACTGTTTCTTTTTCATCGAGTGTGTCCACTACCTGAGACTGAACTGAGTCCACTTCGGTTTGGAGCGGAGATTCGTCAGTAACAGTATCAGACAGTGAAATAATATTATCAACTTTTGGCAGCTTTTTTATATTCAACTTTGGATGCTTGCGAATACGAGCTTTATATAAAGCTGGCTTATAAAATTTTTGACTATCATTATTCATTAACAAATAACGTCCAGCAAAGATGGAAGTCACTGGACACACATACATTGCCCGAGTATCATCCATAGGATGAGGCTCGAAAAATTTAAAAATAAACCACATGAGGAACTTTTTTAAAAAGTAGCTCACGAAAAAAACACCTAAGAGCGAAAGATACATCATTCTCAGATGAGGGTTAGTAATTAGACTGAAGAAAATTGTTAAAAAGAGAAGCTTTTCATTGTTGTAAAAGTATATATATAAACATTGTTGTTTATCAAACAGTCATTTCTTATTAAATAGTTGTTGGAATTGTTCATTCAATTGTTGAACTGTATTATTGGATACGTTGTTTAAAAAACAAATGATGACAAAAGTTTGTATAACACGAAAATTAATTTTGTATTCCATGTCATGTGAAAATGTTGATCAAATTAAAAAAATGTCAATAATATAACGATAAAGTTAACAGGGAATGATATCATGTCATATAGAGGAATTATTCTATAAACTGGGTTGCAGCAAGTATTAAAACTCCTGATATATATATATATATATATATATATATATATATATATATTTATGCTGTTAAAAATCTGTTGGAATATGGTATGAAATTTTAAAACTTCATCAATTGCAACTATATCACGATGAAAAATTTCACCATAACTAAATTTCAGGACGCCCATAATGAACAAAAATGTGTCAAAATATTTAACAGTCTTATGGCAGTGTCTACTATAGCCTCTAAATTTATGTGCTGAGCTGTGTTGTGTTGTAGATTTTAAAACCTACTACAACGCGATTGCCTTAAGTCTGAGTGAAGTACCCTTCGTGGAGATATTTCTAAGCAGTTTTATCTATATACCTTGGGGTTGGGTGGGGGAGCAAATAAACCCGTTTCCAAGCATATAATTTTGCTTCAAATAATCTCTGCAAGATTAATTTTCATGTTTAGGTTGTTAATGCCCTCCCAACGCGCACTGTAAAATGATTTTACGAAATCCCCCCCTTTAAGGGCGGGGGAGGGCAGGCAAAAACCCGCTTATAAGTGTTACTCTGCTCCAAATTAACTTAGGATAGCGATTTTTTG
The DNA here is from genome assembly GCA_963930645.1 of Salticus scenicus. Classification (NCBI taxonomy): domain Eukaryota; kingdom Metazoa; phylum Arthropoda; class Arachnida; order Araneae; family Salticidae; genus Salticus; species Salticus scenicus. Next base: position 47,372,019 of record OZ005653.1, read on the forward strand.
ATATGTCGATTGATTATGCATACTCAAGACACATGCTACAAAGGAATTTTGTAAGATTTCATTCTAACTCCCCCCTTTGGGTGTGGGTGTGAGGCAAAAAACACGTTTCCAAGCATAACTTTGCTTCAAATTATCACAGTAAGATTAGTTTTTACTTGTGGGTTGTTTATGAGTTCCGAACACGCATTATAAAGGGATTTCACGAGTTTATGAGTTACTTATTTACGAGTTACTCTGTTTTATGAGTTACTCTGTTCCAGTTTATTTCAGAATAGTTTTGTTTTCATACGTCGATTGGTTATGTGTACTCAAGACGCACACTACTAAGGGATTTTGTAAAATTCCACATTATCCCCCTTGGGAATATGGGGCAAATTCTATTTCCATGCGCAAATCTGCTCCGAAATATCTCAGGAGATTTTTTCTGTGCGGGCAGGTTATGCGTTCCCAATGCGCATTATAAAAGGGATTTTGTGAAATTTTCCCTTTCTACCTTTTAAGGGCGGGGGGGGGGGGGTAGCAAAAACACATTTTAAAGAGTAACTTTACTCCAAATTACCTCAGGAAAGCAATTTTTTGATATGTTGATTGGATATGCGTATTCATTCAACACACACAAACTATAAAAGGACAATTTGAAATTCTATGCTATCCCCCCTATAGTGTGGAGGGTGAAAAAACATGTTTCTATGCATAACTCTATTCCAAATTATTTTAGAATGGCAATTTTTAATGTGTATAGACTGCTTATGCGTATTCAAACATATTTTGATGCGTAACTCTGCAGTAAATTATCTTAGGAAAGAAACTGTCGATGTGTGGGTCGTATCTAACTCATAATATAAAGATATTTTGCGAAATTCCCTCCTCCTTCTTACCTTTAAGAGAGGGGCGGGGACGGGAGCTAAAAAACACATTTTAAACATAATTCTGCTTCAAATAATCTCAGGATCCCGATTTTCTAATGTGTCGGTTAGGTGTGTGTATGCAACATGCACAATAAAGTGATTTTGTGAAGTGTGGCGAGTAGGAAAACCGCTATCGAAGGTAGCGAGAAATTTAACTTAGATTTTGTCTGATTTTAATGATTTTTATTATTATTATTAATGGTATGGCATTTTGAGAATTTATTTCAATATAATGACAAGCGAAGCGGGCAAAGCCATCTAGTATATAATAAAAGAATTTATATCGTTATTTTTATATGATCATTCACTTATTTACTTATTTTGTGTGTGTTTGAATTTAGGTTTAATATTTTTATTAATGTCTTCTGTTTACAAAAGAGAAAAATGTTGGGTTCATGAGAATTTTCGATTACCAGCTTTCAATGAATATTTATTCATTAACACGGGATTCGACCATTTTTGGAAAACGTCTGTCGTGCGATAGCACAATTTTTTAGATACTGTATCTCATTAACAAAAGGACGGAATTCAACAAAACTTTATACTTGGTTCAACATTTACTTAAATTGGTGCTGATTAGATTTTGAAATATACCACCCAAATGCATTATATGCAACTTCCGCCATGTAAGATAAGGCAATATCGCAGTTTCTATAGTGTATCAATGCGCGAAATTTGATAGGAATGAGAGTCCTGACAAAAAGCTATGTTTATTCAATTAGTGTGCATATTGGCTGAGAAATAATGCTGTTATGATGCAATGTAACCCTGTTTACAGAAAAGCAATATATCAACTTCTATTATATATAAATGCACAAAACGTAGAATGTAAAATGGATATTTTGAAAAACTATGCTATGAGAATTTGGCAATGTACACTGGTGGCCGAGAAAGAAAATCGGTATATCACAAATTTATGGTACTTCAATATACTTACATCTATTCCTTTAAATTGTCGTTTATTCTCGATTTATTTGTTTCATATCGCAGGTAAAATATATTTTTTCTCAATACATTGTTGTGACGTCAACTCTTTTCTGTTGAATCATACTTTTTCAGTTATTTTATTCATTCCTTAAAAACCACGGGGAAAATTATTTTCCTTTATCTTGTAGCTATGACATTAGTTTCAGTATTATCTCGGGCAAAATTGTACTTTTTTCATATTAAGAAGATTTTGCAAACGTTTGTTGCCTTAATTGTGTACTTTAGAAACATTTTTTATATAAAGTCCTGAGACGGTTGAATATTTTTAAATGATATAATACTTGCTACATGACAACACAGTATGTATGAATTAAATTTGTGCGTAATTGTATTTCCATTATTTGTTTTTCTGTATTGATGTTGATATGGTGTTGCATCAATAGGAAGTTTTACATATAAAAGAAGTTAGTGTATTCTTTATATTTTATGATATAATTAGACTGTCACATTCAATTCCAGCTTTTTTTTATACATTTAGAATTGACATTCAACTAAGCATTATGAAAGGGATTCAAAAATATTTAAGTCCAATATCGTGATACATCGTGATATCGCGATTTTGCCTTGACAATATATTATGTCATTCAAATAGTGACATCGCTCACTCCTACTGAGCAATGCTTGTTCGTCGAGTATATGCTGGTAGAAAACAATTTGAATGCCATATTAAGCTTCAAGAAGATTTAAATAGTTCCTGGGATAATTCTGTACTGATAAGTATAAAGAATTTAAGTCCATATTCTTGATTTTTCAGGAGACGAAAAATAAAGCTTAAAAAATTTTGTATAAAAACGTATCCGTTCAATACAGTTTTAACCAGGATATTATCATAATATACAATTTTGTGAATAAACTACATACATTTAATTTTGAAGTTTGTTTATTTTTAACAGATTTATATAGTTTTGAAAAAATGCCTGCAGGACTTAAATCCTTTGTATCACTCAACCCAGGACTTAACTCCTTTTAACCACTTTGACTTTTACATTCATTTAACATTATGATTATGCTGACAGTCCAAATACTTGGCTGCAGCATTAAAAAATACTGGATTTATGACCTCAGTAGATGTTCAAAATAATTTGAACCTAATAGAAATAAGGTCTTATCAATTCTAACTTCCTCAACATATTGATTCATGACTTTAATAAGATATATGAACAAAGTTATGCCGGATTACCAAATGCTTTCATCTTAGAAATCTAAGATTAATGAAATGTTATAAGGTAAGGGTCTATGGTAAATCCAGGTTCGGGAAACATGAACGATCAGCATTATTGAAAGAATTTATTACCTCAAACAAGGAATTGAATACAATATCATAGACTATCATATTGAAGATAGGAATTATTACACAATTATTGAAAATTAATGCTCAAAAACCTTCAATGTCTATGAAGTAATTAAATAAAGATAATATGCACTTGATAATATATACCAAATAAAAAAAAAAATATCTGATGTACAATACTACTCAAGCTAAACTGATTGAGAGATAAATCAGTTTGAGAAATGATGAAATATTTTTGTATTTTACCTCTAGAAGCTGTTGTTATAAAATTTCATTGTCCTTTTTTGTTATAAAACTTTTGAAGATTAGAAGAACATAAATCATAATAAACGATATACTATAGTTGAAAATAGTTAATAATAATAATAATGATGATAAACAAAAAAGAACATAATTATAGATTAAAAAATAAAACAATAGATTAAAAAACAAAAATATGTATCACCCTATTAAATGGCAACAAAATACGTAATTAATAATCCACAAGCAAAACACTAAAGTTAAAACACACTGTAAAAAATAATTCCTTAAAAATGAGCTAAATTGTCTCAAAATAGCTCCGAAGCAATATATATACTTAAATTTGAAAACTCATGTACTCGTTTTTGACTATATTGAAAAATTCAAAAATAGGGTTGAACAATAAGAATCCCAATATCCATATATTTGACATGCCAATATACTCAAAAATGAGTACATGGGTTTTCAAATTTAAGTATAGGGGAGACTGGGGCACAGTGGATCTAGGGGCACAGGGGACAACCCCTATTTAAATCTCTTAGTATTTAACTCTTATAGTTTATATTGAGATTCATAGATGGAAGATGTACTACTTCTACACATCCAAAAAAAAAAAAAAAAAAAAAAAAACATGGTAAATGCTATGGTAGCCATTTTACACACCTTTTATGTTTTGAGCTGCTCAAAGTAATTTTTCAAGTTTGAAGTTTTTTTAATTTTATCAGGACAGAACTATTGACTACAAGTATAGGACAGTTGTTAAGAAAAGCTAAGATATTGTTGTTTTGAAATTTATAAAAATTTTTAGCATATTTATAGTCTACATAGTATTTTAATATTATTATTTGTTTTGTTTGGACATGGGGCACAGTAGGCCACCTTCCAATGTGCCTAAATCTCCAAATTATATTTAACACATTATTTATTTTAGTTGAATATTTACATATACAAATATAATGTGACTCAAAATAATAATTAAAAAAATAATAATCTTAACATTATATAAATTTCTGAAAAGGGAAAATATTTTACAGTCGGTAACAAAAGTGTCCGAACACTAGCAAAAATTCCTATATAAAAAAGGTACACTTCATACGGTTTTGTTAAATAAATCCTTTTCGAATCCTGTTCTTAGTCAGTGTAAGAACATGATTCGATAAGGATTTATTTAACAAAACCGTATAAAGTGTAGTTTTTTTACATAGGAATTTTCGATAGTGTTCGGACACTTTTGTTACCGACTGTATAATAATTATGAATATCTAAATTTAATAACTATTTGAATTGTTTAATATTAAAAAAATAAATAAAATGAATATGTGATATAATAAACAGTAGGTTATATAAATTTATTGTTGTTTTTTTAGGAATAACATGTAAAAGGTAAAAGTAGAATAATTTTAGTTAAACCTATCTCACAAATATAATGTAAAGTACTAATATCTCAAAATAATTAATAAAAATATTTGAATAGTAACATAATGTTTAATTACATATTTCATAATTTTTATAACTATATAACATTAATAAACAAATTAAAAATATATCTTATTGTTTTTAGTGATGGCACGTAAAAGACAAAGGACCACTGTGCCCGGGTGATGGGGCACAGTGGTCCACTTTGTGAGTGCACACAATTTATATTTTTATTCGTAAAGTATTAAAAGTATTGTTATAAAAAATTAGAACATGTCAAGCAAGGTGTAAAGAATGTTTGCTAATTTTTTTAAGTACCTCGCTTTTTTATTTTTGTTGAAAAAAAATTAAAAGTGTAAAAGTGGTCCACTGTGCCCCAGTCTCCCCTATATTGTTTCGGAGTTAATTTGAGACAATTTAGCTCATTTTTAAGAAACTATTTTTAAGAGTACACCAATTACAAAGCATTAGGATTAATAGAATATTGACCATCACAATATTATATTCGTGTTTCCTTCCACTGAATCATGGGTCATGGTGTTTAATAGTCACTTTCATCAGTATCACTAAATTCTAAGTCATGGTCAATGTTTTCTGTGCTAGCTGGTGTTCGTAAAGTTTTGTAAAAGTTATGGAATACTGGAGGCACAAGAGGAAGCAAAGTAAGTTGATCTCTCTTCTTCTGCACTGCGATTGGAACAGATTTGTTATACCGTTTTTGAATCTGGGTAATTCGGAGATTTGTTTTGCCTCGTCGAAGAATACTAATTTTTTTGAAAGTGCCTTCAAGTAGACTGTCCCTATAAAATATCTGATCCCCTTCCTGTCAATACCAATCATTGTACCTCTTGTCACTTAAACGGCTCTCCATCAACATTATTCTTTCGCACAACGAGAGTATTTATTGGCAGTAATGCAAAATCAAAAAAATCATCTTGAGTCATATCTCTCTAACAGTGAATTTAATTTTCTTCCTTGTAGACCGAAAAAGCTGATACCAATCATGTGGGTGGAATACTTGAAATGCCATACTTTTCTTTTCTCTCTCAATAAGAGCATGGTCTACGTCACATTCCATGTGCGAGTGACCTGAAATTAGAAATTTCTGATTGATGCTGGAGAAATGAGGGAAGTCAGCCATCGCATTCAAAAACATCGCTGACACATGGATGTTTTTGTTGTGTTGATGTGTCAGAATAGAAAGTTACACTTGTAACAGTGTCAGGTACATTTCGTAGGTAGTGGTAAAGACATGAAGAAATTTCGTTAGTTTCACGACCATCGTGACACACGTAATGACATGACTTAACTATGGCATTGTCACGTATAGTCAAATTAAAAGTTCAAAGTTGGCGTTTGTTGAAAGCTACAGATGATGACAGAAATGGAGTTGCTAGACACTGTTTTAAATCAAAAACTAAACACAGTTTTGAGGTATCAGTTTTGGCTTCTGCTTTGCCAAGCCTTTTCTGTTCATAAGCTAAATCTGCTTTTCTCTGATGTTAAATGTAGTAAATTATTGGTAAAGAATGATGTAGTAAATTATTTATATATATTAAATTTCAATTGAAAAGTGGGTAATTTTTTTATCGATACCAGTTCTACATTTATAAATTAAAGCATAAAATACAATAATAAGCAACTGAATAATAATAATATCATTATTACATTGGATTAAAGCATGTTGGCCGCCAAGTGGCACAGCGCAAAAAGAGAAAAGTGGACTTAAATCCTTTATACCAAAAACTAATCAGAAGACTCGATCAGGAAAAAGGGATTATGTTGACTTATACCCTTTATACCATTCAAGTGATTATCAAATTTCATTTCAGAAAGGGAACAAATTGACTTAAACCTTTTATACCAAACATGATTGGTAAATTTCTCACTTGAATCTTTTTTACCAATGCATTTTCTCAAAGACTAAATGACATGGGCTTAAATCCTTTATACCAATCGATGGAGAATTTTTTTCTCAGTCTGACTATGTACTTAACACAAAATTGACATTTTTGGACTTAACTCCTTTATACTTATCAGTATAGAATTTTTCGCAACAGAAATTCAATCTTAGTTTGATTCACTTCCAAATACAAGCCCTAAAATACCATTCGAAATCATAAAAGCTAATGAGAAAAGCATTTCTTACTAATATCGCTCACAGAAAATAAAGCAGTCTTAAAATAAGACTAAAAAATGTCTGAAAAATTATTTAAGACACGTAAACATCTGAAACTAGTATGCTGTGGCCACCACAAGACTAATTTCTATATTTTCCTATACAAATTCACTCAGTAAAAATATTTAAAAAAATAATAATAATCGATAAATTTTTTTAAATTATCACAGATTTATAGTTCAACCATTCGTTTTAAAGGTATTGACGAGATATTTCGAAAGATATCCATCTTGAAAATTTACCCCCCCCCCCCAAGACCCCCATGGAGAGAAGCGATGCCCCCACATGCACATTTTTTTCCTAGTTAATTATTATCAATAATTCATATTAATTTTACAATCACAGCGCCACCTGTTGAGCGATTGATCCCCAAATGTAATCAGCACCAGTTTATGTCAGGGACCAACTAAATACCAAGTTTGGTTAAATTTCGTTTAATATATATATATATATATATATATATATATAAATTATAATATATGTTTTCAGTCATATAAAAGTTGAAAATATGTAATAAAAATAACTAAAGAAAAACTTACGAGAAAATTAATAAATGTGAAACAATTCATAAGTAAAACTTACTACAAAAACGTAAAATAAATTATTTAAACTGTCAAAAAGTGCCCCGTATGACTTGCAACATACGTGTGGGGTTAAAGCATGCTTTTAATTGATCAAAACTCTCCCTCTAGACAGACAGTTTAATAAAAAAGCACATATATGGCTAAATTCAATATGGATAAAATGAAATGAATAAAATAATATGGAGCAGATAAAAAACTTATATGGATTAGGCAGAAAATTGATCAAACATTTACACAAACAGCAGCAAGTATTTAATAAGATACCTAGCGAGAAAACTGATCAAAATACGAAACAATCGAAAATATATTACAACGCCTTCTATATTAAATTAAAGTAATTGAAACAATAAATAAATTTATTATAGCTAAATTTAATCGAAAAATAAGGAATACATTAAAAAGGAAAATTAAAAAATCATTTATATTTCAAATGTTTTAAATATTTTTCTATAATATAACTATATAAAAAATCTATAGGATAATCATTTTCAATAGCTCTATCAAAGATATCCTGATTATCCTTAATTTTGTCATGATAATTAGAAATTATTTTTTTGTTACGATTAAGATAGTTTAAAATATTTCTGTACATAAGTGTACTAATGTTAGAGATCCAATGAATCAATTTAATCACATTAAAATTAAAATTATTTATTTTATCAAAGATAGTTGTAATTATTTCAGTATCTACAATATTTATATCAAATGTGTAAGAAATTTGCTTTTAAAAGATTAAAATTAGTACTAATGAGTTTTAAATAAGAAGGATAAAAATTTGTTTTTATTTTAGTGTCATTATTAGTACTAGCAAAAGCGATTAGATCATCAATATATCTGTAAATTATAATACCCTCAATAGATTTAAAATTATTTTCATAAGTATGTAAAATGTAAATACATAATTGCTAAACTGATGCTAGATACAGAGCCCTGAAAAAACTTTAAAAAAAAAAAGAAAATCGTACATATATATACATATATATATATGTATGTATGTACGATTTTTTTTTTTTTTTTAGTTTTTTTTCTTTAAAGTAAAAAAAAAAAAAAAAAAAAAAAAAAAAACTTTTTTTTTTAATTCTCACAGATTTATAGTCCAACCATTCGTTTTAAAGGTATTGACGAAACCTTTCGAAAGATGCCCATCTTGAAACTTTACACCCAACCCCCCCCAGATACACATTTTTTTTTCCTAGTTAATTACTACTATTATCAATAATTCATATTAGTTTTACAATCACAAGTTTAAAATAACTCTCATTATGCACATGTATACGAAATTTTGTCCGATACTGCCATGTTAAAAGTTTACAAAAATTGCGATCACAGTGCCACCTGTTGAGCGATTGATCCCCAAATCTATTCAGCACCAGTTTATGGCATGGTCCAACTAAATACCAAGTTTGGTTAAATTTCATTCATTGGTTCGTGAGATATCGTGTACACAAAAATCGTGATACACACAGACATTTTCTAAAAACTATCTTTTCGTATACAGGACATCCTAAAAAGTGTAAATCCATCAAAAAACGGAGGGCGAAAATTTTCACGAATCCAATACTTTCTCTATATTAAATATAGAAGAATGTAAAAACAAATTAGACATAATAGGTATCTTTATTTAAGACACTTTTATTATCATAGTAAACTGGTGGTGGAAACGAACAAATTTAAAATGTCTTAATGCAAAAAAAATCTGGTGTGAAACAACCACACGACTTCCATTGCCCACTATTACACATATTATATGCATTTTTGAGAGATAATGCGATCAGAAAACATAAAAGTGAACTAAAGAGAAAATCGTTAGAGCCGTTTTTGAGATACCAACTTTAAAAAAAAAAAATCAATTATTGACCGGAAAACAATAATTACATACAAAAGGATATTTAAAAGTGAGTTAATATGGCGAGTTTGAAAAAAAATCCGTACAGCTGTTTTTAAAGGAACGCCCTTGGGAGACCTGAAATTGAGCTATTTATACAGGACGCCTATCAATTTTCCTGAACTAACCAACTATATCATTCGAAAGGACATCTAATAGAGTGTTTATATAGAAAATTTGAAGAAAATCGTTAGAGCTGTTTTTGAGATACGGACTTACGGTCCCACTTCCGGTTTCCGATGTTCCACTTCCGGTTAAAATCAATTATTGACAGGAAAACAATAATTACATACAAAAGCATATTTAAAAGTGCGTTAAAATGGCGAGTTTGAAAAAAATCCGTACAACCGTTTTTAAAGGAACGCCTTTGCGAGGCCTGAAATTGAGCTATTTCAAAGGGACGCCTATCAATTTTCCTGAACCAACCAACTATATCATTCGAAAGGACATCTAATAGAGTGTTTATATAGCAAGTTTGAAGAAAATCGTTAGAGCCGTTTTTGAGATACGGACTTACGGTCCCACTTCCGGTTTCCGATGTCCCACTTCCGGTTTTTCAATTTTCACCAAAATTTGGAAATTTCATCTGTAGACCAGACGTATTTCAATTCTAAAGTTTCGTAGCTCTATCTTTATTAGTTTCTGATCTATAATAGCCAGAAGATTCTCCACATACATACACACACACACACACACACACGCATACATACACACTGACCAATTGCCAAAAACCACTTTTTTGGACTCCGGGACCTTAAAACGTGTAAATCAGGTGAAAACCCGATATCGAATTTTCAGACCGAATACAATACTTCCATTACCTATGGTAGTAGGGTAATGGAAGTAATATATCTAAAAATTAGACATTCAAAATATATATATAAAAAAAAAAAATACATGCTATTCGTTATTTAAATCATCATCATTCGTTATTTAAAAGAAAAGTAGTGGCGCTCTCTACTAATCATTATATTAAGATGAAGTTTAAAAAAACAAATACGTATAATTATAATTTTATTTAATTAAAAGTTTTTTTTTTTTTTTTTTTTTTTTTTTTTAACTTTGCAGCGGAAAAAACTATTTTCTAAAATTGAAATCATAATAAAACTATCAAAGTTTTAAATCTGATTTTATAGGAAAAAAAAAAAAAAAAAAACTTGAGAACTTTTAGTAATATGAGATTTTTCTGATAAACATATTATCCAAACATCGAGGGATGGAATTTTCACATATTTAAAAAATTTAGAAACTGAATTCTATTAAGTTTATTCAATAAAATGTATATTAAGGCACAAATTCTGGTTTTTTTTTTTTTTTTCTTAAGATGTATTTGAAATATTCAAACAGCGTTTTCTCAGTTTGCATTTTTCCTGAATTTGTCATTTTCAAAATGCTAAAACTTCAACTCATATTTAAGAAAGACAATATTTTTTTGTTTATTTTTTATTTATTTATTTTATTTTATTTTATTTATTTAATTATTTAATTTATTTATTTATTTATTGATAATTAATAAATCCTACTTAAAATAATTGGGGAATGGATTTTGTAATATCTTTAAAGAAAAAAAATATTAAAAGAAATATAACATTTTTTTTTTTTTTTTTTTTTTTTTTTTTTAAGTAGGCACTTTGAAACATCCAATAATAATAATAATAATAATAATAATAATAATAATTTTCTGTAAAAGTTTTATCATTTTTCAAATCACAAATTCATGAAAAAGTACAAACTGAGAAATCGCGATTTAAAGATTTTAAATGTGTAAAATATATATCAACTTATAAAAATTATTTTCAAATATACGTTTTAATGAATAAAGATATCTGACACAATAAAATGATACAACAATCAGATGCGACAAAAAAAAAAAAAAAAAAAAAAAAAGCCGTTCTTGGATATTTTCCGTTTTTCTTTCTGTAATCACTAATTTTGTTGTTTCAAAAGTAAATTTTTGAACAGATTTTATTATGCTGTGTTTCGCGTGCAATTTAGGATTGAGCCAACTGTTAAAAACAAGATACAATTGTTCGTAAATTTGTAATTTTAGAAAGTATTTCAAAAATGGCAAGAATAAGTCAATTAATGATACAACAAAAATATTAATTTTAGAGAAAAAAAAAAAAAATATTTTAATATGTGGGATGTCAAAATGATTAAATGTTAACAAAATATGAGTGATCTAGTTTTTCGCAAGGTATAATATTTTTTAGCTGTTTAAACTGCACATTTGTCCTCAGGCACATTACTCATCTAGTTGAGATGACAGCAAGTTAAAAAGCCAGTGCTTAAAAAATCAGTTTGTATTACATTTAGAACATAGCGGGGATTCAGAAAAAATGTTTAGTACCATAATTTATCTAAATTCAGTGAAATAACAGTTAAACAAAGCAGATCTAACTTCCAGAAAATCTGAAAAAAAAAAAAAAAAAAAAAAATCATTCTTAAATAAAAGTATTACAATACCAAGACGTTAGAGGGTTAAAAAAATATTTATGAATTAATTATTGGGCTAAATTGTTGTTCTCTCTGATGAGTCAAGTTTAACTTATTTCGAACTGACGGAAACGAGCAGATCTGATCACGAAAAGGTGACTAGTTTAATAAAAATCGCACTTTTAAAACAATGGCATATTCCCTGTACATTATTATACGAAAATGCATAATTTTTCAGCAAGTCTGGCAAATTTTCATGTTCAAGGGATCCATTAACTCGAAATAAAACTTGGCCATTAAAAAATTTATAACTGAACGACTACTTTAGGGGTATTTCAGACTCTTCCATAATCGTCATTTCAAGATAATAATGCACCATGTTATATGGCGCTTGTGATACATCTATTTACTCAAGTTGTTAAAACTACTTATCAATTCTCATGAGAATCTATAATTTTATGAGATCGTAACTTTTTTTACTTAAAATTAAATCCCATAAAGAATATCGCAGGATTTCTTCTTTATTAGACCTGAAAATTGTCCTAATCTCAATGCGCTCCAAAATGTTTAGTCTATATGTCTATAAAAGAGGGTGGAGATTTGAAATTTGAAGCCTACAACTTTGAAAGAACAAGAAAAAAATATTTATGATATTCGGCACAGTGAAATTACTGAGTTTCATATTAATCAACTGTAATTCCATATAAAGGCGGAATTATTCAATCCAGAATACATATTGTTATTAAATAATTGTTTAGATCTAACAAATAAATAGTTTTATTTCATACATTAAAAAAATTTGTTTATTTCATAAAATAAATCATGATAGAGTACAAAGTATATGTTTATTATATTACGTTTAAAAAGAAACTTTTATGTAGATTTTTATTAAATATTACTTCGTAGAGTGTAAAAAAAACAAAAACAAATTATTAAATCGAAAATGTTTATAGGTATCGTGTTATGACTTCCGCATTATACAAATATAACAATTTTATTTGTTGCAACCATTAGTTTTTAAATTATTACAAACCCAAAAGGTATAAGTCAATTTTCTGCAGTGCGGCTTTTTTTTTTTTTTTTTTTTTTTTTTTTTTGTCGCTTAGTGCAGTTTAAATTATAAATATTAAAAGGAAACATTAGCTATTCTATGAAACCTTCGGTAGGGCGAAGTCAAAGGTGTCAAATCCCCTTAAAACCTAAAACTGCTGTATATTTTATCGAGCTTTGCTGTTTTCTGCAATGGCATGATTAGTAAAGACACTAACTTCCAAAACCAGCTTTCCGTTTCCAAGTCCGGTCTGGGTTCGCGTCCAATCTCAGTAATGGAATTTTTATTTTTTTATTTATTTTTTTTTTTTATTAAATTATATTTTATTTATGCTCTAGAAAATTCTAAAATCTATTTTTAACAGAAAAAGAGAATTACGAGCCACCTTTGTTTATTTATTTTTTAAAAAGCCTTAAAACATAGCGGTGTTCTTATGTCTAAAAAACATGGCGGTGTTTTAAGACGTTTACATTGTACTAATTTTAAATGCAAAACGGCATCAAAAAGGAAGACCTTTTTTTCGCTTAAAAAATGATTTCCCGTTTAAGAATTTTTCTAAAATGAATTTAAGACGATTACGTTTACAGTGCTTGTTTTTTATAAATTGTATTACTGTCCTTCTACTCTTTTTAGAGAGTTTGAAAATGTAGAAACTACTTATCATTAGTCATTAATATTTTATTTTTGAATATCATGAAGGTTACTGCTATTTTCTTGTTAAATGATCTGCAAAATGTTACCCATAAAAATAATTTCATTAAAAATAAAATATTCCCTTTTTACTTTCTGTTACCCGTCGAGAAAGTATTGTTTTAGGGTCAAATTTTCGAACGTGAGTTTTTATTATATTTACATGTCCTGAGGTCTCCTGAATACGAAAATCATGTTTTTAGCGAATGGTCTATGTGTCTGCCTGGCTGTGTGTCTGGTATCAGCATATCTGAAGAACAAATAGTAGCAGAAATTCCAAACTCGGTATTCTAAATGTGTATCATATAGGGATGCTACACTAAGCTTTTCGTTGAGATGAAGCAAATGGTTCGTGTACTGGGACACGCAAAAGTATTCAAATACATTACGTCTATGGGGGAAATTGCAGGTAAGTAGAGTTTAACATCTACAGACTGCACTAAACTTATACCTTCGATTTCTGGGCAGGGTAATTTTTACGAACTGAATAAATGGTATTTAGGTTTCAACTCTAAGTTTATCAAACGATCGATTTCAAATAAAAGATTCTAACTTTTTATATTTGAAATATTTTTACAGTATGAATTCTTCTATTTATATAATCTCTACTAAAGTATTTATTTACCTTTGTACAAAAAATTAGATTATTATTTCAAAATAAGCGTAAGACGCGTTTAAAAGAAAGCATTATATTTATGTGTATAGCTACATTTCATAATATCTACATTTTATAATGTAAAGAATACATCATTAATCTTAAGAACAAAACCTGTCCAAATGGGCAACATACCCACTATTTCACTCTTTAAGTAATTATGTTTCAAATCTAATGCAAAAGGCACGATTTTTTATAGTCCAATTCTGTTTCTGCAGCGAGCAATTCATACACACACATACTTACATACATAGCTGTACAAATAGCAAGAACGAATTAAGGAGACCTCAAAATGTTTAGATACAACAAAGTCTCTCAGTCAAGGCTTCCTTTATTACATTATTTTCCTTATATAGCATATGCTCGAAAAGTATCTTAGGGATTTAAATCACGAATAGAAATATCTTAACAAAATATAATTACCCTGGAGATAAAAGACACCATGCCACAAAAATTTATTTTTTTTTTAAATAATGATGTCATAACGAAATTATTTAATGACATTTGTCGTGTTTAAAGAAAGTGAACATGGTTTAGTGTTCTACTGTCTTATCTCATTTATTGTATAATGCTTAATGCCTCCATATCAAGCAAGAGTATACATAAAGAATATGAAGCTAACACTTTCACAAAATGGATAAATGCAGAAACATAACTGGCATATGAACAAATATAGTGCTGTATATGATCAAAGGATGCTGTATATGAGCGACCAATTTAGTAGGCTATCGATATGGTCCGAACCAAAATCATGTTTTTGCTCTACCAAAGTTTATATCCATCCAGCAAACAACCTTGTATAGCTGTTCACTAATAAAATACCCAACGGAAACAACTATTATTTTAATGTTGAGGTATACAACAATTCTCTTCACAATTACAACTTTTAACATTTTTTTTTTTTTAAATGTAAGAGGATAACAGAAATATAAAAATTAATTAACATTTTCACGTGTCATAAAATGTTTTCTGAAATCTAGTTAATTTGATGATGTATCTTTGATGCAAAGTAGCATTACTAATGTCTAATACGAGAAAATAATTTATTGAAGGATAAGTATATAAGCACATTTTTAAAGTAATCTCTCATGTTCAAATTCGTAAATAGGTAAATAAATAAATAAAAAAAAATAAAAAAAATCCATATTCCGATAAATATGTTATATTAGTTTTGACAGTCTCTTGAAAACGCACAATTATTAAAACACTTAATATTTAATCATATAAAAACATTTTTCCAAGCTCCTAAACCCGTAAAAGGCAGATAAAAGTAAAGGTTTATGAAAACAAAATTAAACTTTTTATTTCACGCATACATTATTCAGCAAACTTAGTAAAAGTTGTTTCAATAGAAATAAAGTTTTAAAATTATGTGAGACTACTGCCAACTAAAATTTAGAGGAATATTAATTGTTAAAAAAATGAAAGGAAAATGAAATTTAAAATTATATAAGTAAATTTATGATAAGTCGTATAGAAAAATAAGATAAATTCCAATTAAATTATAAGAAAATAAATATACGCACATTTGATTATACCATTTTCTAAAATAATAATAGGGATATAAAGTGTATTTACTGTTTATTATGAAAGATATTTGCTACATTTACTTCATTTATTAAACTTTTGCACCATATATACTTAAGTTTATTTTTTTAAAGGTTTAGTATTTTTGTCATACACGTTCTTAACATCTGACATAATAAAAAATATTATAAAGTTTTTATGGTTTAATGACCTTTCCCAGATGCCAAATAACTGTCAAAAGTTTAAACAAAAAGTTTTTTCCTTAATTTACAACTTTTATCGGAGCCTGAAAAACATTAAAGCAATTGAAGGTAAAATTATTTATTTTCTTACCTGAGGAGGATATATATATATTTTGTTTAACTTCAGTTACTTTTAATGATGAAAATATATGTCTTCATTATTAAAATTAATTAACTTTTTGAATGTAATAATTATAAATCTAATATAAGTCACAATTTATACATTAGTTAGCATCAATCATATTTAGTGATTATAAACAAAGCACGTGCTTAAAACTGAATGACCGAAATGGAATTTCTATTTTGATGTAATTTGAATGCAGTACAGATTAAAAAAAAAAAAAAAAATCATGTCTTTTATGTACATAAAAAATGAAAGGAAGTAAATGGTTTTAAGTAAACATGTAAAGTGTCCATGTATTACATAAACACTAGATGGGGTACTAAACATTTATAAGAGTAAAGGAATTTATGTTGAAGGATATGTGCCTAATTAATATATGTTTCATCTATGGAACTTATATTACAGTTAATTTTTTATTATTGTTATCTTTTTCTAAATAATACATTTTTTACGTGCTGCATTATATTGTCCTGTGTTATTGTTAGATTCAGCTTAGGCTTAATTTATCACTCTTAAATGAAACGGAATTTACTTTTTACAAGTTTATGAAAAATAACATGTTTCTATCGATTTATTACGGGACTGAAATGAAAGTATAAAATATTTATTCTATAATATAATTTTTATGTACGTTATATTATAAAGTACTTGGACTGCATGGATACCCCTTGTATCTGGGACAGTCGATGATGGGGCGCGCAAGCGTGCCACCTGTCTTATATTATAAAGTATGATATTATTATTGTTTTATTTAACTTTTAAATGATACATATGTATATATGAAATTAAATCACATTTTAACTTAATTTTTCCCATGTATTAATATATATAATGACCCTCATCTGTCATGAACGAATCCGGTTAGTACCGCTTCAAAACAGAAACTTTTGGCAGCCATTTTTTTTTTTTTCGTTTGTTTTAATTCAACTTAGGAAACATACATATCATTTTCATACATGTTTTGTATCGCACATATTCTTATTTATTTCCTATAAAACCTTGAAAAACTATTCAATTGTAATGTTTAAATGTCTATATTAAATATAACGGATCACTGGCTATTATAAACATGAACCTATAAATAGAATTATGTTACTTCATGATTATAAATAATGCAATACCAAATAAAAACAAACGAAAACTGTTGCCATTCAGAAAATACAAATTCCAAATGGACAACTTTTTAATTCCGAATGAACGACTCTTTGACTGTTTCATTAAAAAAACGCTTAAAATATTTCTAAAACACATTAAAGCCTTAAAAATCTTAAAATATTTGTAAAAACGCATTAAAGCCTTTAAATATTTTTATCAAACTTCATTGTTTGTTTACATTGTAAAGTATGATTGGCGTCGAGTTTTGTACGTAAATGCTGTCAGTTGATTTTAGTTTTGAAATTAGTGTAAAATGATAGTTGGGATAAAATATTTGGTTGGGCAAGTAAAAGTCACCAGTTGAAATGAGTATTGAAAGTAGAGTAGTCTAAGGTGATAATGTCGAGTCAAGGTAAAATGTTCGGTTGAGAATGAGAAAGTCCCTAGCTGGATCCTGGATATTTTGGCGATGTTGTGGGTGAGATAGCTGGTTGGAGGTATTGAGTAGAGGTGAATTTGGGTTATCATGGAATGTCTGTAGTTATTGCATCAGGATCTACGATAGTCTTAAAAAAGAGTATTTTGGTAAAATGAAGTGAATCTTTTTTTTTTTTTTTTTTTTTTTTTTTTTTTGTGAGGACTTTAAATACGCAAGCGAAGTGATGACGTTCGTGGATATAAGAAAAATATTTCCTCTGTTAAACGCCTAATGAATTTTTCGCAAAAAATTATTAAAAATCGAGGGAAATTATTTCCCAATTTTAATCCCCATATTTAGGTTTAGATATGTATTAGTTATCAGGTGCATGCGTTAGATTAAGTTGTTTTTGTTCTAAAATTGGTAAAATTTGAATTTTAAATTTCAAAATTCTAGATAAAAAAAAAAAAAAAAACTTCCATATTCCATTGAAAACATAAACATTTCATTTCAAAGGATGATATTTACACAATAAATATCCAACTAATATACTAATTAAAAGGAAAACGATAAATATTCTATCATAATTTGAAGTGAAATTTGTTTTCAAATGTCTAAATAATGTATCTGATATAAGATACTAATATGTTGCAGCGGAATAGATTTGATATCGGTCATCCTTGGCAGAAAAAAAAAAAAAAATATATATATATCGCCAAATTATCTGGCGAATATAATTTAATTCCTTTCAAAAATCATGGTTATTTTAAAAACTTATATTAAGAGAGTAATGAATAATATGAAACAATATTTCGCACAATACATATTACGAAAATATACATCTGGCATGTATATTTTCGTAGTACAATTTTGATCGCCAAATACAAAAACGCCAAGGACAACAGAGTTTTGAAATTTAAAATTAAAATTTTGTCAATTTGACAGCAAAATAACTCAATCTAACACATGCACATGATAACTAATACATATATATACCCAAATAGGGGGATTAAAATCGGGAAATAATTTTCCTCGATTTTTAATAATTTAAAAAAAAAAAAAATCCAATGGGCGAATAACATAGGAAATCATTTTCTTGCATCCACGGACGGTCAGTGGCGTCACACTTCGCTTGCGTATAGAGCACTTAATGGAACTCTGGGATGTGTTGTTGCTGTTGTGTTGTCGGGCCTATATTTTTTGTCAACCAGCAGTTTTTTTTAAAGTCATTCATATTTATTGATCGGGTGGAATTTTTTTAATTTCAGAACGAAAATTATAAAATATCAAAACACATTTCATTTATAAACAAAAATTGAAAATACATTTAAATGATCACGTGGTAACCATCATGATCTAAACATTGTTTTCAAGATTTATCGTTCACATTCCGTCATTTTTGACGGGGTTATATACTAGTGTTATATATTACGCTTATTTTTCTTCTGAAACCAACTTTAAATTCGCTACTTAATGCACAAATCAGTCTAAAGTATTCTTCTAAAAGAATGAATATTAAAATATTTGTAAAATGAATTGTATTGTATTCTAATGATTTGTTCTCCTGTTACTCTATTATTGCTTCATTTTAAAATTTTGTAATTGCGTATTTTAGCTATTTTATAAGGCAATTTAATGCATAAGTTTCAAGGTGTTTATAATATAAAGCCTTGCTGGTAGCACTTGAAACCACTACTACACCTAGAAACAGTCCACTCTCACCAGCAGTTGCTTCCACCAGCATAAAAAACGGTATATCTAGAAGCAATCAACCCTATTTCTCAGGTCAGAACATCTAAACAATCCAGGTGTATAAACACACAGCAGAGGCCTTCAATTATGTTGAAAAGGAAAGTAACGGAATGAAATTTGTTGGAGACATACATTATAGTAGGAAGAACAATTGATTAAAATTTCAGGAAATTTGGAGTAATATGTACTGAAAAAACAGTACATAGAGCAGCGACCTCTGTGAGCAGTAACAGCACATATCTGCCTAGGCATTGAATAGAACAGCGATTGGATGACATGTACGGGTAGAGCACTTCATGAAGTTTTAACACGATACCACAATTCATTGATCGAAATTACTAGTGCGTGGGGTGGGGCAGTCGTTTTTCAACGATTAAACAGTCATTTTCATTGGTGCGAGATCAGGAGAACGCACTGGCCAGAGCAACAGTCAAACACATTCGGCATCAATGAAGGTCCAGAAAATATGGACAACTTGCGGTTGTGCATTGTCCTGATTAAAAGTTGCGCTTCGGAGGCCTTGAACATACGGGAGAGCTATGGGCCTTAACACGTCAGAAATGTAATGGCTGGTATTCAGAGTGGCGGGAATGAAAACAAGAGGTGACCGGGACGTGTATCTAATGGTACAACGTACCATCAATCTAGGTGGTGACTCAGTATGCGGCTGCCAAAATTCTGATTGCCCTCAAAACTGCATCACTGATTTGGGCGCCATTAATGTGGGATCAACGATGAACCTGGGCGCAGGAATGGCGTGAAGTCACTTTTCAGATAAATCACAATCCTGTTTACAGCATCAAGATTGCCTTATGCGTATTTAACGGCATTATGAATAATGCACTTTGCCAGTTGGGATTCGACATCATCATACTGTCCATCATTTGCAATGATGTTATGGGTTCCCATTGGATACACGTCTCGATTACTTCATATTCGTATTCCTGGCACTTTGAATAGCGGCCATTAAATTTCTGATGAGTTATGGCCCGTCCCTTTGCCCTGTATTCGAGGCCTCAGTAGCGCAAAATTTAAGCAAAGTAATGCACGACCGCATGTTGTCCACATTGTCTGGACCTTTATTGATGCCGAATATGTTCGACTGTTGCTCTGGCCAGCGCGTTCTCCTGATGTCGCACCAATGAAAATGACTGTTTAAGCGTTGAAAAGCGATTAGCCCCCACCACACACCAGTAACTTCGATCGATGAATTGTGGCATCGTGTTGAATCTTCATGAAGTGCTCTAACCGTACATGTCATCCAATCGCTGCTCGATTCAATGCCTAGGCAGATATGTGCTGTTATTGCTCACAGAGGTCGCTGCTTTATGTACTGTTTTCTCAGTACATATTACTCCAAATTTCCTGAAATTTTAATCAATTGTTCTTCCTACTATAATGTATGTGTCCAACAACTTTCATTCCGTTATTATCAATCCTTCTTGGTGTTGCATTTTCAATGACAAGCAGTGTATTTTTCTTATTTACTGTGGTACTTGCTTCTTACTTCATAACTGGTTGCATCTTCCTCGTATACATGGATAAAGATGTCACAATTACAGGATGTTATTTAACATTAAATTTGTCAATTGTGTGCATACTGTGAAAAGATTTAATATTTAATTAAATATTGAAGAACATGGCGTATTTTTTTTTTTTTTCATTGTCATATCATTTAAATTTTTGGCTGCACTATATGCAACATATCCTTATGTATGGGGTCTTCGGGGATTGGTAAGCGGAGCGAGAAGGGGGCAGGTCCCCCTAATAAAAAAAAAAAAAAAAAAAAAGACTTATTTAAAATATATTTTATGAAAAGTGATATTTTCGAATTGTTTAAATTTTTCAGAAAAATAAATATTATTTTGCTATTCAATTAATTTTTTTTTTTTAAATGATGTGTTAAATTATAATAATAAGACTTCATTTTTTATACTGTAAGGGTTGCATGGCTCCACCTTTTTTTTAAGAACTCTTCCAAAACTATTTCCCAAAATTAAATTTTTTCTTAAATGTAAGAATTTATTTTGCAACAAAATATGTTATATAAAATATGTTATATAAAATTACTACGAAAAAAATCAAAGGAATTATGTAAACACTAATGTCTACAATGCATGACAACATTTTAATTTATTGGAGAATTTTGTTACTGACCACCCTTTTCCCATATCACATTTCGTAAAGGGTATTATCTTTTCTTACTAAATCTTAATTACATACTGGGAAATATTTCATTATAAATAATTTGTTGTGAAAAAAAAGAGGGTATTAACAATCGTCCGGAATAAATTGAAATTTAGTGTGTATGTTTTTGGGTTATTGAAAATTTTGGCTGTATTTTGAATAACATGTGCCCTGCTTATCATGCTATTATCGAAAAAGCTAATATAAAGTGATAAAAATTTACCAAAACTGAAAATTATTTATATGAACTTATTTTTTAGCCCTTTTTTATTTTTGTTTGTTTCCTTAGTTTATTTATATATTTATTTATTTATTTGATGGAATTTTTTTCTGCCATAAATTTCCGAAATTTTATAAAGTAATTTTTTTTTTGTAAATGCTTTCGATTCTAGTCCTTTTCTTTGTAAATTTCTTAATGTTTTCAGCTTTACTACTCACTTTATTTGCAATAATATATACATTTTTTTTTTTTTTTTTTTTTTTTTTTTTTAATTTTTAACCACATCGTTTTTATTTAATTTGTAGTCGCAATAACAGGTGAATAAGGATAATATTAAAAAATCCTAAAAAACAATAGCAACTCAAATGGAAAAAGACTTGTTTTATTTTTTAAAGTTCAGCATGCAATTTATTAATATGAGTCGTTAATCTGATAAGCTTCATTAATATGAGAACTGTTACTTTAAACTTTTGAAAAAAAAAAAAAAAAAAAAAAAAAAAAACAATGAACAAAACGCTTTTTTTTATTAATTATTTTATAATATAATTGTATTACTTTGATACATATATTGTTACATTTATTTTAATTTATTGTTCAAAATATGTAATGTCACCATGGTGTAAACAACGCAGTACATTATTCATGATACAATTTGAACAACTAGTAACAGAAATACGCACACACATATAGAAAATCTATTTCTGACAGATTTGAATTGGAGACTATGCGTTTATAATTATTCACTAGAAGAGTTTTTTTTTTTTTTTTATTAAACTAGACGAAATTTTATTTCATTACATTAAAGATTCAAGATATTCTTTAGCAATTTCCTTTTTTTTTCTTTCCATTCTTTCTTCCCATTCTCTCTCTTTTTTTTTTTTTTTTTTTTTTTTTTTAATTATTAAACTAGACGAAATTTTATTTAATTACATTAAAGATTCAAGATATTCTTTAGCAAGTTCCTTTTTTTTATTTTCTTTCTTTCTTTCTTCTTCTTCTTTTTTTTTTTTTTTTTTTTAGTTAAAAAAAAATATCGAAGAAAGGTTAAATTTATTGTTTACTGCGATATTATATTTCTATCAAAAGTAGAATTTCCGGTGAAAACTGGCTTTCGTGCAGATTTCTGTATTTTAAGATGGATTTAAACAATTGCAGAAGTGCTTTTTCTTAGCTTCCATGAAAGTATTTAAATTCCTTTTATTTCATGGAAATAAGTTTTTTTTCAATCAAAATAGCACATTGGTTTGAGTGAAAATGAAGAACCCAATATTCTAGATATAAGTATACGAGAAAATGGTACAAAGTATTGTGTGAATCAAAATGTCGAACTGGAAAATGCGAATAAGGAATATAATAAGTAAAATATTGAAATCTTCTGATGTTATCAGAACTTTAAATCAATGTTGATATAAGTCTGCCTTTGGTGAAAATTTCATCAATAACTTCTCAAATGCTTGGAAAAAATCATGTTTAGATTCAGGCATCCAGTTTCAGTCCTTGCTATTGATCTTCAAATGAAGATAAATTCCCTCTAGTGAGTGGGGTGAATGGAACGAAATAACCGTATTGAACCATATAAAGACCAAATTTTTGTTTGCAAGTATCTTTAATTTTAGATAATAATAATAATAATAATAATAATAATAATTATTATTATTATTATTATTATTATTTAATAATAGACAGCGTATAGTTTTTATTATATATCTAACAAGGAAACATTTAAAAGGTGTCATCGTCAAAAAGTATTGAAAAAAATATATTCTACTCTCCATGAAACACTAGAAAATGAAAAAAAATATCGGCTGAAATTAATTACAGCGACCACAAAAAATTATCAAAATAAGCATATTTGGCGATCTAGCGCTATTAGGCGATACGTTTGCTAGCACCGAGATTGCCGAGTACGAACAGAACCGTGTTTTGCTTTTCCCCCAAGTACTCAAAATCAATCGCCTAGCAGTGTGAAATCGGCAAATATGCTTAATTTTGATAATTTCTTGTGGTGGCTGTAATTAATTTCAGAAGATATTTTTTTCACTTTCTGGTATTTTATGAAGAGCAGAATGACATATATTTTTTTCAATAATTTTTGAAGATGATACCTTTTCAATGTTTCCTTGTAAGTAAAAACGGAATGGCGAATTCAAGCTGATGTTATTAATGTTGTAGGCTTTTTTTGAGGCCGATCGACTATGATATGGTCCTAGTCCTGTCGATGGAATGTCCTCCGTGGTGGGTCTTTCTAAAGGGGTTCTAGTCCATATTCTTATTAATATAAAAAACACCAAACGCTTGATTGTTAATTATATATTGAAGTAAAAATGATGTTGAGAAATAAATTACTTCCGCAATGAAATAAATAAATTACGATAAACGTTGCTATAAATTTGTGAACCATATATGAATATTATGTAGCATAATGTGATTTTTGCTATTTCAAAAAGCATAATCATTAAACATTATTATAACGTTTAACTGGAAATTATATTATTTCAAATTAATTATAAGCAGATCGTATGAGAGAGTTATTCCTATAGCAGACAATATAGATTTGCGTGTTAAAGGAAACACTCCACAAGCTGAAATGTAGACAATATCTTCTTTTTCTATTCTTTTGAGATAAAAAATAATATCTTTTGGAATGGGAGGATTACTACAAGATTTAGTAATATAAGATTTTACTGTTTTTCTTATATCTATTAATTTCTCTGGAATCACAGAACAGCATGTAGAATAAATAGTTATCATAAAAAATCCATTAAATGCATTAAATGATATCTCAATGATATTTATTAAATCTAACACCGTAAATTTGTCAAGAAAGTAGTGTAAGAATATTAAAAAAATCAATTCAAGTGCATAACTTATAATAATAAATGAAACATGCGTAAGAGACTGATTAAGATTTTCTAAAATATCAATAATATTGAAGAATTCTTTTAAAAAGTTAATTTTTCCTACAATCTTTTCTTCATTCAAGTAAACGTTTAGCATTTTATTGTAATCGTTTACAATTTCTCCCCATCTGTAAAATATGACACTCAGCAAAAATGCCGTTAATGTAACAAAGGAACATACGCTATAATATACAAGACAACCATAAGATGATACAACTCGACTGATGATCTCGTTTTGAATTTGATATCCATATGACCACATATGGGTGAAAGTTTTTCTTTTCAAATTAACAACAAAAATAAAATATATGCCTGGAACTATAATAATTGTCATTGCAAAATAATTTAGAAAATGCGTTTTATTATTGCGTCGTTTAAAGTAATTTCTATAAATATATAATTTTTGTCTAATAATGTAGATATTATCATTTTGCAAATGCAAAAAATACCAAAGTAGAATGACTTGCACAGGCATTAAAATGTAAACAATTCCTCCAATGCCACTGTTTCTATGCGTACACATAAACCAAAAAGCTGCTGATAACCAGTGCGTGAGGAAAATTAAAAGTATTAGCTTTATAAAATATGATAAATATTTTTCGTACGCTTTTTTGCAGAATCCTGGCATACTTACATACATTAAACTTAAAATATGCCACAAGAATTTATCTTCTTTAACCATGATTTTATCCATTATTTAAACTAAATCATTTAATATTACTTCTGTAAGAAAGTCTTCCCTTTTTATGGCATATGGATATTTTTTATTTATTTATTTATTTATATTTTAGATATTGAATATTTTATATTTTATGTCATGAACAATTTAATATTACGACGCATAAATGTTTAAAAATTGCAGGTATTAAGTACGCCGTCTTTTAATTCAATTAATTTATTTTCATACTTTTTGTATATTTTCTTGAAGAATTCCTGTTGTTCTGACATTTTATGGCAAAATCTGACAAATAAATTCGCTTTATGATTATATATAATCTGTAGCTGAAGTGAAAAAAATTAATTTATGAATTTTTGCATATGTATGATTCTCTCTCATGCAATTTCTAAACATTTTACATTTTAATTTATGGAAAATATAACACTTTAACACTTTAATAATTCAAAATTTAAGTTTTACTTACAGATTTTAAATCCTCTATAATTCAGTTGCATTTATCTATTTATTCATTTATCTATTTGTTCTTTTTTTGTAATTTATCATTATTTTTTCAATCTAATTTTATTCATGATTTACATAAACACTTCAAAACAAATGAAAAATTCATTTTCTTTTTTCAAAATTTTAAAAAGTATTTTGCTAATTCATGAGTAACATAAATTTTCTATATGAAACAAAAGTTACCTTTATTCGAAATACCTAAGATAAATGAGTTGTGTATATAAATGTAATTTTCCCCTCAAATGCATTTGATATACCCATTACCTTAATGAAATTCACCCGATTATTAGGAAACACTTATTTTAATTGAAACAGAAATTATCCGTTATGGAAATAAACATACTACCTTTTCACTGAAACGAGATCAAACATGTATGTCGATATTCAAACCGTGGATAAAAAGAATTGAAACAGGATTTTTTTTTAATAACATTTGTAAATGCCATGTATTCATGTCCAATTTACCATGTCTTAAAAAGATCTCTTTTCTTATTTCTAATTTGGGTAAATGGGCTCACTACAGTAGGTTAAATATTTAATATTACTTTATTGATCTATAATTGGGGCAAAAGTATCGAAAAGTAATTGAATACATATGCGTTTTAATCTTTTAATATCAAAGGCTTTTTTTTTTTTTTTTTTTTTTTTTTTTGAAAGTGAATTGATATGGACCAGAATAACAAATAGGTTTAATTAAAGTGGCTGAAAGATATATATGGATATGAAACTCGAATGAACATGAAATTAAAGGAAATTTAAAAATTAAGGATTTACATAGGTTGCGAAAACTAAAAACTAAATAAATAAATAAATAAATAAATAAATAATAAGAATTTTTTCTCTATTTTTCTTGTATTATATATATATATATATATATATATATATATATATATTTGTATAAAGTTTTATGCACATAAAAGAGCATCATATAAATAATATGTTATAAAATTACATTAAAAGTCTGTAAAATTCAGCCTCTGGGAGGTCTTGTTTCCGGAGACATCGGAAAAGCATCGCGCAGGACAACTCATGATATAGCTTTATCTATAATAATAATAATAATAATAATAATTTGTTAGCAGCTAAGTATAGCTCGTCTTGAAGGAAGTTTTTTTTTCTTTCTTTTCTTTTCTTTTCTTTTCTTTTTTTTTTTTTTTAATTGCAACTAATTTTTCAAGACTATATGTGGGTTAAATTGTACCGAAATTTCTACTATTTATGTATGCGGTTCTGCCAAAAATTCAGATTCAATTTTTCAAAATCTTTTGTTAAAGTGCAGCACGAGCTATACTATCTACTATCAGAAAATATGTACTGCGTTACCACTGTTCAACAAAATTGAAAAGTGTTAATGACTTGGGCTTGTCCGCCCGTTCGCGTCCCTTGAATATCCATGGAATTTTTTAAAACTCATATATACTATTAAAGTTTATTATCGAATGTTACCTATTAAATATAGAGTAAATAACACCACTGGTTTGTGTACAGAGATTTTCGAAAGTATAGAAAAGCGTTGCATTCTACATAAGATGTAACTCTATAAACTAAATCTTAATAACTGCCTTTTCGCTTGCCTTTTCGTTTACACTAAGCGTTTCAATACTTTCTAGCAATTTTTTAGAACGAATAGGATTTAAAGTATTTTATGTCTCTATTTGACTTTTTATCTATCTATCTGTCTATCTGACTGAGATTTGAGGAGCTTAAGTCCCTCTCACACAGTAATTTGTGTCAAATAGATCTGAGTCGAACACAGTTTACACCTATTTTTAATTTATTTTTGGAAATATATTGCACAAGATAGTTGTGTGATCGTCACATTGGGTTAT
The DNA here is from genome assembly GCA_963930645.1 of Salticus scenicus. NCBI lineage: Eukaryota > Metazoa > Arthropoda > Arachnida > Araneae > Salticidae > Salticus > Salticus scenicus. The sequence continues at coordinate 47,399,815 of OZ005653.1, forward strand.
TTGTATGTAATATTCATTTTTATATTTATTCTATTGTAGAATAAATGTTTTCTTAAGTGCACTGAAAAATATTTTGTTATAACACAATCATTATTAATAGCAAAATTTGGTGTCATAGACTCTTTTAGTCACGAAAAAATAAATAAATAAATAAATGTGAAATCATAGAAAAAAATTGTGGTGAAGATAAATAAATGTATCATTTTTTAAAAACTTTCACACTGTCTGTCAGTTGATTGCTTAATATACATATATTATGGCACCAAACATTTCCCCAAACCTCTGAAGTCACGTGCGTATAGAGATCGGCCTACGTCTCTGGCGCTGTTAAAAGAAGCTATACGGCACTCAGGTATACCCTCTCAGGTATACTGTGTCAGGTATACCCTCTCACATGCTTTTTAACGCTGTGCAGGGTGTCTTCAATCGTCTGACGACTGTAATTATCAGTGATGGAAATCACATTGAATAGCTGTATTAAAACACTTTTATTCATCTAAATGAAAGGTATTATATTTTATAAGTCTATTAATTGAACTCTAGCGCCACCTTTTGGTCAAAAATGTAACTAATACGCAATATATTTTTTAAAAACAAAAAAAAACCCGTTTTTCTGTGTAAACCGCTTCGTTTTATTGTATTTAGTTTAAAAATTATGAGGTTTTAAAAAGTCTAGTGATTTTTTAATCATCCGGTATTTTCTGATAATCTATGGATTTCATATAATAGTTTCACATATCTATTCCGATTACATATAAAATTAATAAATGTTACATCAATTTCTGAAGATTTCTGTCTTCATGAAACTCAAGGAACATTTATATTTATGAACAATCCAATTATTAATAATGTACTAAAATTAAAGTTATGTAATTATTACTGCAAAAATAATTATTTATACAGTATCTACCAGTAAGTATTCGGATACTTTCGAATTTATGCGATTTTTCAAATATCTAGAAAAATTCTGTAGGAATTATCTCGAAAGTTTCGGATAATAGGTAAAATGTTATAACTCATATATTTCAGCAAAAAGTTTGTCCTATAAAGAGGAAAGGGACCAGTAAAAAAATTTAACTCATGTTATAATGTTTTGCATTACGCTGTAAAAAGTTATGCATGAACAGCGTTTTGGCTGTAGCATTGATTATAAAGATTATTCTAATTATATGAATAAATTTTTATGAGATATGACGGCTTCTTTAATAAATTGAATTTTTTTTTTTTCTTTTTTAATTATAACATGTAGAGTATAAGAGCCAGTGATAAACCATGTTTAGGAAACTTCGCGTACTACATTAGACAGAGCATATTAAAATCGAAATGCAAAAATGTTAAACAGCTTAAGAAATATGAGTACTTTTACTAAATAATCTTTTAACTGCGCATGCGAGAGCTTTAAGAAATTTCATTCGCATAATTTAATAGTATAAAGTATTGAGCTACTTATATGAAAGCCCCCAAGAAAATATCGTGCAAATTCAAAAAGTTCTGAGAGATAGAATGAACAGAATTTCAGTTCCTTTGAAAACAAAAGTTAAAATAAAAGGTGTTTTACTCACATTTTTATTTTGATTCAACCAATATTCGCTGAATGTAAATAAATATTGACAAAAAACCCTATCATTATATGTATATATTATTATTATTATTATTATTATTATTATTTTAGAAAGAAACTGAAATTCTATTCATTCTATCTCTTATAACGTTTTGAATTTACTCGATATTTGCATGGAGTGTTCATATAAGTAGCTCAATACTTTTGGGTAATAAATTATGCAAAAGAAATATTTTAAAAGCTTCTCATGCGTAGTTAAAAATCATTTAGTAAAAGTGCTCATATTTCATAAGATGTTTAAAATTTTTTTTCATTGTTAATATTATCAATCATTAATATTATTAATATTTCATGAATATTATCAATCCATGCTTTTGTAAAAATGTGATCTATCATTTTATGTTAAAAAGTATTTTATTCTACAGACGTATAAAATTTTTATTATTTTTTCACTAAAACAGCAAAATCAAAACTTTTCTCGTCCTTTTAAAGTAAGTTGTTAAAAGCACATTAATGTCACAAACTTTATAAAGTTTATAAGGAAACAAAACTGACACTTTTCAGGAATGCGGAAACGTGTGAAATTTAGGAGTGAACTTAAAAAGATTGTCTCATGACATTTTAAAAGTAGAAAAAAATGTTTCTTCTGTTACTGAAGTTAAAATAAAATAAAATAAACATAAACATAAACATAAATAAAAACTTTATGTTTATTTATTTTTTTTTCCAAGGAAAATGAAAACATTCAATAGTTTTCTTACAATTAATTGTTAAGTAATAATCCATTGCATTCAAAAATAAAAAATAATCAGATTTTTATGCTAGAAAAGAAAGTTCAGATCCGAAATAAATAAATAAATAAATAAATAAAAGAAACCCCTGAGAGTACTTGCAGTTAATATATATATATATATATTATTTAAATAAACTGTAATTCGATATCTTACTTTCGAACATTTTGCGGCTGCGGTAGCCCAGTTGGTAGAGAACCGGGCTCGTAATTGGAAGATTGTATGTTCGGTACACGAGCCGGCCAAAGGCCGTTCTGTACATTGATTGTGGCTGGTGTACGTAAAATCTGTCGTGGCCGCAATTTCCTCCATGTTCCCATAAAAAATTATACCTCTGGGGATCACCGAAGCGGGAGAGCCATTACTTCCATGGAGGATCAAAGTTGTGATTGCATGTCTCCGGACTACCTCTAAGGGTGAAACCCAGACCGTCGCACTAGTGCTACGTAAAACCCATCCATCCATTTAACATTTTGCATTTAAGAAAATCCATGTTTAATTGTTGATATTTTTACCTTATATTTTAAAATATAGGGGCTATACATTTTTGGATAATTGAAAGCATGATTTTTTTAATTAAACTCATTTTAGTGTTATGTGTATACACACACACACACACACACACACACATATATATATATATATATATATAATGATTTATTAAACGTAGTAAAATCCAAACAATAGATACAACATGACTGAAATCACAAAGATCAATAAGAATGAAAAAAAAAAAAATGTATGTAGGCGAAGCCCAGGAAGGTGAAAAAAAAAATTATCAGGGGATGAAATACACAAAATGGGTCGTAATCCACGCTCTTTTTCCAGGAAACTTTTACAGATCAGAAATTACTGCCTCTTATGCTATTTATTCCTGCTTCTATGCTATTTATTCCTATGCCATTATTTTTATACAGAATTTTTTATCGCATTTTTATGGAGATGTACATTGTAATTAAATGTAGGATAGATTTTTTTTTTTTTTTTTTTTTTTTTTTTTGTATGTCTAATAATTTTTGGAAGCGTAAGTATAATTGCAATTGAGGTAAATGAGAAGAAAATAGAACTAGGCCAATACATTTTACTCTTACCCCACTTCAAAGAAAGTTCAAAATTTATGAAGATAATGGTGCAGAACCTTCACCGAAGTGATACCACATTCTCAATTAAATACACATATATATGAGTATATTTTTTATTTATATGAGTTTAATATATAAAAGTTACATTTAATATTTTATAAATATAAATATTTAATTCCCAGAATTGATTGACACATGTCAGAGAAATATTCGCTTTATAAGCGAACACAGCATTTGTCTGCTGGAATGATTAGCTTGTTGAGTGTGTTTTAAATCACATTAATGCTACGCTGCGGATAATTGGTCTGAGAATAAAGTCTATTGTTGATCCGGAACATGACATCACAATTTTGATCCTCTACGGATTGGATGGCTTCTGCGTTACGTTGACCCTCAGAGGTGTAATTTTGAGTGTGAACATATGGGTATATTGCGGTAACGACGGGTTTTACGTGCACCAACCGTTATTAATGTACACGACGGTCTTCGGCCGGCTCGAGTATAGAATCCGCATTCCTCCAAACAATGAGCTTGGCGCTCCATTGACCCCTGGGGCCGCGAGTCTTCTTGGAAAGACTTTTGTGTGTGGAAAAAAAAAAAAAGATAAAAAGAAAAAAGAAAGATAAATTAACTCAGGTATAAAAAATCGCGACAAAGTTTCTAGAAAAAGATTTGTAGGAGAATGCGCACGAAGCATGGTCATTTCTGTAAATAAAGAACCTAAAAATTGTAACTATGCAAATATTTGTTTAAATTAAAATTTTTCCTTTCATTTATTATGGAAATTTAACGCAAAATATTTAACTGCTAAGAGAAGTTCTAAAATATTGGCATTTTACATTGTAGTTGTAAAGTTTGATTTTACTTGCAAGCGAAAGTTTTTTTTTTTTGAAAATGTATCAAAAAGTTTAGTTTTCAAAAATATCTTAAATATAAGGCATTTTAAATTATATGCATATTTTATATTATATTGAGCAATATATATGTTTCTCTCTCTCTATCAATCTATCTCTCTCTATATATAAGTATGTATGCATAATCAAGTATGCATAATCAAGTATATTTCTGCGACATATATCTACAAAGGATAAATATATATATTTACAAAATGAAAACAGAGTATCGGAATCAGGACTCCATGTAACTCTTCAAACCATAGCCTCCTAAAATAGATGCCTGTTACGTAGCTTCGATACTTGGTAACAGTTGAAGAGGTAGACAGCGCCACCTGGTACAGATTGTGCGACCTTTTTATTTATCAGCCACCAAAAATTTTTAAAAGTGGGTTTTGATAAGTATAAAAGGCGAATGGAATCGAAGAAATGTCCATTATATATGTCATCTATAACTTCTTAAAATTATTGGTGACAGTTGAATAAAAAAGTCGCGCAATCTGTTCCAGGTGGCGCCGTCTACCGCTTGAATTATTGCCAATATTCCGATTCACGCGACAGGCATCTAGTTTAGGAGGCTATGTTCAAACAATCCTTTAAGCAGTTTTAAATGTGGTACCTGAGGCACACCATATTCTTGTCAACATCACAACGAAAGTGAAACAAACCACTTATTATGTGAATGTATGCATGATATAAACATTTACATTAAATTAATTTATATAAATTTAAAATGTTTCTATAAGAACATATGTCGAGAAGAAACAATGAATAACTTATTAATTTATTAATTAAAAAAAACTTTGTAAACCATTGTTTTAAAATTCTAGGCAACAAAAAAACATTAACTATTAAAATCTATAGATTAATTTTGTCTTGAAATTCAAAATGATTTAGGAAGCCAAAAATTTATAAGTAAGCAAAATTTAAAAAAAGTGCTTCCGGCTCATTCGGAAGGGTAAGTTGATTTTTTCTTTTTTTTTTTTTTTCCTGAAGTAGCCGCCGTTCTAAAATTGCGGCTGCAAATGATTAATGAACTTGGTAGAAATATTGATGTGGGTTATATGCATATGGGGTTATAAGCAAATAGGTTCATAAATGTCTTTTATGTGAATTTAAAAATCTCAAGTGACCGGCACTTGGATACAAGATGGCAAAATAAATTTGTCAGGTATAGCAAAGTGCTACAATTAAAACTCGCACTTTGCGGGTAAAACGTGAATCTGCTGTTTTAGGATTCAAGTCGTTTGAGTAATAGAGTTAGTGTCGATCCTAAGCTAAAATTGTAAATTGAAATACGCTAATATTTTGGAAACTGAATAGTATAAAAAGAGAAAGAAGATTGCTTTTGAGAGTCAGTTGGAGAGGGGTTAAAGTTAGTTGGAAGGAAGATTGTTTTGGAGTGTTAGGAGCGGATATAGTTGGATATAAGTCGAGTAGATAGCAGTGTCAGGAAATCCTCCTGCTAATCGAAAGATTACTTGACCTCATAAGTTAATGGAAGTGATTAAAAGTGGTTGGGATCATTTGTGAGTAATTAAGTAAAGTAACGGGGGTTATTTATTAATATCAAAGTATTTAAGAGGACTTCCCATTTTAAGTCGTAAGTTACTAGATGTTATTATAGTCCAGCGTCCCCCTTCTTATTTAAGCTCAATTAAAGCTCAATTTTTGTTATATATTTGGACTCTGTCATTTCTTCATAAATTAAGTATTTCATTTACAGCTCCAAGTCAATCTAAAGTTAATTACGTAAGTTTACAGCTTCAAGTTAAAGTTAAATAGAGGATGGAGAAGTTACGTTCTCCACATTGGCGCCCAAATTTGCTCGAATCCCCCCCCCCCCCCGAGCAAGTCTTTTTTGACGGCACTAATAGTGTGCTGCAATTTTTTGAGCAGCTAGAATATTTTTTCAATTTTCATAAAATCAATGTTAAAAACCACTACTCTTGGCTAGCCTACTCCCTAGAAGGAGAACCGAAACAGTGGCATAGATTAATCGCCTGCCATTCACTTGGGCCAAATCCAACGTATGATGATTTAAAACGCAAAGTTATCGATCTTTTCGCCACTCGGTATGATAAATTACGATTGGAACATGACCGTTCCCTACACCGTCACGAACGTCAGTGGGAAGCAGTAATAAACCCGGTGGAAAAACCACAAGAAATTATTAAGTCACAGGAAGCAAGCTCCTATAATTTAAACCAACCTAAAACTGGCGATGAAGCCGTTATTTCTAGTGAAAAAAGCTAAATGACATTTGAACTAAACGAGCAAACTTCGCCCTTAAACAGCGATACAAACCAATTTACGGCAGTTATTCAGAATTTTGCTACGGATACTAAATCCGAAAAATTATCTCGTGTAGCGACAGGAATTGTAAAAGGAAATCCTATTAAAATTACTGTGGCTGCGGAAACTGTTAAACTAAGCGAAAATATAAATTCAATAAATGATGCGGTTAATCTGGATAACAGTTTTAGATTTATACAGCCGACACAGACAATTATTTCTAGTGCGAATGTGAACGTAAAGTTTCAAAATGACCCGCCGATTAAACCAACGGAAAATGCAAGTATTTTAAAGTCGGCAATTTCAAACATCTATTTAACCTCCTGTGAAGTTTCCAGAAACTCTAGCAGCCCTGAATTTAAAAGCACGGAGCGAACGCAGTCCTCTGTGATAACTATGGGCAGTGATAAGGTGACGGGCCCGAAACCCCCTCACCACAAGAACCAGATTCAGAGTTTAAAACCTCCTCCGAACAGTGAAAAGGCTCTGGGTGCGAAACCCCCTCACCACAAGAACCAGATTCAGAGATTCAAACCTCCTCCGAACAGTGAAAAGGCTCTGGGTGTGAAACCCCCTCCTGAGAGTGACCATGCACCATGTTCGAACCCTCCTCAGGACACCAGCGATCCTGCAGCGTCTCACCTAAATCTGCAAGCCACCAACGCTGCAACTCTACAGGCCAGTCTGACCTGTATCTCTTTTGCTGATAACAAGGACTCAATTTGTCAGGTCGTATCGTTCAGTATTTTAGTTTTTCTCAAGTATTGGTTTATCAGTACTGTACTAAAATTTTCGACATGTAGAACTTTCTTCTGGACTTTCAATCATTATCTTAAATAGTTGAACTTTTTAAAATATCACAAATCTAAATTTAAACTTGCTGCATGAACTTTATAAAATTTAAAAATGCAAAATTTAAACGTATAGCATGCACTTTCATCTCTCGAAATTTCATGTACTGTTTACATGTCATAAATTTTTTTCTGTATATAATATATGCATGTATGTATGTTAATGTTTTTTTTTATTTCTAAGCCCCCACCAGCAGTTTTTGGTAAAAAAAAAAAAAACCTTTTTTGAACTTTTGTATAAACTTTCCCCCCTCTTTAGTTTTGAATTATCTATATATATGTATTTAAATGCTTTCTGTTTTAGCCATCACCTGCAGCGATTCGTAAGATACATTTTCTTACCTTTTGTATATAAATTTTCTCTCTAAGTTTTTACATGATCAATATGTATATACGCTACTACTTTTCTATTTTTTAGCCAATAACGGAGTATTGAAAACCTTTTTGAATAACTTTGTATATCTATCTATTCATTATATATATTTTTCTAAATGTCGTAAATTGTATAAAATAAACTTTTATAAGTGTATAAACATTTTTCTCTATAGTTTTGTAAATGTAAGGTAAAATATATGTACGTAAATATTTTTTATTTCTCAGCGATCAACTGCAGTTTTGAAAATTTGGTATCCTTAAATATGTTTTCTAAATGTTGTATAAAGTGTATCAAATGAATATTCTTATTGGAAACTTTTGTCTTTTTCGCTAAAAGTGTGATTACTGTATGAATATATTCGGATGGGGATTAAAAAGAGAATTTTTTTTTAAAAGCTATTCTGCATGAAAATTCGCGTTTAACAAATTAACCTTAATACACTAACACTGTAGTTTTTTTCCCTATGCAAATAGCATAGCTAAAACATTGCTTATGTATAAATTATGTCATTTACCTATATAAAAGTGTAGTGTACCTTTTGATTTATACGTTCAAAAGACTTTTGTATTTTAGAAGTTCTCTGATTCAAACTCTCCGTCCAGTCGTTGGTCTGAAAATCTACGCTGATGTTACTTTTGATGCTAAAGGAGGTGATTTTTGGACGCTTGCCAACGGATCCCTTTCAAGATTCGTATGAGAATGGTCAACTGAAATTTTTTTTGTTTTTGTTTTTTTGCGGATGCAGTTTCAAGTATTTTTCCTAGCCGAGGATACTGGACCTAGACTGGTCTGCAGTGGCTCTCAACAGTTCAAGTTTTTGCCAATAAAGACTTTCTTTTTTTTTTATCATTTTTGCACAATTTAAATTTGAATAATTACTGATTGCATTTTTTGTTTAAAGCGGGCCTGTACTGAAATTTTTTTAAATTAATGAAAATTTTTTTTTTCTTTCCATTTGTTTTAAGGAAAGAAGTACCTGTATTTCCCCGCTGTAATTACGCTGGACTATATATATCTTTATTTACCTAAATTGAGTACAAACGGTTTTCTGGAATAAAGCGTCTTACATTGAGCATAAGAAACATTTTTTTAAAAGCTATTTAAGCTACTTAAAATTATATGTAAGTGTCCAGTTTTTTGGCCCTGTACTCTTAAAAATTTTTTCACTATTAGATTTAAAATAGTTATTCTTGGGCAGTCTAGTTAAATTTAAGTTTCCCCCCTCTTTTTTTTTTTTTTCTTTTTCTAAAACATTATGTAGTTGAATTTTAGCAGTCAGTCACTGCAGCTAACTTTTCTTTGCATAGTATTGCAATAATTTAAAATTTGCACCGGTAAAAACCCGTTGGGGGATTTTTTCCGCGAAATTTTTTTTCGGGGGAGGAACTGTCAGGTATAGCAAAGTGCTACAATTAAAACTCGCACTTTGCAGGTAAAACGTGAATCTGCTGTTTTAGGATTCAAGTCGTTTGAGTAATAGAGTTAGTGCCGATCCTAAGCTAAAATTGTAAATTGAAATTCGCTAATATTTTGGAAACTGAATAGTATAAAAAGAGAAAGAAGATTGCTTTTGAGAGTCAGTTGGAGAGGGGTTAAAGTTAGTTGGAAGGAAGATTGTTTTGGAGTGTTAGGAGCGGATATAGTTGGATATAAGTCGAGTAGATAGCAGTGTCAGGAAATCCTCCTGCTAATCGAAAGATTACTTGACCTCATAAGTTAATGGAAGTGATTAAAAGTGGTTGGGATCATTTGTGAGTAATTAAGTAAAGTAACGGGGGTTATTTATTAATATCAAAGTATTTAAGAGGACTACCCATTTTAAGTCGTAAGTTACTAGATGTTATTATAGTCCAGCGTCCCCCTTCTTATTTAAGCTCAATTAAAGCTCAATTTATGTTATATATTTGGACTCTGTCATTTCTTCATAAATTAAGTATTTCATTTACAGCTCAAAGTCAATCTAAAGTTAATTACGTAAGTTTACAGCTTCAAGTTAAAGTTAAATAGAGGATGGAGAAGTTACGTTCTCCACAAATTGACAAACAAATATATCAAATGCATTTGTGAGGTAAGTCTAATATACAAATTTAGTACAAATTAATTCAGAATTTCAAATGTTTTCATTTTGATAAATTAAGTGGCCGCCACTTGGATCGAAATTACGGAGCAAGTTGTTCAGTGATATAATCCAAGATATTTGTAAGATAATTCCACTGCCCAACTTTGGTTCGAATAAATTCAGTATTTAAAAAGTTACCGCGATAACAAATTCTCAAGTGGTAGTGTTCAAGTGGTCGCAACTTGGAAACAAAATTGCGGAGAAATTAGCCCACCAAAACATACATATTTCAATGATAAAACCGTTTTTCAACTTTGGTTCGAATTAATTAAGCATTTCAAAAGTTATCGTGATAACAAGTTTTCAAGTGGCCGCCACTTGGAAACAAAATGATGGAGCAAGTTGTCCATCAAACTCATCCAAGATATTTGAAGCATAATTTCACTGCTCAACTTTGGTTCGAATCAGTGCAGGATTTCAAAAGTTATTGCTGTGACAAATTTTCAAGTGGCAGTGTAAGCGGCTGCAACTTGGAAACAAAATGGTGGAACAATTTGCCCAGCGAAATTATCCAAGATATTCGTATGATAAGTTCACTGTCCAACTTTGATTTAAACTAATTCAGTATTACAAAAATCATCGTGATAAGACATTTTCAAGTGCTGTGATTTCAAGTGAAGACCACTTGATAACAAAGAAGCTAATTGAGATGTCCAGCGAACTTATCCGACATATTTGAAGAAAAATCCACTAACCAAATTTGATAAAAATAGATTCATTATTCAAAAGATATCATAATGACAAAATTTACAAGTGGCCGGCACTTGGAAATAAAATGGAGGAGCAAATTAACAGGTAAACTTATCCCAGATATTTGAACTGTAAGTTCACTATCCAACTTCGGTTTGAATCAAGATTGGAATATTTTTAACTGGCAGCTTGAATTCCAGTAGTCGTAACTTGGAAAATAAATGTCGGAACAAGTTGCCTAGTGAATTCATCCAAGATATTTATGTGATAAGTTCACTGTCCAACTTTCGTTCGAATCGAATCAAAATTTAAAAAGTTATCATGATTATAATTTTTAATCAGTGATAACCCGATTTCAAGTTGTCCCGCTTAGATTATAACATCCGCACTTTGTGATAAAAATGTTGGATAAAGTTCATTAAAATTATAAACATGGTTTACACCATTATATGGTCTATGTATACATCAAAATTCAAGCTAATCCAATCTTAAATACGATTTTTACAATGTGGATTAGAAATTTTCAAGTTTCCGCCACATGAAACAAAAGGAAAGAGCACCTTGGTTAACGAACTAATTCAAGATATTTATAAGATAAGTTCGCTTTCCAAATTTGATTCGATTTGGAGTATTATTTCGGAAGTTATCGTGATGAAAAAAATTTCATTACAGATAGATAGGTAGATATATAGATAAACGAAGTGATTGTAATGGTCGATTTCTAAAGATATCAACCAAAAAAAGAATACCCTTCACTTTTTATAAATTTTTTAAATGTCTTTAGACATATGGGCAACCGGTAATTTGATGTGCTTGTCCTTTCCTTGATAGTAGCTGTGAAAATTTTGCTTTATTAGAAAATAGACATTGGTAATTTCTGTTAGGTATCTTATTATTTTACTAGAAAGAATAACAGTTGAGAGGATTTGAGAGATAGATGATATGATTCATGCACATAGAAACTAACATGATTACACACCATGACTTTTTTTTAATATTAAAATATCGCAGAAATGTTGAAATATAACCATTGATTTTAATATCTGGTAAAGTTTTATCCCCAAATTCGTGATAATTTGCTTTTCAAAATTCCTTGTTGTATCAAAATTATGCTTTTTATCACGTATGGTCTTCACATAGTATCAAATACAGTTACATTCTATATGTGCAAATTCTAAATCCTTGATATGCGTATATAAGCATGATACTTAATAATAATAGTAATAAATTTGGTGATCTGCAGATCAGGAGCCTCAACGCCCTATTTGCATCACGCATTATTCAATAGATTATTTTTATTTATTCTTTATTATATAATATATATATATATATATATATATATATATATATACTAGCAGACCCGGCCACGCGTTGCTGTGACTAAGTTATACGTTGAATTATACGGCTGTAAACTATTTAGTACAGTTAAATTATTATTTACGAACAAAGACGAAAACGTTGTAGCCGATGTAAAAACCCACAGGGTTGAGATTTGAAACTTAGGTCAAAATTTGGAAGCGATTGATAAAAATTTTCGTAGTGTTGATATTAAGCACAAATTAATTTTATTGTAGGGTCCTATAAATTTTAATGGAGAAGTGATATATATTATTTCTAATGCTACTTTGGATAAAATTGCTAAAATGACTAATATATAAATTAAATTCTATTAAAATTCTATTAAAATAAAAGTATAAAAGAAACAGACGATTTTAAAATCAATTTTTATGGAGGAGTGAAATATAATATATGCTATAATGGATAATTTTACTATTAAATGACCTCATCATTTTAAATATTTTAAAGAGGGCAACAGCTGTAGTTATAAAAGGGAAAACAATAAGGCTAAACCAGAAAAATAAGTAAATTTTATAAATATTTTAAAACTTTAAAATTGGAAATCTTATGAAATATTGGACATTTAAAGTAAATACATGTATCATTTTAAATACAAAAAGATTTTGGAAAAGTTTAGTGTATTTTAACGAAGTGATGAGAAGTTTTTGAGTATGTTAAAATTTTAATAGTAAATTCAAGTCAATAAAGATGGGAAACATTGAGGATTAAGATAAGAATAATTATAAGATTTAAAAAAAAAAAAAAAAAAAACTTTTTATATACCATGCTTTTAAATTTTAATATACTAATAATATACAAATTAAAAGGAAAATGATAAATATTCTATCATAGTTTGAAGTCAAATTTGTTTTCAAATGTCTAAATAAAATATCTGATGTAAGATACTAATATTTTGCAGCGGAATAGATTTCATTTCTGTCATCCTTGGCGAAAAAAAAAGAATATCGCCAAATTATCTGGCGAAAATATTTAATTCCTTTCAAAAATCATGGTTATTTTAACAACTTATATTAAAAGAGTAATGAATAATATGAAACAATATTTCGTACAATACATATTACATGTCATACATACGTACAATGAATAATACATATTACATTTCGTACAATGCATACATCTGGCATGTATATTTTCGTGTTACGCTTTTGATCGCCAAATAATAATAATAATAATAATAAAAGCCAAGGGCGACAGAGTTTAAAAATTTAAAATTAAAATTTTGTCAATTTGACAGCAAAATAATTCAATCTAACACCCGCGATAACTACTACATATATATACCCAAATATAAGGATTAAAATCGGGAAATAAATTTCCTCGATTTTTAATAATTTCTTACAAAAAATCCAGTGGGCAATTAACATAGGAAATCTTTTTCTTGGCTGCACAGACGGTCAGTGAGTCACACTTCGCTTGCGTATAGAACTCATAGATATAGTATAGCATATATAGAATAGAGTGATCATTGGGGAGAAAAAAGTTATTCCTTTTCATTTGGGAAAAGACGACGTTTTTACCAAAATATGGCCGTCTTTCCCCGAGTGAATACACACGGGAATACATACTAATATTTTAGCAAATAAAATTTATGAATAATTTATTTGCTAAAGGGGAATGGAAGACTCCAGATACAGTTTCAAATTCATATTTCTTTCTTTCTTTTCTTTTCTTTTCTTTTTTTTTTTTTTTTTTTCAATACCACTTAATGGCTGTTTCCAAAGCTTTTATTTTTTATCTTTTTTCGGCATCAAAAATCTTTCTACGATAACATGGGGATGAGAGATCTATATATATTACTATATCTATGATAGAACTACATTAGCACTTTATCAATGTGTATAAAATCTTTAAATTGATTATGACGTCAATTTTCGTGAGATGCATAATTTAACTTTTTATAATTTTTTAACGTTCACGTTTGATTAAATGTATTTATTTTTATGTCGAAAGAAAATGAACTCGTATTTTTTTTTTTTTTTTTTTTTTTTTTTTTGGCAACAATTAAATTAATGGAACTCACAGATATTTTGGAGCAACTTTAATAAAGGTCTATAATTAACAAATAATTGCAATAAAACAATATTGTGACAATAAATTGAGATAAAAACTATCCTATCTCTCAAGTTGGATCAAACTGCACACAGTGTGCAAAATTTCATCAAAATCAGTTCCTTAGTTTAGGAGTTTACCCCGGACAAACATCGTGACACGTAATTTATATATATATACAGATTAAATTATAAAGTTTTGATCAATGAAGCACAAATAAGTAAAAAACAGGATTAATTTCACTGTATTATCTTCATTATAATATGAATTCAATTTACACTTCAGTCTAAGTAACACGTGGCCGGCTATGCTAACACCAAAAATTTAAAAAGTGGAAATAATTGAATTATACGAAATTTATTAATAGGTTAAAAAGTTGAAGATTCTTTGTGTAGATGGCAGCACCAAATATATTTCAGCTTTCATTTTAACCCAGTCGAAAGGTATCGACATCTGTTAGAATCATTTGGAGTTAACAGATAATTGTGACTGTCAAATAATAACAGACAAATAATTAGCAATAAATTAAAATTGCGACTATAATTTGAGATTTAAACTATCCTATCTCTCAAGTTGGATCGAACTGCACATGGTGTGCGAATTTTATTATAATCGGTTAAGTGGTTTAGGAGTCCATTGAGGACAAACATTGTGACACGAGATTTATATATATTAAGATATATATGTATATATATATATATATATATATATATATATATATATATATATATATCTTTCATTGTATAGCCACCTGTATATTTATGTATATAGATGTGTTCTTTATAAATACATTTCTTGTATTAATTCCCTGTAATTCATAAATACTTGTACCAAATTTCATGCAAAATCATTACGTAACATATCGGAAATACTTTGTGTAACCTTGTAAATGAATTATTAATTCTGTGCTCACACTTTTCCACTGAAAAACATTCTTTTAAAGTTCTAATAAAATGTCATTATATTTAATGGGGCTTAACCATGTTAAAATACATTTTTAAGAAATACCGCCTATAAACCGTAATAGTACGAAATTCTTTTATGTATCCCGGAAAACAAAAGCCACAGTAATAATATACACTTAAAAAGAATACGCCTATTTAATTCATGGTAACTCATTAACATTTCAACCTGATTTGGTATCATTTAGAGGATTACAGTACGTCATCGAAATTCTTTTGTAAGGTCCCGTAAATAAATTATTTAATCTATAAATATTCTTTTTTTAGAGTAAACATGCTTTTAAGCATCTTTATATTGTACGTTAATACCATTATGTTGAATGCAGCATAAATGCGTTAAAGTGCGCTTAAATAAAAATTTCTTCATAGGGTCTAATGTCACGAAATTCTTTTGTGTGTCTCCGTAAACGATTTATAAACATTGTATACACCAGTAAAAACGATTCAGCTTATTCTACATTTTTCGTGAATAATTGTTCGAAATTTGACATAATTTGGATGATTACGTGATTTTGTCGGAACACTTTTGTAAAGTCCTGTATATTAATTAGGAAGCCTAAGAGCACATACATTCTGCAGAAAACATAATTTAAGCATCCCAGTAATGTGCACTAATTTCATTCTGTTAAATGCAGAGTAACAATGTTAAAATTCGTTTAAATGAAATTCACTCTGCAGACTGTAATGATAAGAAAAACTTTGGCGTATCCCTGTACACAGCCCATAAACAATATAGACATAGAAATTATACAGCTATTTCTGTACAGAGGCTGAACGTAAATACCTATCTGCAAGTTAGTCGGAGGATTTTTGCGGCCTTTAGACGTACACACAAATTATATCCATAGGCCGTAATGATGAGACAAACTTTGGTGTTTCCCTGTACACGAACTACAAAAGGAATACACATCCAAAACTATACAGCTTATTCCAGTAATATGCACTAATTTCATTCTGTTGAATGCAGAGTAACGATGTTAAGAAATTTATACAGCTATTTATATACAGAGCCTGATCTTACGTACCTATCTGCAAGCTAATCGGAGGATTTTTGCGACCGTTATAGAGGTACATACAAATTCTGTCTATAGGCCGTAATGATATGAAAAACTTTGGTGTGTCCCTGTACACGAACTACAAATGGAATCATCCAAAACTATACAGCTAATTCCATGTGGCTCCTAAACATGTGTGTCAAATTGCAAGTCAATAGCATGATTTTTGTGGTCGCTATCGCGTGACAGCCAGACAACCACACAGATGGAACCTAAAATCTTTTTGAGTCTCAACAATTAGGCCTCCACTGACGTTTTGGCAATAAATAGATTTCCGCAAGAATTACTGTAACATGAATTTTAAAGCTATTGCTGCTTGCTTTATACTTAGTTTTAACACTTTAATGGCATTAATTCTGTAATTTAACATTTTTAATACTTTAATAACATTTATATTCAATGATTAGCTTGTAGTTTTATGTGTTAAACATATATTATAAAAAAATATATATGGCCTTGCACAAAGACATACTTTTTCTATGAATTATAAATATTATATGTGATATGTTAAAATGCATCTGAAGGAATGACCCGCGTGTTCTTTGACAATTATATGTGCAAAATAATAAAAATTGACAATTTTAAATATTTTTTATTATACTGCGCAACAATGAAGTATACCATTATTTAACTTTACTTCTTAAATGCTGTGGTAAACATATGGACAATGTTCCACATCCAGTGCAACGATTTAGCTGGAAATTGAAAAACATGACTGAAATCTTCTGAGTTACCACTCATTTTTTCAGACAATAAAAACACAAATCATTAACTATAATCTAAGTTCATACAATTTCTTTAAAACCTGCGGAGTTTAACGTATTTCCTCAACAGAGTTTAACGGAGTTTAACATGGAGAAAAACGTGATTCTTTAGACGTGAATAAATATATCTACATAATGAAAACAGTGTTTCGGCATTAAAACTCTGTATTATACTTAATTTGGGTGTGGTACATGACTCACAAGATATTCTTGTCAACATTACTGAGTAATAGAAATAAAACATTTATTATATGAAAGAATGCATGAAATGAATATTAAAATCTACATTAATTGAACTTATATAAAATTAAAACGTTTCTACAATAACTTATGGTGAGTAGACAAACTGAATAATACTGTAATTCGTTGATTTTAATGAATTTGTAAGGTCCTGCATTATATTTCACGCAAGAAAAAATATTTATTAATAAATTCAGTAAATTAATTTTGTTCTGAATTTCTAAAAAAAAAATATTACGTCTAATCATTTTAAAATTTTAAATTATTGAAATTTATTTGTATTGAAATTGTAAAAGGATCGGAAAAAAATTTGTAGATTTTAAAAGTTTTTGTTATATTACATAACAATGGAATGTACAATTACCTTTTATCCTTAATGACTGTGGTGAACATATGGACAACGTACCAAACTATTTTGCAACCAATCAGCCTGAAACAATTTCGGCCTGTTTTTCAGCAAGTGTCTGTAATAACGTTCAATAAAAATTAAACAATTAATTGTGCATTTAATTTTTTTAGAATGATTCATATTACAATTTGTATGAATAATACATTTATATCCTTGAAAGTATGCATCATCTGTGTATAGTAAGGAAATGCACATATAATGTGTATTTCTTCATAATATGCAACCTATGCTTACTCTTTAGCAATTCCACTTGAAGTTCCCGTCTTTTCTGTCTAAAGAAGTATTTTAACTATAAATTCGTTCTAAAGAAATCTTTTAATTTTAACTATATTAAAAGATCGTATTAAAATATAACATTTATTGCAAGATCTACTATTTTTTTGTCTTATTTCTTTTTATGTAAATTTGTTACATTTCGATTCATAACGACACCATTTAATTCAATTTTGACATACCATAATGTAAAAATATAATCTGTATATATATATAAATTACGTGTCACGATGTTTGTCCGCGATAAACTCCTAAACTAAGGTACCGATTTTAATGAAATTTTGCACACTGTGTGCAGTTTGGTCCAACTTGAGAGATAGGATAGTTTTTATCTCAATTCATTGTCACAATATTTTTTTATTGCAATTATTTGTTAATTATAGACCTTTGTTACAGTTGCTCCAAAATATCTGTGAGTTCCATAAGTTTAATTGTTGCCAAAAAAAAAAATCACGAGTTCATTTTCTTTCGACATAAAAATAAATACATTTAATCAAACATGAACGTTAAAAAATCATAAAAAGTTAAATTATGCATCTCACGAAAATTGACGTCATAATCAATTTAAAGATTTTATGCACATTGATAAAGTGCTAATGTAGTTCTATCATAGATATAGTAATATATATTGATCGATCATCCCCATGTTATCGTTCAAAGATTTTTGATGCCCCCCAAAAAAATTTATTTGGAGTTTTTCATTCACCTTTAGTAAATAAATTATTCACAAATTTTATTTGCTAAAATATTCATATGTATTCCCGTGTGTATTCACTCGGGAAAAGACGGCCATATTTTGGTAAAAACGTCGTCTTTTCCAAAGTGAAATAAAGGAATCACTTTTTTCTCCATAATGATCACTCTATATATACTATACTATATCTATGAGTTCTATACGCAATCGAAGTGCGACTCACTGACCGTCTGTGCAGCCAAGAAGATTTCCTATGTTAATCGCCCATTGATGTTTTTGTAAAAAATTATTAAAAATCGAAGAAATTTATTCCCCGATTTTAATCCGTATATTTGGGTATAGAACATAGATACGTATAATAGCAGGAGACTTGGCGTTGGAATATTAAAACAGGAATGAACTACTACGTCAGAAACGCCAAAAAAAATTATTGAGGTGCATACAGCTGTTTCGGTAGCCTAAAGCGTACCGTCATCAGTGCAAAAAAGAAATTCATTGAGTGCAAAAAATTCTTTTTTGCACTGATGACGGTACGCTTTAGGCTACCGAAACAGCTGTATGCACCTCAATATATATATTTTTTTTTTTTTGGCGTTTCTGACGTAGTAGTTCATTCCTGTTTTAACATAGATACGTATTAGTTATCGCGTGCATTAGATTGAGTCAGTTATTTTACTGTCAAATTGACAAAATTTTAAATTTCTAAACTCTGTCGTCCTTGGCGTTTTTTTTTTTTTTTTTTTTTTTTTTTTTTTTTGTATTTGGTGATAAAAAGCGTAACACGAAAATATACATGCCAGATGTATGTATTGTACGAAATGTAATATGTATTATTCATTGTACGTATGTATGACATGTAATATGTATTGTACAAAATATTGTTTCATATTATTCATTACTCTTTTAATGTCAGTTGTTAAAATAACCATGATTTTTGAAAGGAATTAAATATTTTCGCCAGATAATTTGGCGATATTCTTTTTTTCGCCAAAGATGACAGAAAGGATATATTTCGCTGCGAGATATTACTATCTTATATCCGATATTTTATTTAGACATTTGAAAACAAATTTGACTTCAAACTATGATAGAATATTTATCATTTTCTTGTTAATTAGTATATTATTAGTATATTAAAATTTAAAAGCATGGTATATAAAAAGTTTTTTTTTTTTTTTTTTTTTTTTAATCGTATAATTATTCTTATCTTAATCCTCAATGTTCCCATCTTTATTAACTTGAATTTACTATTAAAATTTTAACATACTCAAAACCTTCTCATCACTTCGTTAAAATATACTAAACTTTTCCCAAAATCTTTTTCTATTTAAAATGATATATGTATTTACTTTAAGTGTCCAGTATTTCATAAGGTGTTCTATTTTAAAGTTTTAAAATACTTATAAAATTTACTTATTTTTCTGGTTTAACCATATTGTTTTCTTTTTTATAACTACAGCTGTTGCCATCTTTAAAATATTTAAAATGATGGGGTCATTTTATAGTAAAATTATCCATTATAGCATATATTATATTTCACTCCTCCATAAAAACTGATTTTAAAATCGTCTGCTTCTTTTATACTTTCATTTTAATAGAATTTTAATATAATTTCTTTATATATTAGTCATTTTAGCATTTTTATCCTAAGTATATATCACTTCTCCATTAAAATTTATAAGACCCTACAATAAAATTAATTTGTGCGTAATATCAACACTACGAAAATTTTTATCAATCGCTTCCAAATTTTGACCTAAGGTTCAAATCTCAATCCTGTGGGTATTTACATCAGCTACAACGTTTTCGTCTTTATTCGTAAATAATAATTTGACTGTATTAAGTAGTTTACTGCAATATAATTCAACGTATAACTTAGTCACAGCAACGCGTGACCGGGTCTGCTAGTATTTTTATAGAAAATTCTTGTTTTTTTTTTTTTTTTTTTTTTTTTTTCGTTTTGTATTCATTTGTTACCTTTCAATTCATGTCGATATCTTTTAATTTAATTTCGACATATTTTTATATTAAATATAGTATAATAAGTAAATTACTAGTATGTTATATTATTAATGAATATTATAGAATTTGTTATGTACATCCCGTTTCATTGCTGTGAAAAATACAGGATTTCGTTGGCCACACCCAAAATAATTTGAAAAATTGCTTAGCAGAGGAAACAGTTTGATTAATTCTGTAATATTCGATTTTTTGTGCGAAATAAAATGTTCGTCTATGAGAACTGATCTTTTGTTTGCATAAAGAAGGAATGTAGATTATTTTTTAATCACTTTAAAAACATATTCTGGTCAATATTTTTTAATATCCAATTGCGAACAACTAAATAAAATTAAATATATTTCATTAGAAATAATATATTTTTATGTAATTTCGCAAAATTTAATATAAATAACCTAGGAAGTGTTATATTATTGTTTATTTTGTTTGTTTGTTTGTTTTTAGAAAGGGGTGGGGGAATAATACAAAATCTCTGAAAATTAATTAAACAAAAACAGAACTCTTGTTTATTATAATACCTTTATTTAAAAATAATCTTAATAATTTTGTTCTGTACTATTTTTACAGAAATATTGTAAAATTTAGTTATACACGTAATCATAATATTTTCGTTTAAATACTTCTTACAGATTATTCCGAAATAATAATTCAATTTTTTTGTACAAAGAAAAATAAATATTTCAGTAGAGATTATATAAATCGAACAATTTGTTCTATAAACGTATTTAAAATTTGAAAAGTTAGAATCTGTCATTTCAAATCGAACAGTTGATAAATTTAAAGTTAAAACTAAATACTATTTAGTGAGTTCGTAAAAATTATCTTGTCCATGAATCGGAGGTATAATTTTCATTTTAATGTGCTATAGTCCTACCACTGAGATACCCAGGGAAATTACCAGCTATGGCATTTCGGTGCAGATTGATATTGTACTCGAATTTTGCAGATTAAAGTGTTTGAACAAAAAGAGATACAACCCAACCTATGAATACATGAGTCACATAACTTTTGTCTATCTTTTCTATCGACTTATTTAACCAAGACACTGATTAATTTTCCTGTGGTAACCAAAGAAGGTAATAATTAGAGCCGTTTTTAAGATAGCGATTTTTAGAGGACGCAGGTGACTTATTAGTATATATATCATATAATAGTTGCTATTTAAATTTATAATGAAATAGAAATTTTCCATTACATGCAATATTCGAGTAATGAAGTTAAAAATCTATAAAGTGATATTATAAAATATGTTAATTTTTCACCGTAAAATAAATTATGAAATGGCTATATATTCGTTACAAGCATACAAATATAATGTATGTCTTCACAATAAATAAAACAATATAGAAAAAATAGACATGCTTGTGTTGTTAAATATTTACTTCCGGTATCATTAAGGTTTAAAATGATAGTATAATATTAAAAATGTAAAGAGAAAAAAATATTAAAAAATGAATTTTTAATTTTGACAATTCACGCTACAGTATTTTTTTTTTTTTTTTAGAAAAGGGGGAGGGATTAGCAAAGTTAGATTTTAAAAAAGCAAAAAGGGATCGTTACCATTGGCTGAGCATTCCAATCATTTACCAACTAAGCTACAATCCTTATGCTTTATTTAACTTACCTTCCTTTATCCTTTACCAATTAAGCTATTGTCAACATCTGTTCCAGACAACTCGAACATATAAAGTTCGTTCTTATTACTTTTTTTTTTTTTTTATCCTTATACAAATAAAGACAAATTTAAAGATGAAATTTTATATTTCACTCCGTAACACAGACCTTGAAAAATAATGTTGCAAAATTTCATTTGATATTTTTAGCCGATACATACGTTTTTTGATATGTTGAAACCGGAAATGAACCCAGTTTTTTCTCTATCACGCATACATTTTTCATCAATCCGACGCAATTTATGATTAAGTATATTTAGTAATGGAAATGTATTATAAAAGTTCATAAAATCACATTGCTAGAAGAATCACGGAAGATATTCGATAGACATCGTATATTCGAAAAAATCTATAGATAGAGAAAACTGAATTTTCAAAATATTGGCAACAATACTAGACTAATAAATTAATATGCTCACTGCATCTTCTCGAAAAGTATAGTGTTAATTTTCCAGGATCACGCTTGAAAACAATGTTACAGCTATGCAAATGTATTTAAATAAAGAAAATAAGATTTTATCACTGGTTTGAAATAATTCTATTATAAGAAAGTTAAGATAAGAGATGAGATGATATTTAAGTTAAACACATTTACTTTGTTGATTTACCCATATCTCAATTTGTTCCTTTATGCTTTTTTTAAACAAAATTTTAGTTATGTATTATTATTTATTTTTTGTTTCACAATCTGATTTTCATTAAAAAATAAATAAATAAATAAAATTTTGTTTATTTATTCCATATTTATACTTAAAAATTTACATTGGTAGTTTAATCATATAGTCATTAGTCCGGTTTTATGTCATTGCTAGCTTAGCCCACTGGATGGCAGGTTTTTCAAAATTCTCAACTTGGGACAGTATTCCGTATTCACTTTGAAAGTCTCTACCATTCATAGTGCAATTTTGAGCGTTAGTAAAAACAAATAGAGCCAATTAAATTTTTATTTCATTGTTAATTGACATTTAAAAAGTTTGTATTAGATTTTTAACTTCATGGCACCCAAAGCCAACATTTATAGGCATAACCAAAGACGATAAAATATTAAAATATAAAGTATAATAAAAATGAAGAATGTGTATAAAATGTTAGATCTGTGCGCAGTTGTTTCATTTTAAAATATATTTGTGTGTTTCATTTTAAAATGTGTATATGCATATACATATGTTAAAATAATTTGAAAGTAAAGCTATACGTTAAAAAATGCATATTTATATACATTTTTCAAAAGAATCAAATAAATTTTCATCAAAAGAAAGAAATTCTAATTTTTACTGTAGATTCAATTTCTTAATGCTTCACTAAAAATAAAGACATCGAGTTTCGTAATACGAAATAAATGTTGTTTTCGAAATTAAAAAGTTAGATATTTTTTTCGTATAGCAACAAAATATCTGTCACTATAAAAAATAAAATATGTCACGAAATAATCTTTTTGAGTTCTCCCTAAAATTTTTACACTTTTCTTGATTTCTGAAAAGTGTCAGAATCTATTGACGCCGTATAAACTTCATAAAGTCTCTGACATTAACTTAGTTTTTAACAACATGCGTTAAAGAAAAGAAAGTTATTTTCTTCTCTATTGATATTAATGGTTAAATTTTATTGTTTTAAAGCATAAAAATATCTTATAAAAGCTATTTTTAAGATGTACAATTTTAGAATATATTTTTATATATACTAAATTTTAAAGACTACATTTAAAAACTGTTATTTTTGCTGTGTAATTTAAGCTAATTAATATTATTTCTATACCGTTTTAATATTCGAACCTCACAATTTATGTTTTTCTGCATTCAATAAAGATAAGGAGCATTAATGCAAACGTTTCAGAAATAATATTTAATCCCCCATCATACTACAGATATGAAAACTTAACAATTCCCCCCAAAAAATTAGACTTAGTTTATTTTTTTATTTTTTTTTCCTTGACAGTTTTAGACAGTTTAATGTGTATGTATTCTAAAAAACAAAAATATTTAAGTGGTTTCTGACTTTAGTTTAGTTAGATTGCTAGTTTGATAGCTCTTTAGTGTGTTAGTTTGTTAGACTTTGAAGATATTATATCAAGAACAAATGTTCTTGAAGAGCTCAGATCAATTTAATAATATCACTTGTGATGGGTCTAAGTATCCTATTGATTCTTAATATATTACTTAAGATAATTTCATATAGTATCTTAAATTTATTATTTTTGTACTATAAAAGAATATAGAAAAATTCCGCTTAAACAGGCATAATGCAGACTATTTTCATAACAAAATTGTTATACCAGTTTCAAAATATTATTTATTACTGGAATGAACGACATTAACTATGAGCAATTTACTTTATAAAGTTCGTCAGAAGCTCGAAATTTAAAATATTTTAACACAACCGAATAGAACAAAATTTCACATACATTATGCAGATTACTGCTTAGTAAATAGTATATAATTGCAATAACATAGACATAAAATTAGAATAACATAGAAAAAAAAAATTAGAATAACGTAAATTTATCAGTGTACGGATGATAACCCTTTAGGTAAAGCATACACGCTTCACTTAATAGGATACCCTCCCTCAAATTTGATAAAATTATCAACCTTCGACCGTGCACGGTAATTGTAAAAGTTAATTTTCATTGAAATTAATATAAAGGGTTTTCCATTAAGAGTGATACAAAAAAAAATAAATAAATAAATAAAAAAATATTTAGTGAGACCCTTTTTTTTTTTTTTTTTTTTTTTTTTTTGAAAGCTTACATTATGCTATCATTAAGTATGAAAACAATATCGTTCATGTGAGCACCAAGACTGCTCTGTACATACCGCGTTCTGTGAACCTAATTTTCTATCACTCTTTCACATAAATTTGGTGTTATTTTACGAATAACACGTTCAATGTTGGTTTTTAATTGCTCAATTGTTATTGGATTATGAGCATAAACTTGTGACTTAACATATCCCCAAAGAAAAAAATCCCAATCGGTCGAGTCGATTAACTGAATAATGTCGTCCATGAATTCTTCTCAAATTTCTCTCAGTATTCACAGATGAACACTGATTTTGATAAAAATTATCTGATGTGTCACTCTCACGACTTTCTCTTATCCTGAAATTTAATACTATCAATACAGGTTGGAGATTAAGAGGTAAGATAACAAGTACTGTTATGTAAACCTATGTTAAACAATTCAAATTAGGCTTCGGGAGAGTTTTATATGATAATTAGTTCTGTGTGATGGGGGGCTACCGACCCCCTCAACCCCCCGTTTCATTAATGCACCTACATTTATATAGAATTTAATTCGGTTATTAAAAAATAATTCTGTTTAAAAAAAATAATTTATTAAAATTATTATTTAAAAAAGTTATCTTTTATGATAATGCAGACGATTTCCATATTAGAGAAGTGTATAACATCAAACATCCCCAAAAAGTCCATTTTATTCTCAATATTAAAAAAATAATAATACGATTTTTTTCTAACTTTTTTTTCGTTAAAAGTAAAAAAAATCCATAACTTTGTTTTAAATTATCGCAGATCGATGGTTCAACCATTCGTTTTAAAGGTATTAGCGAGCTCTTTTGAAAGATACCCATCATGAAAATTTACTCCCCTCGAGGGGGGACTTCACCCCCAGGGGGTGGAGGTGAGGTCTTACATACACAATTTTTTTTCCCAGTTAACTATCTCTATTACAAAAAATATATATTCATTTCATTTGGTTATGTGCAGTCTATAGACGTTAAACTCTACTTACCTGCAATTTCCCCCATAGACGTAATGTATTAGAATTATCTTGATTGTCCCTGTACACGAACCATTTGCTTGATCTTAACGAAAAGCTAACTTTAGCATCCCTATATGACACACATTTAGAATACCAATTTTGAACTTTCTGCCATAATTTGTTTTTGAGATATGCTGATAACAGACAGACACACACACAGACATACACACAGACCATTTGCTAAAAACATGATTTTCATATTCAGGGGACCTCAAAACGTGTAAATATAACAAAATCTCGCGTTCGAAAATTTGACCCAAAAACAATATTTTCTCTACCTTATGGGTAAGAGAGAGTAAAAATTACTAATTTTGAAGCGTTGTTCAAGCGTGTATCTTTGCATGATTAAATGGCATAGCATACTGAAAACAAATGACACAAGAAATGTAAAAAAAAAAAAAAAAAAAAAAAATGATACGCAGTGTTGCCATTCTAACCATTTAAAATTGTATCACACCTATTTGAAAAGTCTTGAGTATGCAGTATAGTAAAAATTTATCAGAACAAATATGTAATGGAAATTGAGCATATTTCACCTATGACAAATAACAGCTTTTATACATTTGTTAGTTTCAAGGTCATTAATAATTTCGAATTTACCTATGCCCATTTATACTATTGCCTGTGCACCTGTTTGCGTGCTTGTGTGTATATCTGTTTTTCTAGAACAAAGAGCTTGAACACTTACTACCGAATTCTTAAAATTTCATTAAACCTGTAACTTGTTTGAATTGTGTGATAAATATTATGTAGAAATTAATCTATTGCTTCAGTCACTAAACATGTTACGCTAAACTTCATTTAAATTGTTAACTATTTTGTTCACACTAATATCAGTAAATTTTATTTGGAGCCTTTTCTAGCTTTCTTAAATGGAATTATATCGATATTTATAGGCTGATCATGTGTTGTTAAGTAATTATATGACAGTTTCACTTGAGCCAGTTTTAATGGAATGAAATAAATTTTAACACTTAGGCAGTTTACTGTTTGACATTATTCTGTACAATTTTCATTTATTTTACACAGCAAAATTATTAACTGCTGTGCTATACTATTGTAGTTCCAGTGAATAATATAGCAGAATCTAAAAGCGAAAAATACATTTTTTGTATATAATACTCTTTCCATCGTTTGTCGACATAGTTATTTTAAGTTTTCCTTTTTTTCTTCACGGAAACGTGCGTAAACATGGTGAAGGTTTCCTTAAAAATAAATAAATAAATAAATAAATAAATACAGGGTTTATCCAATCCATGCTTTGGTGTCAAGAGTATTTAATTGATCATATTCCCATACACCAGTGATCGGCAAACTGCGGCTCGCGAGCCACACGTAACTCTTTGGTGCCTTCAGTATTTCTCTTTCGCAAAATAATGCTTAAGGACATGCGCGTATACTGAGATCGAAATTTTGCGGAAAATCAAATTCGGAAATTTATAATGGAATTCATCGAGGCTTTCATATTTATTCAAAACTGAAATGGCCTTTCGACCTGTGTTTTGCAAGGAAAAAATGTTTTATAACGAGCAATCAAATTTCGAGAGACTATAGCAGAGATTTATAATACAGACTATAGCAAATAATTTTGGAGAGACTAAACGCATATCATTTAGCACTAAATATTCTGTCAGTGATGAAAGGAAGAAAACAGTTGAGTAGCTTCGGATGAGCTCTATCATAGTCACTTACAAGGAAAGCCTCCTTAATGCGCATACCCAAAATACTATGAAAAAATTTACAGAGATACTACTTACATAGTTTATTCAAGATCGGTCCAACTTATCGGCGGAATCCCACTAAAAAATCTACAAAAAAATGAAGTACTTTTGAATATTGGTCGCAAAAAGACAAAAAGTTCACGAGATTTCGCGAGCAACATCCTTCCCTTCCAAATGAAAGTAATTTTAATGCGTTTGACAATTTCTTGAAAAACAAATATTTCTGAATAGTATTGCAGAAAATAAAGTTTGTAATTAATTGATGTAAGAGTTTCTCATAAAAGATTGTATAGTACGTGCTTTTTATTAAAAATATTTCATTTTAGCTTTTGATTTCCTTTTTAATCTTGTGAGTTGCAAATATTTAAATTGCAGTCAAATAAACGTTTAATTTATACATATCTTTAGTTGTTTAATTGGTAATTGAAAAATCTTCTACATTTCTTGCAAGTTACAAATAATTATTTTCACTTTTAGTAACGTTTAAAACGAAGTTTACAACTTAAAAAATTAAAGTTATTTAATTTTTTTTATTGAAAGCCATGTCTCTGCAACTTAACATAAACAATGTTGTTTGGATGTTCAATAAACAATACATTGGGAAAAAATATGGCACTTATAAATGTTACAGAAAAAGAAATTACATTAAAAAAACACAATGTCAGGGATGGAACACGGGCGCAGAATTCATACCACTATCGATGTAAGAAAATTTTCTACTTTTTAAATCAACGATATTATAAGTAGAGAAATATCTTAAACGGATTCCGGTATGAATTCTGCGCCCGTGTTCCATCCCTGCAATGTTGAAATATTAAAAAAATATGAATGTGTAAGTTATGAGAAGTTAGAAGTGCATTCCTCATGATGCATATATATTCAGATAAGTGCATTGTATCATCGGAAGAAACAAATTAGGAAAGTAACTAATCTTAGAGAAAAAAGGGAAAAAAAATAGAAAGATTTTTCTTGGAAAAGTGTGTGGGGGGGAGGGGGGGGGGAGAATTACATCTTCTTACGAACCATCTTCCAACATCAAAGCACATGCTTATATATTTTTTTTTCATTGGCTAATACAAAGTCGTATTTTACTCTCTCTCCTAATCCATATTAATATTAAATTCATTAAGAGCTCAAAAGTTTTTATATTTTCCACTAAATCTTATTTAAAGTTTGAATAAATCAATAAAAATTACATGGTTCAAAAATTATAAGTATGTTCTTTTTTAAAATTAAATTTGCTTAAATTAATTTGGTAATTACAGTTTAAAAAGTTATTTGGTAAATTTTATCTAAACCAGTGTAATAAAAAGTAAATTATAATAATAATACTAGTAACTGTTCGACATTAATGTGTAATCTATACAGAAGAACATTCGATTGAAACATTTTTTCTTTTCTAGTTACACGACTAACTCACGTCATTCGTTTTTAATTTCAGAAACAATTTTCTGAAGAATTTTAGAAAGTTAACACGATAAACATAAAAAACAAAATCATTTCGATCAAACTTATATGAAAATATAAATGTTTTAATTAATTTAAAATCAATTATTATTTATTTACACATCATCAAGAAAATTTGTTATCTGAACTTCATAAAAATCTATCTTTAAAAGTTCTTAAAATTAATTAAAGATTTTGGAAGTGTAATAAATATTCTCAAAATAGCATGAATTAATATAATACGAAATATTAAAAGGAGACTTGGGGAATGGACCAATAGAAAAACTAAATGGTCATAGAAAGAAATTTTTTATCCTTTATTTCATAATAACGATAACATAAATTCTGAAACTTTTAAATCTCACCCCAGCTGAAAAGAACGTCTTGAAGATTTAAGTACTAATGACTATATTATCATCAGTAAAACTGATAAAGGAGGTAAAATTTTATGTTAGACAAGAAACATTCTATTGACGATGTTACCAAATTACTAATTATGGTCCCTATATTCTTCTTTTCCGTGACCCCCAACTGACAAAAATTAACTAAAAGCAATCTATTATGAAATCTTGCCCTTTGTTTTTGTATTCAACTAAATATTATCTCCTCCTGCAATGGTTCATTATGCAACTATAAACACTATCAAGAACTTCATCAATTAGGTTAAAAAAAAAAAAAAATCAAAACTGCCCTCATATCAATGTTACTATGCTCTCTTTTGATGTAGAATCCCTTTTCACTAATGTTCCAATAAGTGACGCCCTCTCCAATAAGTGTTTGCCCTCGCATAGAAAAGAGATTAAAATAATTGCCCTTCTGTTTTTTTAAAATACTAGAATTACTTTCCCTCACCCGTATTTGTCTATCCAAAACAATTTTCGTTCCAACGATAATTTTATCGAAAATCAAATAAGTGACGCCCTCTCCAGTAAGTGTATGCCCTCGCATAGAAAATAGATTAAAATAATTGTCTTTCAGTTCTTTTTAAATACTAGAATTACTTTCCCTCACCCGTATTTGTCTATCAAAAACTATTTTCGTTCCAACGATAATTTTATCGAAAATCAAATAAGTGACGCCCTCTCCAATAAGTGTATGCCCTCGCATAGAAAAGAGATTAAAATAATTGCCCTTCAGTTTTTTTTTAAATACCAGAATTACTTTCTCTCACCCGTATTTGTCTATCAAACACTATTTTCGTTCCAACGATAATTTTATCGTAAAGCATTAAGTTTAGGTTTAGCCTTAAGTTTCTCTCTTTCTCTCTGACATTTACATGTAATATCTTGACATCACGGTCTTTAAGAAAATTTCCTTTCAATTTCGGACCCGTTAGATTGATGACACTTTCAAGCTGATCCGCAAAATTCAACCCTTCACAATATTGACTACGACTTACAAACTATAAATTTTATAGACATAAATATCCAATTCGCACATGAAACAGAAAATAGTTTATCTCTTTCTCTTTTTACACCATTGTCTCTTACACTAAAAAAGATTGTGTACTACCGTCTATCATGAACATTTGCAATGTCTTTACCACCCCATACGTGTTTATGTAAACCACCTATTAAAAAAAAAAAAAAGTCAGTTTTTTATGAATCTGTCAATTGTTTCTCTTAATATTTGTTTTGATTCTGTTTCACTAAATTCAGAAATCAAACTTTTAAAAACTATTGCAATTTACAGAAGTTATAGCCCTTTAATTATGGATAAGGCTGTTCAAAAATTACAGCTTCGTCGTACTCAGTGTCCTACATCGATCGAATATCAGTATTGGTTAACCTATTTATCAAAATCGAGTTATGACGTAGCTAAAGTTCTCAAACAGTATGATTTTAAAATGGTTTTTTCGATTTCCAATAAACTCATCCATTTTTAGTTAAAAGTTCCTATTAATATGCTTAATTCTTGGGGTATTTATGGTATTACCTGCCACTATGGTTTGTCATATATTAGCAAATCTAAACGTACTCTTAGGGCCGCGGTAGCCCAGTCGGTAGAGCGCCGGCCTCGTAATTGGGAGATTGCGGGTTCGGTACTCAAGCCGGCCAAAGATCGTCGTGTACACTAATGGTGGCTGGTGCACGTGAAATCTGCCGTGGCCGCAATGTCCTCCATGTTCCCATCAAAAATCATACCTCTGGGAGTCACCGAAGTGGGAGAGCCGTCCCTTCCATGAAGGATCAAAATTGTGATGGCATGTCTCCGGACCACCTCTAGGGTGTGTCCAAGACCGTCGCTAATTGCCCATCTGCGCAGCACTAGTGCGACGTAAAACCCAACCATCCATCCATCTAAACGTACTCTTAAATTCCGTTTAAAAAAACATATAAATTACGTCCGGAAACAAAAAACGAACAAACCAGCAATTTCCAAGAATTGTTGTGAGAAAAAGTATAACTTTTAATTTTGGTACAGCCAAAACAATTTGCAGCTCCAAATCTACCCTGGAACTCGATTACTCTGAATTATTTCAGATTTAAAAATATTAGAAACATTGCTAATTGTAATGTTTTCGCTGTACAACCTCTGTGTTATTGTTGGAAATTTCATTCAATCCTCAGTTTTTTATTTATTCATGGAAAAAATACAAATTAGAAAATTAATTCTATTCGTAATTTTATATTAATTCGATAAAAATTTAAATTCATATTATATTATGAGGAAATAAATATATGTACATTTGCTTACACTTCACATTTTATAGAATAATTAATGAAATATAAAATAGAGTTTTTTACTTAATATGTTATGTAGGGACATGTCATATTTTACATTATTTACTAAACTTTTGCTTCATATATATTTGGCTTTTATTAACATTTTAGTGTGTTTGTCATACACGTTTCATCACCTGAGATAATAAAATATATATATAATGTTTTTCAGGTTTAATGACCTTTCATAAGTGCCAAATATCTGTCAAAAGTCTGAATAGAAGTTACTATTTATTTTTCTTAATTTATTACATTAACTAAAACCTGAAAAATGTCTTAACACAGATAAAATTAATTCATTTCTTATAAACGTTTCTGTTTTTTTTTTTTTTTTTTTTTTTTTAATAAAAACAGGCAAGAATAATCCGTTCCTCAGACAAATATCTACATCATTAAAACTAATTAACTTTTTGAATGTAATAAACATGAATCTAACATATGTCAGATTTCATAAATTAGTTGGTGATTATAAACAAAGTTATTTAGTGATTATAAACAAAGTATGTACTTAAAAGCAACGCTACTAAGTGTAAATTCTATAGTGATATAATTCGAGTGTAATATAATTTTTAAAATCATTTCTATTGGATACATTAAAAAAAAAAAAAACAGATTTTTCTGTTTTTAAGTAGACTTGTTCACTCGGGTAAAAAAAATCGCAGCACTCGCTCTAATTTCATTATTAATGCACTCTTCAAAATGCTGTCGAATTTTTAATTAGGGGTCATCTACATATATAAATAAGCGCCAACTTTGATTTTTTTTCAATAGTAACACCCAATTTTGACTTCATATTCGAATTTCAGGGAGTTTGGCAGTGCGGAAAAGTATACTGTTTGTATACTTTATCTTTAGTATTTGTGGAGTTATAATGAAAAATGTGTTAGGGATTATCTGTAAATCTAGAAAAATAAAATTAAGATCCTAAATAAATAGACAAAATTTTAATGTTTTACACCGAAAATCTTTCAGAAAATAAAGGTTTATAAAAATTAATAAAATCATTGATCCTTGCCAGTTCCTAAATAATTCTGAATTCAGTTTCTTAGATTTGTATATACTTCAGTACCTTTTAAGATAATTTTAGGTTTATTTAAATACATTACACTTGCGATTTGTCCAGACTGTACTCTTTGAAAAAAGTGCAACATTTTTCAACTAAAAGTGTCTATTATGAATGTGCTGATCACCAATAAAACTTAAATTTTCGTTTGTAGGTGTAACATAATATACGAAATGAAATAATACAGATATATATATATATATATATATATACAACAACACGTAAACTAAATCTTTTCAGATAAATTATTGTATGGGTTCATGAAATAAATATTAAACAATTTAAATCGCACTTACCAGTTTTAGGTCAGTTGAATGCTTTTGAACTGTACGATTCGTTTTATAATTTCTATGAAAATATAATTTCTTAATAAACCCTTTCACGTTTGCTGACGTAGATTCACGTCATTTGGAAATCTGTAACTCTCTGGGTACACAGAGTAGGCGTTCCTTTCGTAATTTGTGTGTTACTTATTTCTTAGATGTGTACCCAGTGTTCATATTTTTGCAATAAAATGTACTATGGATAAAAATATATATTGATTAGAAAGAATATAATTGTATAATGTATATCCCTTTGTAATATAATTGTGAATACAGAAATTTTTTTCTGAAATATTTTATTTTGAGAGACTAACGCCCATATGCAGGTATTACTGTCAAAAAGACAAAATCCTGCGGTCGCAAAAAGTGTTAAAATATATTTATAAAAGTAAAAGTATATATTTAAAAATATATAAAGTTAAAATATATTAATAAAATTTTAAAGACTAAAGTATCCTTAAAATAATAACCCTCCCCCCCTTACAAAATAAACAAATTAATAAATATGTAAAAATAAAGCAATATATGGAGCAAATGATTAAGCCTTTAACTATGAAAGCAGATAAGAAACGATTTTACAAGTCTGTCTTGCATTCCAATTCCATTCGTTTTTTTTTTTTTTTTTTTTTCACAATTTTTACATTTAACATATTTTTCTATTTAAAACAGTAAACCCCGCCCATTTAGTTATTTTTTTTTCTTCTAGTGTTCCTTTAAAAGGTTCAAAATTTATCACCAGTAATCGATGAAGTAAATACCACTTGTGCAAATTTTTGTCAACATAAAATAAGAGGTGTAACAAGAATACTCAATGTCACATTTACTTTTCTTTTCTGCAATGTTTTGTTTTGAAGAACGATGAAGGCGGGATTGTCTTGATGCTAACACATGTCTAAAAATCATCATTTTTATTTAAATTCTTTGCGTTTGATGTTGTTGTTATATAATTTGACCCGTAAATAAAATATAAACATATTTTGTTTAATTTTTTTTGTTATTTTTTAAGATATGATTCGTTATCGCAAGCAAAACTTTATAAGAGACGGTCCCCTAAACCACTCCAAAAGAAAGATTTATTTATATCTCGAAAACTAATAACTGGAATGAGTTGCAAATTGTCACACCCATATTTTTCAGCATTAGGATTCATTTTATGTAAAAATTAATACAGGTCATAATTCATAATTTTTATGAATATTAACCCATATCGTTCGCATGTCCCTTCTGAGGGGACATTAAAAAATCGAACCACGCCATAAGGTGTTCCTCTGCAAATGAAATGTTATTTTTCTAAAACGTGTAACTATAGGCTACCTTTCGGCTACCGGAAAATTTTAACAGAAAGATTTATTTTATTTAATGATGAAGTAAAATAAAACAAATTATTACAATTTTTCGGTAGCAAAATGTAGTAAGTTGGAAGCTATACGTGTGGCGTTTTAAAGGAACGCCAAAAGTCGTGTCTTACGGAAAATATACCGAGCACAATAGGTTAATTTATTAATATTTTTCAAAATTAAAAATATTTGTGAGAATCAAAAGTAATGATGGATTATGTTTGGATTTCTTCACTGTATCTTGTAATATATATATATATCGATGAAGTTATTTTTTGTGAAGATATTAATAAAAGTTTGAAATATGAATTTAACATTAGCACCTTCAAACTTCGAACGCTGATAACTCTGTGCAAAAATAAGTAAAATATACAACCAATATACTTTTTCGTGTTGTCGCGATCCCAGGAATTCAAATATAAAATTAAAATAGGGCATTGCCATTGAATAAATCAAAGTTGGTGCGCGTTTTAATATAAAGACGACCTCCAATTCAAAAATTCAGTTCATTTTCTGAAACTACTCACAATTTCCCGTCGAATGATACCGATTACATTTTTCTCTATTAGCATCGAAGTTACGTCGAGTGCTGCCTTTTTTTTTCTTTTTTCCCGACTGTTTATTGACAATTCATTGTATATATACTGCGACCACGTTTCCTACGACTACCAGTGAGGAGGAGTCCAAAATTTTAGAGGAGTGCAAAATTGGCCGAGAGATTGTTACTTGGCAAATATCCAGTTATTCAGTGATCCCTTTTCGCTTGTTTTCTCTCTGTCACCACTATTTTGACACTGGACTCGTTCAATCCGCACTTGCTCAGAGACTTCCATGGTCGCAAGAAATGTGGTTAAAGAATACACCTAATGGGGCTCTTAAAATATATAAGAGCATTTTTAGAGCATTGTTCCATTCTGCTAACGAGGAAAATAATATTCTTATCGAATTTCAGATTAAGAGATTCTTTGTCATGGATTTAAAAGTGGCGTTTAATAATTGTTTACTAATAACACTGTTTTTGTTGTTGTTGTTGTTGTTGTTGTTATTGTTATCATTTTACACTACAATTGTGAAATATGTTGTGTTCTTATGCGACAGTTTCAACTGTCTCCAATTCTATTGTCTTACTTGATATAGAAGCATATAAGTAAAATCAATAAATCATTTATTCCAAATATTAACTCATTCACGACCGCATGATTTTCTTTTTTTGACAGTAAGGTCCGCCTGTGGGCGTTATTCTCTGAAGATATAATATTTCAGAACAAAATTTTATATATTCACATTTATATTACAAATGGATATACATTGAACAGGGGAGCAGTCCCGGCTCACCGCTCGAAGAGCGGTGTTGAGCTATGCTAGGACCGAAGCCCACGTGGGCTGTCCCGAGACGTTTATTGAAAAACGAAAGAAAAAAAAAATTACAGAATTCATCGCCAGGCTTAGATCCTACCCGCGACAATGGGCGATTGATCTTTTGACTTTTCTTCCGAAGGCATCATAGTTGCTTGTTTGCAGGGGTGAATTTATTTTTGCTGCATTATTTGGTTTCAGGTTGACCTTTGCTGCACTTCTGACGCTACAAGAGGGTAATGGAGTAGTGGGGAGAGTTAGCGTTTTGCTGGGTACCGAGAAGCACATTAGACAACTTGGAGAGTGGAAAAAAAAAAATAAAAAAATAAAAAGGGAAATAAAATAAAAATTTAATGAAATAGATAGATAGAGAGAATTATTTAATTTATTTAAGTTAATTATTTAATTTATTTAAGTTAATTTTGGGACCATGATTAGTTGGTCGTTATTATTAGAAGAGTTACTTGGGAGACTTTTAGTCTGTTCGATTGGATATATCCATTAAGAGGGAGTAGATGCTATTGAGTTTATGGATTAGGATTTTATTGGTTAGGATGTTTGGAAGCCAGTTTATTGGCCTAGGGGATGGGTTTCTAAGATGGAAAACTTCTGTAAGGGGGCATGAGAAATAGTAGTGATCCGGCGTTCCCTCCTCTCCACATGGACACAGGGATGAGCGCCGGCAATGAAATCTATTTAAGTAGGAGGGGAAAGGGCCATGGCCACTTAAAAAGGCTGAGATGGGTGGTGTTAGGGTCCAGGTGTTTGTGCTAACATTTGGGATAAGATTATAGGTATGCCTACCTTTTTCGGAGGTAGACCATAGGTCTTGCCATTTTTGCATGGTCAGATTTTTAATTTTCCTTTTGACAAAGGAGGGGGGGGGGGCTGGGAGAGAGACGTCTATGACTTCCGACTCTGTTGCGGCCTTTGCAAGAGAATCAGCTATTTCATTGCCGGCTACGCCCCTGTGGGCTGAAACGTGAGCCAGGGAGCAGTTACAGTTTAGGGTGCTAAGGGAGTTTTTTATTTCTATTACTTGAGGGTGTCTGCTCCTGTGTCGAGCTATGGCGAGCAGACCTGAGAGACTATCGCTGAAAATGCTTATATCTTGATGTTTTGCCTCTGAGATCCAGTTAATGCCTTTTTGTATTGCATATAATTCCGCTTGGAAAACAGAGTTGTAGTCTTCGAGTCTGCCCGCCCACTGATGGGTCACGACGCCTGAAGCTAGGACGCAGAAAGCTGCAGCCACTCCAGCATCCGTCTTAGAACCATCCGTGTATACCGCCACAGGGACAGACGGGGAGAAGCTATTTTTAGAGCAGTTTGTAATGAGAGGAGCAACATCCTTACCGGGGTGGAGGGCCCAGCTGCAGGTAAGATGCTGGATTGGGGTGTTGGGAAAAATGGTTGAGCTGAGTTCTGGGTCTTTAAGTTGGAGAATTCTGGATTTTATGTTGATTTGTGATACCTGCAGGTGGGCATGGGGAATCCCTGTGATGACGGTGATGGCATCAGTCGAAATGGTTTTATAGCCTCTTGCTATTTGTAAGAGGAACGGAAGTTGGGCTGAGTTTAGTTGGGTTATTGCATCAGATCTTAGATGGCCGCCCCAGATGGATGCCCCATAATTATATTCTTCTTAATCACCCATACAGCACATAATGTTTCAGATATGTTGCAAAAAGCTTACAATCTTTCAAAAACGTAACGCGTTTTAGAAAGATATCTTTCTGATATCTCTCTGAAACATTCGTCCTTGTTGATTTTCTATCTCTTAAGTGATTGTAACGTTTCTGTTACGTATCTGATTTTTTGTTACGATCGCGGACATTTCTACGTTTTTGAAACTAATCGGAAAGCAAACTGAACGTTTTTAAACGTTTCGGAAATGTTTATAACGTTTCAATGTTATATGATTGTTACGTTTCTGGAACATTTTGGCTGTTAGGGCAATATATTAGAATAAATAGCATATTTTATAGAAAAAATATGAATACTGGGCACATACTTAAGAAATATGTAACCTACAAATTCGAAAGAAACGCGAACTGGTGGAGTTATAGATTTTCAAATGACGCAAATCTACGTCAGCTGTCGCGAAAGTGTTAAGATGAGAGGGGAGGGGATCACTCATTATCTGAGTAGTAAAAGAAAGTGCACTCAAATTTAACATAACAAATGGATTAATTTAACTACAGGGTACGTAAGTGCAGTGAAACTGCCTTGAACTATTGGAAATACTGTGAGCAGCAACAAACGCATCAGAATCGCATTCCAATTTCACTAGCTGAGCTCAAACTGACCTGTAATACCCTAACCTCCTAAACTAGATGCCTGTCGCGTTGCTCGTAAACTTGGCAAAAGTTGAAGCGGTAGACAGCGCCACCTGGTACAGATTTCGCGACTTTTTTATTCAACTGTCACCAATAATTTTAAGAAGTCATATATGATATATATAATCGACGTTACTTCGATTATATTCGTCTTTCATGTACACGTCTTTCACGTATATCATATCCCACTTTTAAAAAATTTAGGTGGCTGTTAAATAAAAAAGTCGCAAAATCTGTACTCTGTAGCACTGTCTACCTATTCAACTGTTGTGAAGTTTACGAGCCACGCAACGGGCATCTAGTTTAGGAGGCTATGTTAATACAAAGCTGATTACATGTAGAAGCAGTGAGACTCATATTGGACGATAGCCTGCAAAGCTATGTGGGTGGATCAGACAACAACTGCAACGATCCTGTTAGACGATGTGAGAAATGCATTCAAAAACTGAGGGTATGTATATACGTCGGCAAATCAGCCAATGAAATTAAAGAGTGAGAAACTATCTCTGCAATCGTGATGCTTCATACGGTAGAGTGACCATATTTTTTTCATTGAATTCGAGGACAAATATGGTGGTGTCCTCTAATTTAGTGGACAAAAAATAAATAAATAATTAAGTCACCTTAAATTGTAAAATTTTAGTAATTTTTATGTACGAAGCATCTAAAAGAGTTTATTTCTGCTTATTCATTATGCATATAATAAATTATTATAATAAAACATTAATAACTTTATAACCGGCGTCTCCAAATGTGTTCTAATTTTTTGGGGATGAAGGTTGTTTTCAGGGATTGTTCTGGAGATTTGAGGACATATGGTCAGCATATCATACGGTCACATTATCGTCTGCTCGCTTGTCGTAGAACAAAAGTTTTATTTCAAATGCCAATGTGTTGAAAAACAAATTTTTATTGAAGGATATGCGCTCAAATAGTTCATATTTTGTACTTATATTATCACTGTATTTTTATTATTTATATCCATTTATTTTTTATTAAATAATACATTCTTTACTTGTTGCATTATTTTATCCTGTATTATCGTTAGATTCAGTTTAGGCTTAATTTATCACTCTTTCATAAAACGGAATGGGCTTTTTACAAGTTTATAAAAAGTAAGATTTTCGTTTCGATTTATTACAGTACTGGAAAGAAACAATATAATATTTATGTTATAACATAATTTTATGTACTTTATTTTATAAAATATGATATTATCATTGTTTTATTTAACTTTTAAATGATAAACGTACGAAAAAGAGAAAAAAAAAATAAACCTAATTTTTTCCTATGTGTAATATTTATTACACGTATTTATCTTTCCAAATAAACTTTAAATTTGAAACTTATTACGAAATCAGTCAGAAGTATTCTTTTAAAAGAAAAAAAAAAGTATTAAAAAGAATAAAATAAAATTTGTATTATATACATATGAATTATTCCTTTATTAATATAATTTTGCTTCAATTTAAAATTTTGTAATAATTGCATATTTTAGATATCCCATAAGGCATTTTCATGTGTAACTTTAAATAAGTTTATAATCTAAAAGCTAGCTGGTAGCATTTTTTAGGTATTTAAATGTTATTAATTTTATCCCTTTAAAAGGACTATTTGCAATATTTAGATTTCAGCAGTGATGTAAAAATAATCTAATTAAAGTGATTTTTCAATTTTATGTGTATTCTGCATTTTTAAATTGTATATTATTTAATTGTATAGTTTTTAAATTGTATATTTATACATTTTAAATTTGACTATAATAACTCTAAAGATGTTTTACTATGAGTGCTACATGACAGAACTGCAAAGAAGTATATCAAGATGGTAGCACATTTATGGGCATTAAATGGTATTATTATTATTATTATTATTATTTTGCCTATCAAGTGACTGCTTGCAGGATTTACCGTTCAACAGATATGTAGAAGTAATTTAAAAAATGATTTTTTTTTTCCTTTCGTTTTAA
Organism: Salticus scenicus; assembly: GCA_963930645.1. Classification (NCBI taxonomy): domain Eukaryota; kingdom Metazoa; phylum Arthropoda; class Arachnida; order Araneae; family Salticidae; genus Salticus; species Salticus scenicus. The sequence continues at coordinate 47,440,025 of OZ005653.1, forward strand.
ATGTATTCTGCAATTTTAAATTGTATAATTTGGTGTAAAAAAAAAAACAGTTAAATATTCTAAAAATTGTTTTCGGTGTTCATAGATTTTTACACATTTATTTGTATATTTGAAATATAAATTGTTAACACTTTCGCGACCTCTGACATAAATTTACGTCATTTAAAAGTCTTTAACTCCACCAGTGGGCGTTTCTTTCGCAATTTGTATATTATTTATTTCTTAAAAAATATACCCAATATTCATATTTGTACTATCATTATACTATGGATATAAATGCTTTGATTAGAAAGAGTATAACTATAATATATTTCCATTTGTAATATAAATGTGAATACAGAAAATTTTGTTCTGAAATATTGTAACTGGGGAGAATAACGCGCACAGGCGGACCTTACTATGGAAAAGGAAAAGAAAAAAATATGCGGTCGTGAAAGTGTTAATTAATTATTTTAACATGAAATTCAACCTCTAGATATTTAATAAATGTTTTCATTTTATATTTTTATTTTATTTTTATTACGTTAACTTAAATATATATATATATATATATATATATATATATATATATAATTTCAAAATATAAGCTAGCTGGTAGTATATATTACATTTTTATGCCTTCAAAGTGACTACTTCCTAGATTTAGAGTCCAGTGAGGATGGAGAAATAATCTAATAAAGTTTTTTTTTTTTTTTTTTTTCGTTTTGCATGAATTTGGCATTTTCAAATTGTGTAGTTAATTATGTGTAAAAAATTGTTTAAATGTACTTAAATTTGTTTTAGGTATTCACGTGTGGTTTAGACATTGATTTGCGTATTAGAAACTGTTGATTAATTCTTTTAACTTAAATTTCATGCATGTGTATATTTAATATTAATATATGCATTCAATTGCGAGAATATTTTTTAATCTGAATGTATTGCAATTGCATAAAAATGTTTTCTACTTTTGTAGAATTTAATTCTTTTTCAAAGATTCTTCTTCTTCGTTTGTAATATGAAATTAAAAAAAAAAAAAAAAAAGTCAAATGAAATAAATAATTAGTAAAGTTTTCAGTAATATTTTTTTTCCTTTGTAATTTATCGCAATTCTCAATCAACCAAGATTTTTTTTCTCTCGGAAAATGGGGCGGAACTATGCGTATTACATACTTCATCAGTAAATTTCTATATCTACTATTTTGAAGCTTATTGCACTACACTCGTGCGCTAGTTTAAAGTAATATGTGCCAACTCATCCAAATATAATCAGCTTTACTTGAGTACGTTTCTAACATCATTTTCATACACTGGAGATTCACTTTGCATTACTACATTTCATTCTATCAGATTTACTCAAATTCTAATATCTATTAAATTTCGTGCAACCTGATGCAACTACTAACTTACGAATTTCGTACGAAAATCTGAGGCTTTACGCATTTGTCATTATATCATTATTTATATAATAATATTTTTTTGTATAACAATTGAACTGCCTTTGAGCCTATTTTATGCAAAAAAAAAAAAAAAAAAAAAAAAAAAAAAAAAAAAAATTCATTTAAAAAATTATATATGTATATATATATATATATATATAGAGAGAGAGAGAGATAATACATAATATGACGTCAGCTGCATTACATACACACACACACACACACACATATATATATATATAATGGAGAGTGTACTAGAATTCGACTGACAAATTACAGGGTTAATAGAAGGCATCCAAAATATGAAAACTTACCATAGAACATGGGAACGCAAACCGAATAAAGTCTAAATGCTGTTTAGAGGCTGAAAATCGCAAAAAAAACTTTATATATGTGGATTTTTCCTATTGGGTCACCTTAACTCACTAGTTTATGTGAAGCTTGAGGACACACAGGTGGATCTTATAGCGGAGATTGCAGTCGCTGCGACTAAATCCGTGAATCCTTTTTTACGTCCATGTAAACTGTGTAATGACGTCAGCGGGCGCCATTTACAACAATTCTAGTAATAATTAAACAAATAAATGAGAAGCAAACATTCAAACCATGTTTTCTCCTTCGGATACAATTTTTCAGAAAACTAACAAATTAAAAAATAACTACATTTAAACCCTAATTTTTGTTCGTTTACATGTATTACTGGTTACTAAGAAGATATGTAGACACACTTTACTAAATGAACTTAAAAATAATTAGAAAAATGCATTTAAAATTTGAAGGAATCATGTTTTGATTAAAAAATCTGAGGAGAAAACGTGTTTTGAATTTTTTCAATGTGGATAAAACACTTTTTGAATGAAAAAAAATGCAATTCACCTATAGCTAAAATAATATTTTTTAATGGAATAAATATAGTTATTAGCAGAATAAAATTGGTTAACTATTTATAAAATAAAGTTAAAAATTTAGACGTTAAAAGTCGTTCTGCGAATTTTCAAGTCAATATCATCAACCAAACAATCGCATACTTTGTCTGTTTCTTCATTACCTGCAGGTAAATTATTAAAAATAATATATTTAAAACAATTAAAATTTGGTTGAATTCGCTGCTCTTCACCATACATTCATTTTAAAGGTTTGTCTACATCTTTTTTCTTTTTTTTTTTTTTTTTCTTGTGACATTCCACGATTGAGAGGACGAGATTGCAAGGCGACACTTTTTTTACAGCAACAACATTAATCTCCTTTTTAAAAGTTTTTCACCAGATTGTTTACTTTAGAATTTTTGACAACTCTGACCTTGATATCTTCCGTATTTTTCTCTAAAACTCTTCAACTCTTCAAACCTTTTCAATTCTGACGTGGATGGTAAATTTCTGAAATAAATTTAAGTGATTTAATAGTAAAATTTCTACTCAGTCACAAACAAATTTACATCTTCAAATTTTGCAAACGTCATAGAATTGTACCTTTTTTCCACGATTGAGAGGACGAGATTGCAAGGCGACACTTTTTTTACAGCAACAACATTAATCTCCTTTTTAAAAGTTTTTCACCAGATTGTTTACTTTAGAATTTTTGACAACTCTGACCTTGATATCTTCCGTATTTTTCTCTAAAACTCTTCAACTCTTCAAACCTTTTCAATTCTGACGTGGATGGTAAATTTCTGAAATAAATTTAAGTGATTTAATAGTAAAATTTCTACTCAGTCACAAACAAATTTACATCTTCAACTTTTTTGCAAACGTCATAGAATTGTACCTTTTTTCTTTGATGTTATTATTTCTTTTTTTCCTCTGATGTTATTGGTATTATTTTTTTTTCTGAGGATCTTTTTAAAACGATCGAATACACGATCTGCAGGAATATAGCATAGTTTTTCTTTTGTCTGTTTCTTGGTTCCACAATCTGCAGAAGTAACTATTTATTATTCATCTACCAGTGCACCATCTAATATCCCCCCCCACTCCCCACAAAAAAAAAAAAAAAAAAAAAAAAAAAAAAAAAAAAAAACAGAGCTTAAGTAAATGCACACTGCTCTAATGTAAGTGAGCAGCACTGCTCTAATGTGCTTAAGTAAATGCACACAAACCTATACAGCATGAAAAAAAAAAAAAAAAAAAAAAAAAAAAAAAAAAAACTGGTTCGTGTGGGGGTCACGTGACTACTATGAACAGCTCTGATTGTGTGGCTGAATAAATCACTGTTTGACTGGAAACACGCTCTGAGGTTTCAATCAAAAAATGTCTCCACCAATTTTCTAAGTGGGAGAAAATATTAAAATATTAATTTTATAATACCTTTTTTTTTTTTTTTTTTTTTTTTTTTTTTTAGAAAACACGGTTTGAATATTTGATCTTCAAATCTTAATGTGTTGTACTTTTGTCGTTCCAGCGTGAAATCGAAACCTGCAAGCTTTTTTCCTGATTTCTATACTTTTAGCATGGTTTTAGATCCCAAATTTATGGTAAATTGTCATCCTTTTGATGACTTCCATCCCTTTTCTATATTTTTCAGTCGATTTTTTAAACAACGAATTTGTGTGTTTCAGACAATGGGGCTTGCTTTAATAAAATCCATTTCTAAAGCGTCTTTTAGGTTAAACAGATCTGAACTAGATGTTCAATTCTTTAAAATAAATTTCATTATAATTATACAAACTACACAAATTCAGTGATGTAATACTGAACTCTGTAGCTATGCTCATGAATAACAGTTGTTTATACTTTTAATTTATTTAAAGAAATTTATACGATAGATTTCAGCTCTAAAAGAATTTCCTTTTAAAAATAAAAATTAGGTATTTTATTTAAAAACTATCACATCTCAAATTACAGATAGAAATCATTATATTATATTCTAAACTTACTATCCTTATTTCAATATTTTCTAAATACCGAAAGAATATTTTTAGCTTTTACATGAATGCCACCTACATAGTACAAATTCTCTTTAATAAGGGTATATGTTATGAAGTATAAAATCTTTAAACATTCTTTTATTAAAAAGAGTCAAATTTATTGTTATTTAAAAATGGTAATTCTTACATATTTTTTTTTTATATTTGTCATTTGTCATTTGTTTTCAATTTTTTACACAATGAATAAAACTATGGGATTAATAGGTGTTCCCCAACGTAAATATACAAAAATGAGTTTTCATAATTTTTAATTAAAAAAATATTTTTTTCGGTGCTTTAAAGTGAAGTAACTGAACTTAACGTTACATAATTAAAAATAGAGTATATGCTAGTTTATATATAATTATTTCTTTTAAATGCTAAAATCTCAATTTTTTCTTAAATAAATTTATCTTTATTGATTCATTTTATGATTCAATGGAAATTAGAATGTTGTGACATATATTAATTTATTTTAAAAACATCATCTTATTATTTGTAAATTCAATTGTATATACTAGGTGTTTCAGTACCGCATTGTAGAATTTCTAGGAGAGTGAATACTGGCGATAAAGAATAATAGAAATGCAGGCTCGGAAATTCTCTCCTGACGTGGGGGTGTATAGAAAAACGTCCAAAAAAAATGCTCGTCTTTTACATGTTTACATGATATACATTCATTATTACTTTTAATAATAAGTGTACATCATTTTCATAATCAATAATTACCGCTTAGAAATTCATGGAGGGCTATTCGAACACTATCGCTGACCCATAATCATTTTCTTTACGTACATTCATCATTAAAATCTATATCTATACAAATATTGCGTTGTCGAAAAAATTTTGTTGTATTGAATAAAACAAGTGACAGCTGAAATTTATCATAGACAGCATTTATCTAACTCTGATGAAGTTTTACCAAATGCCTTTTTAAAAGTTTGAATGCCTTGGACAGATTTTTGGTGTCAATTATTTAATTCAATACGACAGTTCTTTTCTAGCAACCTAATATGTATCTATATCTGTACATCTTCATCTCTTTCTCTTTCTCTCACACACACACAAAACAAGAAGGAATTGTGCGAATATAATGAATTTTCGTATGCAAAGCCATTTTAATCGAAAGCGCAAAAGATAAGATTTGGTATCTGCAATTTACAACAGGTTCTGGTACCGTTCCTTTTGCAACACTGTGGACTTACCTTTCCACAGTACAATCATAGCCTCCTTAACTAGATGCCTGTTGCGTAGCTCGGAAAAAAGGCAACAGTTCAAGCGGTAGATAGCGCCAGACTGTACAGATTGCGCGACGTTTTTATTCAACAGCCACCAAAAAATTTTAACAGTGGGATATGATATACATAAAAGGCGAACAGAATTGAAGAGACGTCGATTTTATATATCATGTATCAATCTTTTAAATTGTTGATGGCAGTTGAATAAAAAATTCCTATAATCTGTACTAGGTGGCGCTGTCTACCGCTTCAACTGTTGCCTAGTTTCCGAGCTGCGAGACAGACATCTAGTTAAAGAGGATATGGTACAATGCTCGGCCGCACATGAAACTTGTTGCTACGAAATGTCTTCAAGCTAGCCCAATACTTTCTTCACGATACTCCCTTTGCCCGATCTCTTCCTCATAGAGCACATTTGGAATGCTATGGGAAGGCGGATCACAGCCATTCGGAACGTTGACAATTCAGCCCGACCTTTGGAGACAATTTGGTAAGAAACTCCACAGGACACAATCCGGAATTTTAACTTTGTATGACACGTCGGGTGTTAGCGTTCTTCCAGGTCAGAGATGGACACTCCTTTTATATCGATATAAAACTCTAAAACAACTTATTCAAATTCTCTGAAGTATTATTATTATTATTATTATTTTGTGTGTGTGTTTATATATATATATATGTTTGATAACCACCAATTTTTATTTCAACTTCTTGGCGCGTCGATTTTTTTTTTTTTTTTTTTTTTTTTTATGGAGCATAATCAGTTTAATATTGTAAACAGACGATATATTATATCTCACAAATTTGTTCAATTAGTGAAAAATGCCTTTTAATATCTTTTCTTAAGTATTTTCTCTTTCTTAGAAAGAACAATAATGATAAATATGTCTTACTAATTTATTCATTTAGTTAAAAAAAAAAAAAAAATTATCTTAAAATCTTAAGATTATGCTCTTTCTGATACAGAAAAATATTGAATAAAATTATATATCATACATATATTTGTTCATTTGATGAATAAAAAAGAAAAATAATAAAAATCTGAAAAGTGCTTATTTCTTCCTGCATTACAGTAATATAAATACCTTTACAATATTACGTGCGATATCAATTAATAGGAAATAGGATAATTGTATTTATCATTGATTATTATGTGTTATTTATTTTTCTTTGAAGAATTTATAAATTTTAAACTTTTTAGTTTCCAATTAAATAAATAACAGAATATATATTTGAGAGTATTGATCGTCAGAGAAAATTTAATCTTATAGGGATAAATTCTTTTCTCATAAGTATTTCAGAACTATGCTCAAACCACTTAACTATTTGAAATCAATCAGTAAAAACGTGGACCTTAATTGGAAGGATTTTTGCAATAGTTAAGATGATTATGTTCATTATTTACAGATTTATGCGGTGAAGTTGAAATTCTAATTTGAAATAGAAAAGTTTGATAACTATTGGAAATAAATCTAAAATTATTTGTTAATTCTACGTTATTGTGAATTGAATGCTTAATAGATTTATTTTTAAACATAACTAAAATTTGGAATAATATAAGTTTATTTATTTTCTATGATAAAGATCTGATAGAATAAGAGCATACATGCCAACATTTTAATTTATTCCGAAGTATTTTAAGCGCCGCCTTTATTTCATACCACTCACTATTTAAAAGTAATTTATTATTATTTTATCGTAGTTATGTATTGAAAATTTCTTTTTCTAAAAATAAAGTGGTGCGAAATAAAGGTTCGGCTAAAAATACTCCGGAATAAATTAAAATGTTGGCGTCTATGTAAGAAACATGAAAAACATCCAAATTGATTTTTTTTTCTAGAATTGCTTTTAGTTTGATATGAAAACAAGTAATAACATAAATTTAGAATATGTTTATACTGAAAAAACTAATGGATATCTAAAGATATTTATAAATTTATAAGTTAAAGTTAGTTTCATATAAGTTAACGTTAAAGAATATATATATAAGTTAACGTTAGTTTCATATTTAAATTTATCCTATTTGTATAAACGTAAAACTAAAATCCAAGCTGGTTTCGTGTTTAAAAAGTAAAACTTTACTAATCATCCTAAAATGAAAAATATATCGCAAATATATATATAGATTTGTACGCGCGTCCGATAAAGTCCTCACCCCTTACCTAAATTTTTTTACGGCCTGTAGCATTGCATAAACATGGTTTATTAAAGTGAGTACGCACTACAAATTGAGATAAGTATCACATCCTGAGAATTCGAAGACTAAGCATTACTATTTCGAAAACAATAACATGTATCTCTAAAGTTATAAAAGCAGTCTCAAAATTGTATAGTGTCGTCGATTTTTTAGGAAAATATATATTTAGCCCAGTAGTTTAAAAAAAATAAACGTCTAAACTCATGTTTGTTTAATCACGATTTCCCCAAAATCCATGATCCTTACAAAAAAAAAAAAAAAAAAAAAAAATCAGTCAAATATTGACCCAATTTTTTTAACGTTTTCACAATAGGGGCGATAACATTATTCTGCGCCAAAAGATGAGCAGTTCGATCTTAATATATAGCACATGGCCACTTTGCTATAGTTATGTTCATTCTGAAGTAAATTTTGGCGAGGGTGTTGGCATTACAGGATAAGCTCTCACTCCCTCTCTCGCTTTCTCGTATATATACATCGGTCATGGAACAAACTTGGAGAGCAAGTACTAATATCACAAAAATTGAGAATTGTATAGGAACCCCCGAAAGCGAATTTTCTTTTAATCCTTTAAGACCTGGGTGTCTTTTTCTTTTTTTAAGAATAAAATCATGATGTGGGCGTGATTCTTGAACGCTGCCTTTTTTTTTTTTAGATTTACATGCTAATGTAAATTATAGTAATATTTTCGTTTTATATCGTCGTATTTAATCACACTGATTGGATTGATACGAACATTGTGTATGATTTAGCGAAATAATGAAGCATATAAAATTTTAAAATTCACATAGTAGGCGGAGTTATCTCGATTTTGTGGTAAAAAAAAAAAAAAAAAAAAAAGCAACTAAAAACATTTACACATTTGCCAACCATTTCATTTATAAACGTAAATTATTTAGTACCCGCTTTTTTTTTTTTTTTTTTTTTTCTGTCTTTTTTAAGAGTAATTTCATGCTTATTTAATCCTAACTGTATTTAGAGACAATTACTCTAAAAATAAAGGGGTGTGTAAAAAGAGGTGTGTCTAACAAATCTTCTACTTCATATTTAGGATGATAGCAAGTATGCATATATTTCTTAAAGGATTAAAACGACATTGCGGTCAGGTTTCATGATACAATTCTCAATACTTGCGATGCTCTCTACCTCTTATCATAATTTGTCACATGACTGTACAATAATCCTATATATATATATATATATATATATATATATATATTTGCAGAGATACAGATTTTATTAAACTTCGGTATACACAAAGACACAATTAGGAATTTCATATAAAATACAGTTTTAATCCTATACATTAAGCTCTTTCCGGCTTATCCCGAACACAGCTCGGGCAGACGACTAAACAAGGTTGCAAGAGTTTTCGTCTGAAGACGGAACATTTACACCAGTAATCTTTACCAATAATTTTTATATCTGTGCAGTAATTTATTTTGCTGGAAATTATTGATAAAGAATACAGATGTCATTGCTCCTTTTTGAGACGGAAACTCTTGCCACCCTGCGAATAAAATTGTCCGGCAAGGGTTTAATGCTATATTACGAAGAACTATATCCTACGCCAGAATAAAAATATAATTTAATGAAAACTCGAAACAATGTAGAATGAAGCAGAACGCAACAAAAATCAGTTTAATCCTTTTCAAAGACGTAATATTAGCTGTGTAATAAGGATAGAACGAAAATATTAAAAAAAAAAAAAAAAGAATGAATTAAAGATTTAAACAAATAGCTGCCAGCGACTATTTATTTTAAATACACAAACACAAAAATAAATTAAAATCGTTATGAGTGGAAAAATATATACCTTTTAAAGTTAAAGGCATAACATATATAACATTATAATACATCAAAAATGATTTTAGAAACATTCAAGTTCATTTTTATTAATTACATGTATTCAATAAATTAAAATCAGAGTAAACCTGATATATTTCTTTTATTAGTCCTATAGATGTTTATATATGGTGGCTATTAAAAATAATTTTCATTTTTTTAATGCCCTCATGCTATTATAATGGATAATATTCATCTAATGATTAAAAAAAAAAAAAAGTTCTACATAATTTTTTTCTTTCACGATATTTTTAAATTTATAAATAAAAGTAAACAATTTAGGAAGTTTGTATATATTTAAAGTATAATATATTGTAAGAGAAAAATAAGAAATATACCCCTTGGATTTTTTATTTCTATATGTATATATTTTATCTTCAAATATTTCAGATCATGTCTTTTTACTTGTTTCTCATTTTGCCAAAAGCAGAATATACCAGGTGAATTTCAAGTAGTTTAAGACAAACATACAAAAGAGTTTTTCAAAAAGAAATCAATAACAGGAAGTTGAAATTCTTTTACGTGCAACATATATATAACAAACAAGTTAAGATTACGAAAATATAAACTACCTAAATAAATGCAAAAAATAAATAATCTTTATATGGCCAAAAATGATTAAAATTGATTTACTATAAAAGATGAATCAAGTTTTTCCTTATAAATAGTGTTTTTTTTCTTCTAAAATTTAACAAATTTTAAGACCAGAAAGATTGAATTTATTGTGGTTTACATTTAATATACATTAGCGAGTGTTTGCCCGTGTCGCACCAGTTAATTCAAAAAGTGAAAAAGTGAGCATCTGATGCCTTCGGTAACGTTCATGAAATGTAGTACTCAGTGAGCTAAAACAAAATTATCAATACGTGAATCTTTCAAAATAAATTCAATAAAATTTGTAGATTATCCAGAAACGTTTGCATGCATTTGAATTTTAAATACAAGCAAAAGTATTGAAAAAATTATAAGAAATAAAAGAAACAAAAATATGGTGATCGCGCAGAAAGTTTGATTTACAAATTTTGTGATATTGACCAAGTTAATAGCAAACTTTTCTCAACCCTTTGCGGCGCAAAGCAATTCGGATCATTTAAATTATACTGCCACCGAAATTCATGAACTAAATTAAAATAAAAGAAATTTTAAATTTTAAGGTTAAAAAAACCGGTCTTTTCTGCTATGTTATAAACGAAAGTTTTTGCTAAAAAATTTCCGGTATGAATTTTTGCAGCTGGTAGATGGTATAAAATATATACCACCGCCCCTGAAAGGGATAAATAAATGCGATCCTCGGAAGTAAAACAACTCTTTCTTATGTTTAAAATGAGTACAGTTTAAATAAAAATATGTATCAGGTACGGCAATTGAAAAGAGAAATTTTAATTTTTCTTTAAAATGAGCTGAAAAGCAAACTCTCATATTTATTATTGTTCAATTACTTTAAAAGAAATTCAAAAAATGAAAAATAACGAAAATAAAAGCTATCAAAAACAATCAAAAACGATCTAAACGATCACATAATAATTAAAAATATCTGTAACATATTGAATCAACACGCCAGATGCGAAAGAAAGAAAGACAAAATTTTAGAGTAGCGAAAAGGCACAACTTCATTAAACAATGACGTAGTGACTTTTAGAACAAATGTGGATGTCTTAGTTTTTGATGGACAGATTTCATGATCTGCCTCCAAATATTAATTTGATGTCGTATGCTCTATGAATGAGTAGAGCGATATATATATAGTAATCTAATTAATTGCCGCTCTTCGAGAACCAGCAGCAGAATTTCTCCAAGACAACCCTATGGATGGAGTAACTGATTTGAATATTGTAAGGACGGCCCTAAAAACCCAATCAAAGAATAGTTATTTAATCATGTTTAATGTACTAAACGAAACCTGGAAGGCATATAAAATCCGTGCAGAGGTGTCCAGGTTTTAGCAGCAGATGTCAAAAGTGATTGTAAACCTGACCTGTTGGGATTGTCCTTTAGATATGAAAGAATATTTGCAGCATAGGTCTTCGTCGACGCTATCTCAGATGTAGGCATTCAACATTCAATGCGTTTCATAGCGTCCAAATACCTGAAAGGCACATTAACCTATAGCATGAAATATGAAGCTATACCAAATCTGTGTCAAAACATATAAAGTTTGTAAGGAAAGCAGAAATAAAAAGTGCAGATAACCAGAAAATAGTATTATCCCCAAAAACCTCCAAAGTTCCATTTCTGTCAATGTAAATCTGATGTTGTTCTTTTGATTTACATAACGTTCTATTTCTGCAATAATGAAAGACATAATTTCGCCATCGAAAAAGTTCCTAAATATTTCGAACGGAATCATCTGCGCTTTTTTTTATATTCGTCTTCTGATAGAGATGAAATCTTTTATTTATTTATTTATTTTATAATTATAATATATGAGGCCTCTGACCAGTCAAATGTTTGTTTATTAACTATCCTGCTTTTTTCCGCGTGATTTTTAAAACTTTTTATTATTATTATTATTATTATTATTATTTATCTCATTATCAATTCAGCTGAGCATTTATCACTAATCGCATGTCTACGTGCTTAGCTGTTTTCCTTTTTCTTTCTAAATGTACATTAAAATTTCCTTCGTTTCTGTACTTTTCAATTTTACAAAAATTTCCACTTCACCAGATGCATCCTGCAGAAAATCGCTGGATAAATTATTGTTTTCGATGTCTTCTTCATCTTTTACTATACTGGGTACTGGGAGCAAAGTTATGATTTTTGGATAATCAGAGAATTCGTCTAAATCTAACTGTTCGAAATAATCTAACGCTTGTTGTACAGATAGAAATTTCTTGGGCATTTTTTTCTCAAATTCGAAATACACGCAATGAAGCAAATAAACAAACTAGAAAAAACACATCTTGAGTCTATCGATATTTTCTAATATAATAATTGAATAGTGAAGACAAGAAAAAAAAATAAGCGCAGTTGTTCAGTTCTGCACGTAACACTGAGGGAGGGAAAAGAAAAAAAGAATCGATAAAATTGTGATTGGTTACAAAACTAAAGTAGAAGCCAATGTTCCCAAAAAGGGAACCAGCTGTTTATTCTTCCGTTGAGAACGAACTATGTAAATTTTTAATTCAATGAAAGTTGTATGATACAATGGACAGTCATAAGAAAATGCAAACCGATAAAATATTTTTAGGGCGGAGGACTATTAATCTCAAACTACGGAGTTTTACGTTACCAGTTTTACAATAGTTGGACATTTATCGAAATCGAAAATTTATCGAGAATAATTGAATAATTTGAAGGCGATGTTATAATTTGAAAAAAAAAAAAAAAAAAAAAAAACTAATAGTCCTCCGTACTTATGTAAAACTAAATTCTACGTTTGCCAGGATTTCATCTTTTTTTTTTTTTTTTTTCTAATGAAAGTAAACCATATTTTAATACCTTTACTTTACATAGATCTTAACGGAATTAAAATATATTATTCATATGCACAAAAGAATGCTTTTCATCGAATACAGTATGGATTGGATTTACAGGGCCACACAAAAATATTCAGTTACATTAAGTATTATTATTGAAAAATTACTGGAATTGCATTTTCGTTTATAGGAAAGGTTTTTATCGTTTTCTAAATGTTGTTTTAACTGTGAATACAATTTTAATTTGTGTATCTGTCTGTCCAGCTGTTCATCTATCTATCTGTCCGTTGGCCTGTCCTCATTGTCCTTAAATATTTTCGGAATTCTTAAAAATTATTATTTGTTACTCAAGTTAATTATGGAATGTATTCTATTTAAATTGGCTTTCATAGGTTCTGTATAACTGGTTTGTATACAGGGATCCCCTCACCCCCCCCCCCCCAAAAAAATAAATAAATAAATAAAAATAAAAATCAATGCATTGCGTTATAAATCATACTTTTATAAACCATATTTAAATAACTTTTTATTGTAAAAATCATAAAGAAATAGACCTTTATTGTTAATATGCTAAAATAATGTTTTGTATAGTTTGTTGTGTTATGTTGTTTGTGATGTTTTGTTTGTTTATGTGTGAAAAATATGCATTTAGGTGAACATACTCGTACTTTTGTTTTTTTAGTATAAATTGTATTTATATTCCTGTATATTTTGCATTTGAGACAGTGTATATTCTCTTTCATGATTATTGATGGTCCTTCTCAGTGATAAGTACAAATTTACAAATCATTTTAGAAAAATTAGTATTCTAGAAGAAATTAAAAACAAAATTTTTCCTTGGTCTCTTTTTACATCGCAGACCTTAATGATTTATGCTAGGAGAGGAATTGACTCTTCTTCGTCGGTAGGCGCGAATCATCTAATATAATTTTTCTCTCTCCCTAAAGGTTTAGTAGTGGTGTATATGGCTCTCAGTGGTCGTATAATTTGTATGTATCAAGACGAAGAAAAAGTAACCTTGTGAAAAGATTGCAAATTTTGTGTTGTGAAATTTATTATGTAATAGTTTTGTTTATATGTATGTATATTTGCTGTATTTATGTATATATTGTTTTTCTAAAATTGCATTTGGGTCGCCAGGAGTGCTCATGTTGTCCCAGGTTTGGTAGTGGTTTATTTAAGAAAAAAAATAAAAACATTCTACTCATTGCCCACCCCTGTCTTTAAGTTAGTTGGTCCAAGGTAGTTGTGTGAATTCTGTCTTTTGGTTAAATAATGTATAGATTGCAAATGTTAAGGGTGCTTGTCATGGCTGGTTTGGTTGAATCTAGTTGTGGTCCGACTGGTGCGGCATTGTGAATGCCTTCGTGGTCAAAAGTTTTTGTGCCGTGCTATGTCATCTGTGAATTGCTAGATTTTATGAGTTTAAAATTGTCTGTTATGTTTGTGCACGTTTCCGTATGCTATGCCATGTGGTTTTGGTTCAGGTTGGAATTGAAAGTTGTGCCGGTGTGGGCGTGTTGAGTTTTTCGAAGGTCTTGAAGCAATGTTAATACTTTTCAGGGAAGGTTTTTCATGGTTCATACAATAGCTGTTTTCTGGTTTATAATAAAAATGTCTTTCTGGGTGGCAAGTTCGATTTGCAGATATGACGTCTGTTTGCGGATCGAGGAAAGTTTGGGGCCTTAGTTGTCTTCTGTCTTAGGGTCGATGTTTGACTTTTTTCATGGTTGGTCACTTTGCCTTTGGATTTTCGGCTTCTTTTCAAAAAATAAAAATAAATAAAAATAAATAAAAATAAATAAAAAAAAATTTTTTCATTGAGGTAACGGGGTATTGTTATGACGCTTCATAACTGTTTGTTCATTTTTGATATTTCAGAATTAAAATTTATATTCTGTAAAAAAAAAAAAAAAAAAAAAAAAAAAAAAAGAAAGATAGATTTTCCTAGCTACATTTTTGTTTCAAGGCGACTTGTAATTTCGTGTATTGCACGTTAAAGAGAAATACTCGTTTCTTGGGAGGTATTTTTGTATAGTATCACTTTGTGTATACTTTTGGAATATCTTAAGCGGATTAGAAAAAGATACGTCTTTTCGAATCCCTGTCAATGTAAAAATTGCTTCCTTTTCTCTCTCCCATACAGTCATGGGAAAATATTTGAGAATCTTGTTCCTACGGGGAAGAGAATGTTACTTTTTCTCTGTTTTTGACAGTTCGACGGCTGGTATGTGTCAATCAACGAGTAGGGAGGAGCAGTGCTGAAGGTGAGGTGTGTTTCTCAGCTGCGCTCTTTCAGGGTTGCAGTGGCAGAATGGAACAGGGAAATGCTTTGGAGATTAAAATATTTGTGTTTACCTGGGGGGTGAAATGGGGTCAAGCTTTTGGGGGGCTTGCATGGTTAAGTGACCGTTGGCGTGAGAATTTTGGTTTGGGAAATTTTTAAAAAAGGGCGTAGTAATTTTTGTAACTAGGAGGGACCCGGGTGATAGTGTCATTTACGGGTAGCAAATGAGAACCTCGTTTTTGTGCTTAGGTTCTGGCAACGATGCATGATTGGGTTGAGCGTTGTTTTCAAGTGACTGCGTTTGTATCGGAAGCTGTGTGCTTGTGCTTGATTTGTTGAAAAAAAAAAGAAAATTCTTTTCCTTCTTGATATAGAAGATGGCTTTGTTGTAGCAGTATATTGAGGTGAGAGGGGCCTTGGGCCCCTCACAGAGCTTTTTCTCTCCTTGGCTTGTCGTCTTCACATCTTCGTCAGCTCAAACTATCTGATGTGCGGTACTCGTGTCCTTCGCAGGCAAGTTCGTTTTCTTAGATGGCCTCGTTTCGCATTCGCTCTGGGGTGCCTGTTATAATGTGAAGGAAAATCCCGTGCTTGAACGCCGCCCTTACCCTGCTGAAGAAAAAAATAGGGGCATATTCTCATTAGAAATTACTGATGACCCCCGCACCAAGGTAATGAGCCGCCGTCTGGTACTTCGCTGGATAATAAGCAATTTTTTTTCTACTACTGGTGCTTCAAAATGATATCTTTGTCCCAACTTCGAAGCGTCGCAAATTTGAGGGATAAAAGAGCCCTCCTGGCGATACCTACATTATATTTTCACGTTTGAAGGTGAATTCTGCTTTTATAATTATGCTACTACAACAAAAAAAAAAAAAAGGTAAACTATTTTTGTTTTATTTCCTGTTACCTTAAACAACTGTAAAGTTTTCTCAAGAGGGAGTAATTACGTAATTGTATTTTGAGTTATGTCTTTCAATGCAGGAGATTGAAAAACGTATGAACTTTGTTGTTTCCCTTTTCGGTTTTATGTGAACTAAAGAATTAAGTCATATCATTTTTATAGTAACTGCTGAAATTATGTATTATTAATGTTTAAAGCATAACTGGTGTTTCAGTCAAGTTCTGTCTGTAAGAAATGTTGTTTTTTTGAAAATTTACTAAATAACCAAATCTTGTCTTAAATAAATCACTAAATTTATAGATAAATTTCATTTGTGTTTGTGCTTATTTAGTTTTTTTTTTCTTCTTTTACTACTTAAATTACTGAGTTAATTAGGTTATGAAAGAATACTGTTTAAAGTTTTTTTTTTTTTTTTTTTTTTTGGGGGGGGGGGGACTAAAAGAAATGAATATAAAATTCTTTTATTTGAAACGGTTGTTTCACTTCGAGATGGGTTATTGAATATGGTACTTATTAGAGCTTAGAAAAAAAAGGGGGGGGGGGAAATCAAAATGTTAGAGTTAATTAACCTGTAGAATGTTCTTCCTTGTGTTTAATATTTATTGCCTTTTGTTTCTGTGGTGAATATACTTAAAGTATAATCTGGAATACATTGGTTTTGAGAAAAAATTAAATTGTCTGTTTTATTAGTCTAAAGCATTTTTTTTAAATTGAATTAGAAAAGGTAAATTTAAATTTTAAAGCAAGAAAGTGGATTGTTTTGTACTGTTAATTAATTCCAGATTGTACATTTTTTCTGTTAATTAGATATTAATTCTTAGAAGTAATGATTTTAGAACTAATTGTTTTTTAAAGTAAAAATTTTAAATCTTTATTCAAAATCTTTTTGGTCAGGATTGGGGATTTTGTTGTTTTTATATATTCACCAACTGTTTTATTTTTTTATTTTTATTTTTAGGGACTTTAAGGTGTGATGTAATTAATTCTGGGATTTTGATGTAACTGGGTTTAATGTTATAAGTTAATTATTTCGGGCTATCTGATGAGTACTGTATAGGCATTTTGTACTAGTAAAAAAATAAATAAATAAATAAATAAATAAATAAAGAACTACACTATACGATCCTCTGTTTATGTCGTCGGCCAGAAACTATTTGACTGCTGTTGTTTTTACATTATGTAGCTAACTTGATATTTTGGTGGCTCAGTGGCTAGTGCACTGATGCAGTGAAAGTTTCAAATTAATTAGTTTGTGTTTTAGAATTCAAACAAAGAAAACAGCATCAGCCAAAGTAATTTATTTAAGTTTCAGTCAATAATTGTTTTTTGTAAGAATAGTAAAAAACTCATTATAACAGATACAAAATTTGTTTTTCTAATATTTCATTTGGCATATTTAAGATTTTCTGTAAGTTGTGGATTCGCCCTCCTATTGAAAAAAGCGCAATATAGAATTCAATTTAAAATAGCAACCAGAAAAACAGGAAAAAACTAACATCAAAAATGGGAAAACAGAAGAAGGAAAAAATTACACAACATTTTAAATTATTATAAAATAAATAAATTAGCGGATGGAGGAGGAGAATAAAAGACAGTTGGTGGGGGTATTTTAGTCTGAAATGTTCATTTGGGCTCGGACATAAGTCTAGTTAATTATCACAAAAATATAGTATTCCGAAAAATCTGCGTATGCTAAAAAAAAAAAAAAAAAAAAAAAGCAAGAAATAAAGAAATATGAACTAAAGAATTTTTTATCATCTTCGAAATTAGTATATTCCTTTAAATGTAAGGTAATGTAAGTTTAAAATTGTAAATAGATGCAAATTTAATGAAAATAAATATATTTTAATATTAATCTTTATATATATATATATATATATATATATATAATTTTTGAAAATCTTCCTATTCGTTAGGATAAATAAAATATCTTTCTCAAAGCCAAGCAACTCCTTTGTATGTAACTTTCAGTTTTCGTTTTCGTAAATATGCAAAGAAGAATACAAGAGATCCATTTTCTAGGCTTCCGAGAATAAGTATTGAATTGTTTACATGACTTCTCAGAAATCCCATTCAACTAAAGGCTGAATAAAAAGATACTTTTATTGATTCAAAGTCCTTAAGAGAAACAAAATATTTTTAGTTACTTAAAAAAAAAAAGTTTCAGTAAAATTTATTAAAAATTTTATTAAAAACAATTTAATTTTTTTTCACCATTTAAATATAGAATGAAGTGTTAAGATTTTATTTTAAAGTAAAAAAAAAAAAAAAAAAAAAAAAAAAAAAGTATCATTTTAAGAGATCAAGTTTTTCTCAACATAAAACAATTATTAAGATGTAAAAAGTAACAATATATAGCAGTTTCAGTTATAATGGAATAATGATGCGATATGGTTAATTATTTTATACCTCAGTATGTGCTTAAATTAGGCATATCATTTACTATTCTATGCCATTAATAAAACATAAAAAATAGTCTGATGCTCGAAAGTATACGAACATACGAAAGTAATACACCTTTGTAAGAATGATGATTGATAACGTTAAGCTAATAAAAAAGCAAGAAGAAAAACAAGTAATATATATATATATATATATATATATATAGATATAGATATATATATATATATATATATATATATATATATATTAAGTCAATTCCTACTTTGGTCAACGAAGAAAAATTTTATTTTAGTTAATAAATAGAAATAAAAAGCGCGCGTGCAAAATCAACTAAAAAGTAAAATAAAATTTATAAATGGACAATATTTAAGCTCGTGGACTCAGTTCAGTGATATAATAAGAATAATTACAAGATAAAAAGAACTCTTTATACACCATGTTTTTAAATTTTCTGTTGAATCATATAAACGCTACCGAAGGCAGCGGGAACCCGGAACAATTGGCTAAAAGTTAAAAAAAATTCATTATAAAAGTTTCATAAAAAAAAAAAAAAATCATTTAAAAAAAGTCTATTATAAAAGTTTCAAACGGCTAGCTAGCTAGCCGCGAAGTTACTTAAAAATCGATTCCAAGCTTTGTACTGGTAACACTGCCAAAGGCAGCAGGGACCCGAGACAGTTGGTTAAAAGTATTTTTTAAATGCATTTTCACCGTATTCTGAACTATTCTAAAAGTTTAAAATGTCTAGCTAGTCGGGAAGTTAGTTAAATAAATTTTCTGTTGAATCATATAAACGCTGCCGAAGTCAGTAGGGACCTGAAACAATTGACTAAAAGTATTAAAAAATACGTATTGTCGCCATGTTCTGAGCTATCCTGAAAGTTTCAAATGCTTAGCTTGTCTTGAAGTTAGTTAAAAATCGATTGCAAGCTTTGTATTAGTAACGTTGCCGAAGGCAGCAGGAATCCGAAACAGTTGGCTAAAATTATTTAAAAAAGTTCATTTTCACCGTGTTCTGAACTGTTCTGAAAGTTTCAAATATTTAGCTAATCGGGAAGTTATTTAAATAAATTTTCTGTTGAATCATATAAACGCTGCCGAAAGCAGAAGGAACCCGAAACATTTAGCTAAAATCATTAAAAAGATATATTATCACCGTGTTCTGATCAATCCGGAAAGTTTCAAATTTCTAGCTAGTCGGGAAGTTAGTTCAAAGTCGATTGCAAGATTTGTACAAGATATATATAGGGAGAGTGTGAACTAATTGTAGGAATTGAAAAATCTTTATAATAACGTTGTCTTAAGATAAGATAATATCAGATTTAAAATAAAAGCCTTGATTTTCGGAAAAAGTAAATCAGAAAAATATAAGAGCTAAAATACATAAATACATGAGCTAATATTATATGATATTTGATAATGATATTAAATAATACAGGAAAACATTTACATATGCCTAACATATAAAAGAAAATACAAAGATCCCTATTAAAAAAAAAAAAAAAAAAAAAAAGACATATGGTAAAGAAGCATCTACGTCTGGTGGATGCATTGGACTATGAACTGTATAATATACATTTCTTTTTAGTTCTATAAAACTATAAGAACTTATGAAAAATATCCTTTAAATTTCAATGAGAACCTATTTACAGTTTTAAACAGGTTGAAGATAAGCTTCGATATTAAATCCACTAACTGTTCTGTAAGACATAAAGCAATCTTCAAGGTGATGAGGAAATCAATGTGTTTAGAAGGAAACTAGGTACGAGTTGGATGCCTTTCATGATTTTTCTTTCTGAAGTGGTGAAGGTGTGCAACAACCTATTTACGGCAGTTTATGAGTAACCATCGAAAATCGGCGGAGTCGTTCTGCTGACGAGCTGGCACCCTCCATCAACTAGATTCGAGAAGCACTTGACAAACGCTGGGGCAGTGATCTACGAAAGAAAAATTAGTTGCGAAGCATTGAGGATGAAAATCGTTGGATTGTTACGTATCTCCCAACTTATTAGTTACCACATCTTATCACTTCAGAGCAATCTAATGTGGGATTCGCCTTTGGTATTTGCAGGACAGAAAGTGCGTCTTTCTCTTTACCATCATAGTCATTATCATGCTCAAATTCATGATAAATAGAGATATTTCGCGCTGATAATATTTAAAAAGAAAAAATAAGTTAAAATAACACAAATAAAACATAATTAAAAATTCAAATACCTACAAATGATTGTTTCAAATCCACTAAATTTCCTTCTTCAATATTAGTAAAAATTGAAATTAATAAATAAAAAATAATAATAAAAAAAATGACAAAAGACCCAAGTGAATGAATGTGAAAATTCCTCTAACTTGCCAGGCATAATACAGAGATGGGCTAAAAGGGCAAATACATTAAGTACCTCAAGTATATATACCATAGTTAAAGTGACGTTGCTGAAAAAAAGCAATACGAAAATTCATTAAAACTTTGCTGCGATTTGTGCTTTTAAAAGCTGTTTTTAGTTCCCGAAACTTTTCGCTTTAATAATAAAGCATCATCAGGGATTTTTATTGTGAGCAGTTTTTAAATATTTTTTTTCTTTTCACAGTCAACAGTTAAGTCTTTCAATAACGTGAATAGCAGCAAAGTCAATTTGAAGTCCGTTAAAGGTTGGATCAAGGAGCTAAGAAAAATAAGAGAAGCTGGAACTATTGAAATATCATAGGAGGAAAACCCTATTGTAGCAGAAAAACCCATTATGAATTAGCACAAATAAACTATTAGCTATTTTATAATATTGTGCAAAATTATTGGCAAATTTGCAGCATCTATTTATTGTATTTTTGCATTTCATTATATTAATAAATTATATATAAAGATGCTGCAATTTTGCCAATAATTTGGCACAATATTATAAAATAGCTAATAGATTATTTCTGCTAACTCATGATGAGGTTTTCTCCTACAATAGCCTCGTATGATATTTCAATAGTTCTAGCTTCTCCTATTTTTCTTAGCTCCTTGATCCAACCTTTACAGATTTTCAGATTGACTTTGCTGCTATTCACGTTATTAAAAGACTTAACTCTTGACTGTGAAAAGAAAAAAAAAATAAAAACTGCTCATTGGAAACGAGCAATAAAAATCCCTGATGATGCTTTTACTATTAAAGTGAAAAGCTTCGGATAATTTTTTTTTAATATCTTTTAAATACAATTTAATTTTACGTGTGCCTAAAGCGTTTTTAATATAATTAACAAATGACGCGTGTTCGATTTAACTCTTTTTCAGAGGTAATTTATAAAGTTATTTTATTTTTTATTTTGTGACCTTTCTACTTCGATTTCATTTTACAGGCGAACCTTGGAAATCTCTTCTCTAGATTTTCATGATGAGTTAAAAATGTATTTAGCAAATACATTTTGAGCTTCTTTCAAAACTTCCTATTCTCACGAACATAAAAAATGGTCTATTATTCGTGATAAATTAATAATTTTTCTAATCTATATCAAATTATTAAAAGTATAAAAATGAAAACAAACCTTACTTATTTGTTGAAAAAAAAAAAGTAAATAAATAAATAAAATTTCAATAAATATGATTTTCTTCCACAGTTGATTGTGTGATTTTAATAAAAATTGTACTTCTTTCTCCCATTGTTTAATGGTGTTTTCCATTTCCTGCGGCTTATTTCTGTTTAGCTATCTACATGATAGACCAGAGATGTTTCTGCCTAAAGGTTGTCTGAGTGAGTAATGCTGACCGGTTGTCGGCCTGGATAGCTCAATTGGTAGAGCCTTGACCTTGCAAGTCAAAGACCCGGGGTTCGACTCCCGGTCCAGGCATTATTTTCACTCAGGCGGAAAAATAAAATTTCAATAAATATGATTTTCTTCCACAGCTGATTGTGTGATTTTAATAAAAGTTGTATTTCTTACTTATTTGTGTCTTACAAATAAACAACAATCGGATAAACATAACAACATATATGAACTAGTATGTTGTGGCCACCACAAGACTTTCTTCTATATTTTCCTATATACATATTCAATCAGTAACACTATTTAAAAAAAAAAAAAAAATACGATTTTTTTTTCTAAGTTTTTTTTTGTTGTTGTTGTTAAAAGTAATACATATTCAATCAGCAACAATATTAAAAAAAAAAAAAAAAAAAAAAAAAAAAACGATTTTTTTTTTTTTTTTTTTTTTTTTGAAAGTAAAAGAAATCGATAACTTTGTTTTAAATTATCACAGATTTATGGTTCAACCATTAGTTTTAAAGGTACTGACGAGACCTATCGAAAGATACCCATCTTGAAAATTACTATTATCAATAACTCGTATTACTATTATCAATAACTAGTATTAATTTTACAATCACAAGTTAAAAATAACTCTCATTATGTACATTTATGCGAAATTTTGTCCTATACTGCCATGTTAAAAATTTAGAAAAAATGCGATCACAGCGCCACCTGGTGAGCTATTGATCCCCAAATGTAATCAGCTCCAGTTATGTCGGGGACCAACTAAATACCAAGTTTGGTTAAATTTCGTTAAAAAAAAATCTGTTTTTTTTTTTCTTAAAAGTAAAAAAAAAAAAATCGATAAATTTGTTTTAAATTATCACAGATTTATGGTTCAACCATTCGTTTTAAAGGTATTGACGAGACCTATCGAAAGATACCCATCTTGAAACTTTGACCCCCCGGGGGGATACTTCCCTCCCAGTTGGGGGGAACCGATGCCCCCCACATGCACAATTTTTTTTCCTAGTTAACTATTATTATTATCAACGAGACCTTTCGAAAGATACCCATCTTGAAAATTTACTTCCCCGGGGGGGTACTTTCCCCCTAGGGAGGGGAACCGGTGCCCCCACATGCACAAATTTTTTTTTCCTAGTTAACTACTACTATTATCAAGAACTCATATTAATTTTACAATCACAATTTTAAAATAACGCTCATTATGTACATTTATACGAAATTTTGTTCTATACTGCCATGTTAAAAGTTTACATAAAATGCGATCACAGCGCCATCTGCTGGGCGATTGATCCCAAAATCTAATCAGCACCATTCAATGTCAGGGTCCAACTATATACCAAGTTTGGTTGAATTTCATTCATTGGTTCGTGAGATACGGTGAAAAATACGAAATTTTCCGATCACAGCGCCACCTGCTGGGCGATTGATCCCTAAATCTAATCAGCACCATGCCTAGTCAGGTTCCAACTATATACCAAGTTTGGTTGAATTTCATTCATTGGTTCGTGAGATACGGTGAAAAATATGAAAATTTGTCCTATACAGCCATGTTAAAAATTTAAATAAAATGCGATCTCAGCGCCACCTGCTGGGCGATTGATCCCCAAATCTAATGAGCACAATGCCCCGCCAGGGTCTAACTATATACCAAGTTTGGTTGAATTTCATTCATTGGTTCGTGAGATACGGTGAAAACACGAAACCACAGACACACAGGCAGACAGAAAGATATTTTTTAAAAACTATCAGTTCGTGTTCAGGACATCCGAAAACGTGTAGATCCGTCAAAAAACGATAGTCGAAAATTTTAGCGAATCCAATACTTACTCTCTATAGAAGAAAGTAAAAAAAAATTATCTATTAAACAAGAGAAATTTGATAAAGCCAAAAATGTTTTTTTTTTAATCATCAAAAAAGCAGCGTTAAATTAACAAGCTTTAATTAAAAAAAATATATATATCTTTTTTTGAAGAAGAAGAAACTTTATAACATTTTAGAATGGGATATATATTTAGAATATAGATATTTAGAACATACATATTGTACCAAAAGACACATCAATTTAGTTTCTTTGGATTTAATAATTCTTACGGTAACCTAATAAATAAAAGTCGTATTTAATAATGTAATAATAGTATCACCAGGATAATTTATGATAAAATATACAACATTTTATTTTTTTCTTAAATCCATATTTGTTTGTTTTACTTCTGCATAATACAAAAGTTACAATATGCAAATTGTTTTATGTTATTGGATATTCAATTTCTTAAAACCGGCAATTTTATTATTATTAATATTAGATATTCAAATAAAAATATTGTTCAATATCAGTTTAAAGATAAACATAATACATATATAATTTATATTGGGATAAAAAATTATAAATAAATATTCTATATTTTTTTTTCAGATGATACGATTTATGTTGTAATATTACAACTTATCATTCCGTTAAAACTACGTTTAGAATCGTAGCTATTTTGCTTATGTCTTAGCAACTCATTTTTGAGTATACTAACATGCTCAAAAATGGGGTTGACCAATAAGAATCCCAACATCCCCATGTTTGACGCGCCAATATACTCAAAAATGAGTACATGGGTTTTGAATTTTAAGTATATATTGTTTCGGAGCTATTTTGAGAAAATTTTGCACATTTTTAAGAAACCATTTGTACCAGTATATTTACACACACACACACACACACACACACACACATATATATATATATATATATATATATATATATATATACCGCGGATAGCGAGAAATTTTCGATGAGTGAGTTTGCGTTGCACTAGTGCTATAATTTAAACAATTGGTGACGGTCTGGAACTCAAACTAAAGGCGCAAAGAATTTCGGTATTAAAGAAAAATCAATAAATTAGTTTTTAGTGCGATTGACGAAAAAGAGAAGTATTATATATTTTTTAAATTTAAAAATACGCAATATGTATGGTCTTTATACTGAATACAAAAGAAAGTTAAAACTTTTTTTTCTTTTTCGCACTTTAAATGCATTTCATAGGTGTATATGTATGACATTAAATTATTTTATATGCATGCAATAGCGATTCAGAAAGAAATTAATGTAAACTGAACTTTGAGATTTGCAGTATAAATAATAGGCATTAAATAATTTATATTGATAAATTACCAAATATCTTTTTACATAATTATCGTTTTATTTAGAAATATACACTAATGTTTTTACTGACGCAAGTTTCTTTTGTTATATATTCACGGATAGTATTTTTCTGTCTATAAAAAGAACTATGAATAAACTTCAGAATCATATCTATCCTTCACAATACACATAGGAAAAGTCTGATCAAAAGCTTTCTGGATCTATATTTACACAATAAACATTAGCAGATATGTTCAATCATATAAATACTGACAAGGTGCTGTTTTCTTTTCAATATACAGAAGCACCAAAGAAATGAAAGACAAGCATTTCTTCATTTCCGAGTTCATAGGAGACCTCAGAAGTAATAATCAATCAGTAGTGAACCTTAGAGGAAGTAAGGACTTCATGATTGAATTATTTACAGAATCCTATCAAAGACGTTCTTTTGTCAGTTCATGGAGATAAGAATTAAATAAATATCGTAAGAAATTAATAAAAGAAGCATTGGATGAAAGTGTAGCATATGCTTTCTTTTTAAATTGACACTGCCATATATGATGTATTTTTGTTTCTTTTAATAGAGCAGTTTCTTGTTATGAATTGAATTTTTTAATAATAAATAGTACTTTAGAAATTTCCGTTAAAATTATTCTTAAATACGTTTTGCTTAACTTTAATAACGATTAAGTGTTGTTTCTCAAAAACAGTTTGATTTATCTGCACTTAATGATTTCACACTTCACTCTATACGAAATTTGATAAAGATTTGCTAAGTATTCTAAAAAAATTGTATATTTGATTTTTTTTCAGCTAACTAAATATTAACTAAAAACACAGATTAGATAATTTGACATAAAAAGCACAAGAATTATAAAATACAACAAAGTTGAACAACGTTAACGTGAATCTCAAGCTGAATAAAAAATTTGTTCCTGTTATCCTGTTAACTCAGAAAATTATCCTTTATCTTGACGGGGTTGTAGACACAGTTCATGTTAAAAGTAATTCACGTTAAGGGTGTTCCTGTTAACGAGGTTCGCTGTATATATATATATATGTATAATATATATACATATTTATTCCAATGGAGATGAGTTTCGAACATTTATTGATAATAGTCTGTGTACCTTAAATATATATCTCTCATTTAATGAAAAGAAAATCTCAAAAATTTTAGCATTGGAAATATCTACTTATGCTTTAATAAAAATTATTTAAAAATAACAAAATGAATATTTTAGACTTGCAAATGTCGACCAGATGTGCATTATTATCCAGAAAATATTTTAATTGCACTGAAAGGTGTAAATGAAACAAAGACAATAATTTTGAGCAATTAATAAATTTATAAGTTTTTATTTTATAGAAAGCATTTAATGCATAATATTTATTATTTCAATGTTTTCAGTAACAAACTCTTATTTACTTATAATTATTCATAATTTTGTCTTTGTAAAACATATACGCTATTGCAATTTTAAACACTTTGTTTTTAAATGTAATGAGGACTTTACGAGGACATTACTAACTTCTCTATCGAAAAAAAAAATAATATCTTGTGATAGAATATATATAATTTAGTTTGATGTTGAAGCTTATAAATTCATTTTAAAATGTGAATTTTAAAGGTCCTTTTACAGTGTAAACAGGGTATTCTAGAAGGATTGAAACTATTTTATTAGTTTATTCGCTAAAGTTAACTGGGAAATGTGAATTATATATATATATATATATAAATAGATATATAATTCATATTTCCCATATATATATAAATATTCAAATAAGATAAAACAGAAGCCTGACAAAAAACAATCTGCCAGTTAATTTTTTAAAAGTAACATCATTTAAATTTTTATATTAATTTCTTATGCAAATTTGAGCAATTAGAAAAGATCATTTTTCATCCAAGAAGACCATGATAAAATATCTGATGTAGACACCACATGACTACATTATACACCCATTGGAATATACATGTTGTTATGAAAACATTGATATTTTGCGTTATGTAATTGGTTCGAATACAAACAAGTTCCAGTTCCCGAACTTTTCTAAAAAAAAAAAAAAAATTGCCATTCCAACCACGAAAGTCCCGATAATAGGTTTATACATACCACCGAGACAAATATATTAGTTTTTTCGGGAATAGTACGTCAAAGCTTATTACAGAATCTCTCACTGGCAAAAGCACAGTTTAGAGTTGAATGAAAATCATTCGGGTATAGATGGCCTACTTTTGATCACTTTTGCGAAAATTGGTAGCAAGAAACGATACATTTTTACCAAAATAATTAACTCCGTTGAAATAGAGAAAGAGTTTACTAATTCTGGCTATCCTGAAACAATATCTACCGCCAAATTTGATCTTTAATCTCGTCAAGCCATCAAGTTTCAGCCAACACAGATTTGTGTCTTGGAATCAAATTTGGTGATTTTATGTCGAATTTGGCGATTTGGCGACCATATTTGGCAAATATTTATAGTTTAGGGTTGCTAAAGTTTGGAAGCTTTAACTTCAATTAAAACTTTCTAAAAAGATTCATTGTTTTATAGCGCATAACTAAATTCTTCAAAAGTTTTATAAATGACTAACAAGAATATAAAAAGAAGAGTGATTATTGATGATTAAAAACTAAAACTTGCCTGTATCTTTACGTGGTACTTTCTGTGTAGTATTAGAGTAAAAATGGAAACAGATGGTAGTTTTTCTTTTACACGAAGTTGAGCGTTCACTTAACGTTAAATTAGGCACTCAAATGTGACAAAATGTGGTAATTTAGAATTCTCAAAGTTTGGAAACTCTAACTTCAATAGGAATCGACTTCTGGAACTTTTTATAATAATATTCATTGCATTCTAGCGTATAACTACCTCAAAAATTCTAAAAACCACTGACAATACTCTCGATGGATTCAAATTCCATTCAGACATTGAAATTTTCAGTTGTTCTTAAATTACCGAAGTTTCTACTTTGTAGTGTATTTAACAATGTTTATTTGATTTCTGTACTACGAATGATTCTTTTATTGGATTGTTCTGAGAATATTCATTGATTATTGCATTTGTGGTACAAAAAGTGTTTTATTCAACTGTTTCCTGAATTTTCACTTAATGAAGGGAATTCATCGGCTTGAACCGGCTTATGTCTTTAAGAATTACTCTCTACATGCAAAGATGTCGATAACGTTCATGCCAATATCATTGCAGGCTCTATTTACGTGCTTAAAATTCATTAAATGAAGGACATTCGTCGATAAGAATAGCATTATGTCTTTAAGAATTACTTAGTACACGCAAAAATGTCGACAACTTTCATAACAATATCTTTACAGGCTCTACCTACTGCCTTATTTATTAAATAATGTAAATTCGTGGATTAGAACTTGCTTATGTACTTCCTATACTCAAAAATGTCGACAATTTTTATAACAATATCATAACGGGCTTTATCTACGAGCTGAATTTTCATTAAATAAAGTGCATTCGTTGAAAAGAACCGCCTATGACTTTAAGAATTGCTTTTTATATGAAAATATGTCGATAACATTCGTCGATAACATATGTCGATAACATTATTGGCTCTATCTGCGGTCGGAATATTCATTAAATAAAGTACATTTGACGACTAGAACTTGCTTATGTCTTTAAAAATTACATTCTACATGCAAAACTGTCGACAATTTTCATAACAATATCATTACGGGCTCTATCTAAGCGTTAAATATTCAATAAATAAAGTGAATTCGTCGACTAGAACCTGCTTGTGTCTTTAAGAATTACTTTCTACAAGCTAACTTGCCAACAACTTTTTTTTGTTTTTTTTTTTATCGTTATCAATACAGACTATCTACGGGATGGATATTCATTAAATGAAGTGCATTCTTCGACGAGAACGAGTTTCTGTCTTTAAAAAATAATTTCTGAACGCTAAAACGTCGTCGAATTTCCTAACAATAACATTACCGACTCTATCTGCGGTCGGAATATTCATTAAATAAAGTGCATTCGTCGACTAGAACCTACTTATTCCTTTGAGAATTACATTTTGTGCGTAAAAATGCGGACAACTTATATAACAATATCATTACGGGCTCTAAATACGGGCTGAATATTCATTAAATAAAATGCATTCGTCATCTAAAACCTGCTTATGTCTTTAAGAATTGTTTTCTACACTCAAAAATGTGGACAACATTCGTAATAATATCATTACGGGCTCTATCATTAGCTTCTTTAGGTATCTCTATGATGGCTGGTCATATATAATGACAAAACCTTTGTATATTTGAAAATTATGACCATAATTTTCCTAACTATCTTCTAAATGGAAAGCTACACAAAGACCAAAAAGAGAGGGACACAACTAGATGTTATAACAAACCTACATACGAATATGCAACGCTCTACGTCCAACCATTTTTAAGTTAGGCGAGATACATACACACACATACACACACGCACGCACACACATGTACATACAGACGTCACGAAAATTCGTGTAAAATCGTAGATATCTCTAAAATGGGAGCTAGTATTGAGACCAAAGTTGCAGGTGTACAACTAAGCACCATAAACGCCACGGATATAAACTTACAACATTCTACGATAATTTGCTTTTTAGCTTTGCGAGATTCCAAATCCATTTCGCAAATCGGGATTACAATAGTTCCTTATATATTGTATAAGTGAGTAAAATAAAGCTTAGCTATATATTCAAAACAAACTAAATAATAATACAGTAAATCTTACTAACGTTATTTTTCTATGTCATTTAAAATGCTATTTCTTCAGTGAAAATCGTTAAGATATATAAGATGATAATGAACTTTTTTCTATGAAAAATACGATAAAATGTGTTAAATTTTTTTTAAAATGAACTTTCATAAAGCGTTAATAAAAGACTTTTCATTGCGTACCATTGATATATTGAGGCAAAAATCAGAAGATGCAATTAATAAAACATTTTGAAAAAGTTTTTCTGTCAAATCGAATGCATAAATGAGACACTTTAATTACCTTATTTATACAAATAGTTTAATCATCTCACACAATATTATCGTTGGATGCATTGATTATCTTTTCTGCAAAGTTCTTTGTGTTTAGCTATCATGTCTCATAAATTAGTGCCCGAAAACGACAGCAAAATAATAATAATAATAATAATAATAATAATAATTAGTATTATTCAAGGGATTTAGTTTAAGATAATTACATGTCTTCTTACCAACCAAACTAAAATGTATCGAAGATTTCGTTGAGGCATATTGTTCCATTTATAGTCTTGTACGTAGACATTTCAGTTTGTGACGAATGTGTCGTCTCTAGAATGTTTTTTAATAAGCTATATAAAAATAATTACATATATTTTATGATTGTAAGTGCTCCTTCGTAAAATACAGGATCAGTTAGTGATTTTCAACAAGCTGAAAATGCATACTTTTTGCTCATGACAGTTAAGCCATCTACTAAATGTTTTTTATTCCATTTAACGATAATTAAATGCACTTTAATACTATAAGTTCACCTTCTTAAAATACAGGAGCCAAATCGATCAGTCAATTGATTTTAAACAAGCTGCAAATTCATAATTTTTTTGGGACATAGTTGTCATCTCAGAAAATGTTTTGCTATGACATTTAAAAATAGTCATATATATTTTATGACCATAATTGCCTCTTCATGAAACACAGGATCTGTCACAACATCTTCACCAAGCTGAAATTGTATACTGTTTTCTAATAACAAAGTTGTCGTCTCTAAAATTGTTTTTTAATTTGTATTTAAACTTAGTTACGTATATATATGTATATATATATATATATATATATATATTTATCATAAGTGTCCTTTTATCATGTGCAAAGTTCTTCAGTTTTCCATTTCAAATTCTGTAGCACACGGACATATTCTTTTTTTTTTTCTTTTTTTTAATTTCTTGCAAAAATTAAGATTTTAACTACATCATTTCTACGATTTATTATATGTATTTGTTGCTTCCATTTTTTCGGAAGCAACCATTCATTAAATTAAATAACGTTCTTAACAATGGATTCAAATTCGTGTATTGTTGTATTAACAACTAGATGAACTAGTATGATGTGACCACCACATGACTTTCTTCTATATAATTTTGCACAAAATTTATTCAATACAAATTATTAATTAAAATATCAAAATATTTTCCATTATAAATGCAGACGATTTTTATCTAACAGAATTATATTACCACTAAATGCCGAAAGATTTCTTTTTTTTTTTTCAAATGAGAAGAAATGATTTTTTTTTTTTCAAAGTTTCTTCGTTAAAAAAAAAAAAAAAAAAAAAATCGATGGCTTTTTTTTTTTTTTTTAATTATCACAGATCTATAGTTCAACCATTATTTTAAAACTATTCACGATATCCTTCGAAAGATACCCATATTGTAAATTTACTCCCCACGGGTGTAGTTCCAGTCCAGGAAGGGGTGGAAGGGATGCTCCCACATGCACAAAATTTTACTTTCCGAACAGTATAGTGAGGAAAGTATTGTAATCTTGTCAAAAATCCGAATTTGAGATTTTGATGTTTCTATACGTTTCGAGTTCCCCTCAGTCCGTTTTCACTATTTTTACGATGTATATATGTGTGTGTATGTATGTGTGTATGTGTGTGAGTGAACACGCTAGCGTCTAAACGCTTTGCTCTAATGAGTTGTAAGTTGGTACGCATGTTACAAGTCACCGTAGCACGATCCCTATTGATTTTGATGAATGTAGCACTTATAGTTTTTTTACAGTTACACAAAGAAAAATTATGTATCATTATGGCCTATATGGGACCAAAATCTTAAAAGTGCGATAGCATCTGAACGTCTCATTCAATTTAGAAAAACTTTTATACACATATTATAGGTCACAAATACTCACTCTGTAGAAATTTTGGAGAATCTAGCACTAATAGCTTTTTTACAGGGACACAAAGAAAAATTCTTTATCATTATGGCCTATGGGGCCAAATTTTTAAAAGTGTGATAGCGTCTAAACGCCTTATTAATCTGAGCAGAAAATTTTTACATATGTTATAGATCACAGTTGCACGAACTGTATAGATTTTGGTGAATTTAGCATTTACAGTTTTTTTACAGGGGCACAAAGAAAAATTCTTTATCGTTATGGCCTATGGGGCCAGATTTTTAAAAGTGTGATAGCGTCTAAACGCCTTATTAATCTGAGAAAAAAATTTGTACACATGTTAAAGGTCACACTTGCACCAACTGTATAGATTTTGGTGAATTTAGCACTTACAGTTTTTTTACAGGGACACAAAGAAAAATTCTTTATCATTATGGCCTAAGGGACCAAATTTTTAAAAGTGCGATAGCATCTAAACGTTTTATTCAATTGAGCTGAAAATTTATATGAATATTATAAATCATTGTTGCAATAACTATAAGCATTTTGGTGAATCTAGCATATATAGGTTTTTACAGGGCCACAACGAAAAATTCTTCATTATTATGATCTATGGGCTCAAAGTTCAGTAGCGTTAAATAAAACCTCGTGTAATATATGGAGAAAAATACTTAAACACTCTATTATGGTTTTCTCTCTTTTGTTTGTTTAATAACTCCGCTTTCTTTACTTTATCTACAAAACTGTTAATTACTCAATGTTCGGAAAGTCGAGTGGAGTCACTCCAGATTTTTTTCCTAGTTAACTGCTACTACCATCAATATTTTATATTAATTTTATAATCACTTGATTAAAATAACTCTCATTTCGTACATTTATACGAAATTTTGTCCTATATTGTCATGTTAAAAAATTAGAAAAAATGCGATCACAGCACCACCTATTGAGCAATTGTTCCACAAATGTAATAAGCACCAGTTTATGTCAGGGTCCAACTAAATACCAAGTATGGCTAAATTTAGTTCACTGGTTCGTGAGATACAGCGTCCATAAAATTTGCGATAAACACACACAGACACATAGACTGACAGACAAATGTTTTCTAAAAACAGTCAAATCGTGTTCAGGACATCTGAAAGCGTGTAATTCCATCGAAAACTGGAGTTCGAAAAATTTTATGAATCCAAAACTTTCTCTATATATACATCTAGAAGAAATTAAAAGTGTTACACTCTGATAAAAATCACCCCCTTTTCTATTCACGTTTTTCAAACCGTGAATAGAAAAGGGATATCAAATGCAAATTTCCTGTATTCAAGCAACTCTCTTAAGTAGCAGAAAGTCTCAAAATTACATTTTCCTTTCGAATGCTTGTACTTTGGCTGGCAAAAAAATACCCGATTATGTCAATTTCCTTTTCTTCATTGCAAAATCTATCTCATTGCCTGTTCTTGGGTGAAAAAGTCAGTACTTCTTAATCGTCTCATCATCCGATAAACAAATGTACCTAGAATTTCAGGAAAATTCAGATATATTAACCATGTGAATTACCTAGCAGTTTCTACATAAATTGTATTGAACATAGAATAAGTAATCTGGCGTTGCATTCACAAGTCTTTCTCTTACCCTGCATTTCAATATTACAAAAACAGATCACAGATTAACGGGTAAAATAATATGTTTTCTATACAAACCAACGTTAAAAATAATTTAAAATAGGCTGAGGAATAGCTTTATCTGATAAATAAATCTGTTTTAAAGAGGATTATTATTAATCTATATACTAGATTTATATATGCTAAAACTCGCCTCTTGTGTTGAAATTTGTTTAGAGGAAATAATATAGTTAAACGCTCTATAATTCTAATGGGGCTTTCTAGAATTCACTAGTAAAAGCAATAAGAATTTATAAGGATGACAAGGAAGTATCAATTGTAGAGCCACAATTTATTTTCTAGATTTCAATGGCAGACTTTTTTTTTTTTTTCCTTTTCAGAGAAAAGGGAAAAAATGCCAGTTTTTTTTTTTTTTTTTAATTTTTTATTTTTGATACCACTGTTTTCATACACAAATATTTGCGTATTTTTAAAGGAATGAGTCGTAATTAAATAAGATAAAGATTATTGTATAATAAATTGGTAGCAAAAAAAGTCGGAAATTTTTTATCCCTGAATAATTTCCAGGACATTATAAAAATAAATGCCATGAAGTAAATTCAGTGTCCAATACCCACAACAGCGACCGCTAAAAGATAAAAAGTATTTTTTGCTGCATGCATACCTATGTGAATTAGACTTTGCACTTTTTTGCAATGGCTATTTAAAATTTAATATTCCAGAATAATATTTTTAGTTGTATTCATATGTTATTCAAAAAAATCCGTTTCCAATTCCTGTGATTGTCATTTTTTATTAGGACGAATTTAAATTAGCGCTGGAATGAGACATCGAAGTGTCAGATTTCTTTCCGTATAATTATGGTTAGGCCGTGCTTTAAAAAGATGTTTATTTTATTATGTAGATGATTATGTTTATTTCTTTCTTTTTTATTTTTATACTAAAAAACTAGATGATAAGCTAACTGATTGAGTGAATTAAAAAGCTGAATTCCCAATTAAATTTTTCTGATTTTTTTTTTTTTTTCAATAAAAGCTGATTTCTTCTTTTAAAACCCCATTCAATTTCATCATCAATATTATGCTAAAACTATTTTTCTTGTGCTATTTGCCGAAGGAGTAAGCGTAAATTATAACATTATATATAAATTAACAAATTTAACACTCAGAATTCGTTATTTAACTTTCTGTATAAATAAAATTATTATTTGGGTGTCCTTTATTCTTTTTTTCTCCACTGTGGTTATTAATCCTCAAAACAGTTAAAGTATAAACATTTTTGAAATAGCTCTCTCTTTTTTTTTTTTTTCATGTATGTTTGTAGTAAATTTGATTAGAACTCCTTATTGTTTTATAATATATATATTAAATAATTTTCATTTAAATAATTCTTCGTTACAAAAAGAAAAAAAAAAAAAAAAAAAAAAAAAAAAGTTTTTAGTATAAATTTATACTCTAATCAAACTAATTATCAATATATTCCTCAAATAATATATTTAATCTGTGTCGCTTTACTTTTCCTTCTTTACAATCAGTCTTTTACAACTACTCTTTTACTTTACAAACATTTTGTTATAAAAATGTACAAAATGTATGTATGTAAATAAATGGATATCATTTGAACTCAGTTCTAAGAAGAGAGTGGCAAATTTTCATGTCCAATTCTCTTTTTTTCGGGTAAAGGTTTGCAATGAAAATTTTTTGTGATATTTCTTTATTTTTATTTCATACCCAGCATTAGCAAACTATAAAAAAATATTATAGAATAAAGGGAAATAAGAAATCGTCTACATAAGCGTATTTTATAAACTTAGTTAAAAATACTGTTAGAAAAAATAGAAATATTAGATATAAATATCAGTGTGTGATTGATATAAATATCACTGATATAAATATCAGTGTGAGAAACTAAAATTCACTCAATAACCCAGTTAAAATTAATGCACAGATTCAAAAAAAAAAAAATAATAATAATATGATATTAATTTTAAAACTTTATTCAAATTATTCGGGCAAATTTTACCCGCATGTATTTTCATCTTGTGTACCTTGAAAAATAAATTACCATTCTTAAGTAAAAAATTCATTAGACAAACACATATGATTTTCAAAATATTCACTTTGAATATCCTATATTTATTTGTTACTACGTTATACTGATAAAATACATGCACAGAAATAAAACGTTAAAAACATAATTTTCTTATACAGGAGACCTCAAAAGGCGTAATTATAGAAAAAAAAACATAGTGACCCCAAATTAGAGATTTGTTTACCATAGCACATGGTAAATTATTTATCATTCCGCATCAGTTTTCTTTAAAATGGTAAGATTTATTAAAGCACTTTCATTATTTTTTTTTTATACAGAAGAATGTATTTACTCAATTTTGCATAACCTGTATATTGCCTGTACACACCACTTAGTATTCTTAAAATTAGCACAGTATGAAATAAAAATTCTTGAAATACAGTATCGACGAAGTATATCAAAGTACACTGATGGAAAAAAAAAAAAATCCCAACACCAAGAAAAAATTATTGTACAGTAATGAAATTTCAGCAATACATTTGTCTAGGTAACATATTTAATTGATTAAAGTTCCAAGATCACAGGTAGAGCCATTGGCGAGAAGAGCTATTTGAAATGTGAAATGTTGGTACATTAGTAACCGGTGTAACCGCCAGAATTTTGAATGCAAGCATGCAAACGTGCATGCATTGTGTCGTACAGGTGTCGGATATCAGTTTGTGGGATGGGGTTCCATGACTGTTGCACTTGGGCGGTCATTGCAGGGACGGTATGCTGGTTGTGGATGACGCTGGAGTTGTCGTCCAATGATGTCCCATACGTGCTCGATTGGAGAAAGATCTGGTGATCTAGCAGGCCAAGGCAACATGTCGACACTCTGTAGAGCATGTTGGGTTACAACAGCGGTATGAGGGCGAGCGTTATCCTGTTGGAAAACACCCCCTTGAATGCTGTTCATGAATGGCATCACAACAGGTTGTATCACTAGACTGACGTACAAATTTGCAGTCAGGGTGCGTGGGATAACCACGAGAGTGCTCCTGCTGTCATACGAAATTGCTCCCCAAACCATAACTCCAGGAGTAGGCCCTGTGTGTCTAGGCCGCATGCAGGTTGCTAGCAGGCGTTCACCTGGCCTCCTTCTAACCAACACACGGCTATCACTGCGACCAAGGCAGAACCGGCTTTCATCGGAAAACACAACAGATCTCCACTCTGTCCTCCAATGAGCTCTAGCTTGACACAACTCACGTCGCAAACGGCAGTGGTTTGGAGTCAGTGGAATGCACGCTACAGGGCGTCTGGCTCGGAGCTGTCCTTGAAGTAACCGATTTGTAACAGTTCGTTGTGTCACTGTGGTGCCAACTGCAGCTCGAATTTCAGCTGCAGACGCAGTACGATTAGCCACAGCCATACGCCGAACACGGCGGTCTTCCCTCTCAGTAGTGCCACGTGGCCGCCTGGAACCCTGTCTTCTTGAGGCAGTACCTTCCCTTGACCACTGCTGCCAACACTCATGCACAGTGGATACATTCCTGCCAAGTCTTTCTGTAATATCGCGGAAAGAACACCCACCTTCTCGTAGCCCTTCTACACGACTTCGTTCAAACTCAGTGTGCTGTTGATAATGGCTTATTTGTCATCTTAGAGGCATCCTTGACTAACATTAACCCACTACGTTAAATATCAACTGTAAATAACGATCACGAACCTTACAGCGCCTATTTAAATCAAACCTCATTTGCATGTTCATTGTGTCGCAACTAGCGCCACACTTATGCGCGTAGCTCGAAATTTGAATCGACGTCATCTTTCAGATGTATAAACACGCCTACCAAATTTCGTTTATCTAGCACAGCTCCTTCCTGGTGTTGGGATTTTTTTTTCCATCAGTGTATTTTAAAGTATACACTGTAAATACAAGTGTCTAAAATTCAAACACAAATGTGTCTAAATGGGGTGTTCAATTTTAAGATGCTAAAAAGTATCTTATTTAATTCAGACACTTGAAGCATCTTAAAAGGCACACCGTTCACACACTTGAAGTGTCTGAATTCCCGCCATCTTTGATCCTGATTACAATGAATATTTTTCATAAATAAATAAATAAAAAGTTGCATGTTATACTGTTTATCTGTGAAAAATAGATTTTAGAATCTTCTAGAGCATTAAAAAAAATTAATAATTTTTACAAGAAAATTTTCCGTTACCCGTGCCTGAAATTGAACCGACAGCCAACGGATTCAAAGGCGAACGTCCTCACAGTCATGATAAAATGTATTCTAGTATCCGTAAAACTAAAACTATCCACTTTGCAATAAAACTGTCCCTAATAAATAAAGCTTAATACTTATTAAAATCTTAAATTTCATGTGTAGAGATAGGTTTAGAGGTTTTTATTTATTTATTTATTTATTTTTTTTTTAAGGCGTAATAAATATGAGAAAATAGTAGACTATGGATTACGACTTTTTTAAAGTAGTATTTACCAGAAAACAAACTGTGTACATGAAAACCAAAAAAGTGTTTCAGACATTTATGTGTCTGAATTGGTATTTCAGACTCATTTCATAAATTTAAGACGCTTCTATTTACAGTATAGCTACATATACGAAGCCTTTACTTAATCTCAAAGAAAATTTTAGTGTAACATCCCTATATGGTACACATTTAAAATACCGATTTTAGACTACCTACGTTTGCCATGAGATATGCTAATAAAAACACACACAGATATACACACACACGCAGAGCAATCGCTAAAAACTTGATTCTTCAGATTAAGCTGACGTCAAAACGCGTAAATATGGCAAAAACTTATTTTCTAAAAATTGACCCAAGATTTTCTGTATTATGTAAAGGATAAGAGAAAAAAAATAGGGAAATTAGATTATGGACTCTAATGCTGATTGAAAAAAAAAAAAAAAGAAGAATTGAATGATAAATATAATATTTTTTAATAAGTACAAATTTAACTAATAAAAAATAGGGCTACACGTTTTAATTAGAAACTCACCAAACATTAATTACATTTGAACAATTAATAATCATACATATTTATCAAAAGTAATAGATATAAACTGAATTATGATTAGAGAAATCTCATATTTGATAATTACTTATTATACAGAAGGTGTTTATAAATTTTTGTTGTGTTTTTGACTTTAAATACGAACTAAATTTAAATGAAAATTTATTTGATAAGTTTTAATTTTAGTTTAGAAAATGTTTAATTATTGTCTACAATTCTTTATTTTGAAATGTCGCTGAAAAATAAACAAGAAATAAAAGGAAAAATATATATATTATTATCAAAAATAAAAATAAATACTTTATATCGTACTTAACAATTTGAAACTTTCAGCCAGTGAATTTGGACATCGTCTACTACGTTCTTTAAAAATTCGTAATAGATTATTAAAACTTCACATCATATTTAAACTGTATAATTTCACAACAAATGCCTTTAAATGTTGTAAGTGAAATACGGAATACATCTATATATATATATATATATATACTATATTTTTAAACATATAGATATAAATAGTATATTGAAAATATATGAAATAAAATCAATTCTTTTTTTTTCATACACCATTGTAAAAAATATAACATTGAAAATGTAAAATTTATAACAGGATGTATTTAAAATCACATTTTGGCATTTATTTACTTAATTTTTTATTTATTTTTGTGCATCGCTAAAAATACTTCATTATATATTACATATTACATATTCATAAACATTTTTTAATTATTCTCTCTTCTTTCCTTTTAATAGGAAATTTAAGACAGTATGTATTTCATTTGATGCCACACCCAAACTAATTCTTAAAATGAAGTAGACGATAGAAAGAAACCCTTTGAGAGCAATTATCTCTTTTAATTACAAGGTGATACATTTTTCGACTGTTATTATTTTAACAAAACGAGGGTGTGCTTAATTTTCATTCATAATAATAACCTATAACTTGATTATGGTAGTAGGAATATGAATGTGTAACACTGATGGAAAAAGAAAAATTCAACAAATGAGAATTTATTTCCTTTTTTGTTTATTTAGGCACTGGATAATTCTTTAGTAGTTATAGTAATTTACAGTAGTTACATTGAATAATAATAATTTGAGAAATCTCACAAAATTCAGATAAAATATTACAGTAAGGATATAATGTTTCAAAAAAAAAAAAAAAAAAAAAAAAAGATATATTAAAATATCTCTATCTATCTGTCTATTTCTGTATCATAATGGAATGATATTCAGTATCCAAAAATTGGAAAAGCAGACAACTATGAAATTTCATTTAAGCATAAAACGTATTTCCCGTTAAATCGTGAAGAATTTAATAGTATGAGTATATATAAGTTACTTTGATGTCGTATCAATATTTTTGATAGTATTGATTCTACTGAAGAAATAATAATAATATTACTAAATTAATGAATGATTACATTTTTTCGGGGATGGTAGTGGGGATCACGTTTTATAAAAGCGAGTGTCATCCTCAAAAAGTATTGAAAAAAATATATGTGATTCTACTCATCATAAAACACCAGAAAATGAAAAAAATATCGGCTGAAATTAATTACAGCGGCCACAAGAAATTATCAAAATTAAACATATTTGGCGATTTAGCGCTATTAGACGATACGTTTTCCAGCACCGAGATCGAACAGAACCGTGTTTTGCTTTTCCGCCAAGTACTCAAAATCATTCGCCTAGCAGTGTGAAATCGCCAAATATGCTTAATTTTGAAAAAAAAAAAATTGTGGTCGCTGTAATTAATTTCAGCCGATAATTTTTTTCATTTTCTGGTGTTTTATGAAGAGTAGAATCACATATATTTTTTTCAATACTTTTTTAAGATGACACCTTTTGAATGTTTCCTTATTAGTAAAAGCGCCGTCGCTGATAGGACACTGTGTCTGTAAAGGTTAAGTAACATCATTTATTATGGCTATCATGGTCAATCGAATTCACTTAAATAGGTTTAAAATTCCACAGTTACTTAATAAAATAAAATTCTTAAAAGCTTGTTTTGCGACAGAAAAACCTCATTAAGCTTAATATCTTTCAAATTCCTCATAAAATATTATTCTTTTAAATGTTAATTATAATATTTCACATGAACAGAGAAAAACAATGTACCGCCTCTATATAGAACGAATAAGTAGTCCTTTTCTAAAACACTTAACTAGAAATATACATTTAAGAACTATGTGTATAAGGCAGTCAAATAATGCTTACTAATTGGAGTATTTTGACTGCAACTAATT
This sequence comes from Salticus scenicus, assembly GCA_963930645.1. NCBI lineage: Eukaryota > Metazoa > Arthropoda > Arachnida > Araneae > Salticidae > Salticus > Salticus scenicus. The sequence goes on from OZ005653.1 coordinate 47,481,338, forward strand.
AGGCGTAAATTTATATTTTCCTTTGGTAATGATTTAATTTTGGATACAATTGGAGTGTCGTAATTTAGTTTCAAAATTAAAATTTGATACTCACAGAATGTAACAATAAATATTTTATGAGCTCATTAAAACGAATATTTTTAAAAGATTTGTTCGTTTCAGACGTTACAATCATTTGTTTATTTATAACTGTAATATGAAAAGAAAATGTCGTCTTTTGAAATTTCTGTAAAAAATATATTTTAAATATATAAAGGATTTTTTATTTTACTTCGATCATTTAGAGGAAAAGCTTTTCTTGAAATTTTTAAACGCATTTAAATACACCAATAAATTATGCACAAACAAACAGAATGCTTTATGATATATATATATATATATTTTTTCTGTAATAAACATTGTATTAAAACAGAAGTATTGAACATAATTGCTATCTGTTCTCTGTTCTCTGTTCTCTGTATTCTGGATGATTTATATATGCTATTTTTAAATGATAGACTTTGTTTAATGTATTCTAAAAATGTTTTAAGAAGCATTTCTTTAGAAAACGGAAATTTTTTAAATGTTCAACTTTGTAAAAGAGCAATTACATGTAGGTTTTTTCATGTAGGTTTTTTCATGTAGTTTTATTTTTTTTAACTCCTATTGGACCGTCGCCAATTGTCCATTGCGCAGAACTAGTGCGATGTAAATCTCAATTAACCAACCTAACTAATATGGCTATACTCGGAATAATGTTTGCCCACGTAGAGAATTATTTCAGAGACTACGTTTCAAATTCAAATGCTTTTGGCTTTCTTATTATATGTTTTTATTTTTAGAAAATTTGTGTTCTTTGTTTTTATATTTTCGATGGAAGTAAACATTAATTCGACCACATGCAGGTACTCCGGAATACTTGGTTTGACGATGTAAGCATTAAGTTATCAATGCAATTTAAGCGTGTGTTTATGACGTGGTTAAAACATGTATGTGCGGCTGGTTTCGGGTTCTTCATGCTTTCGATCGAACCAAGCGAGGCTCAACATCAACAGTCAGCTTCCAATCGTTAAAGCATTTGAATCAGTCGTAAATACACTTTCTTAGCACTGAATATGGGCCAAGTGCAGCCTAAGTTTGATGCGATATGCGACACACGCATGCTCTAAACGGTTTTCAGGAGATGAACTTATATTTAGAGCATACGCGTGTCGCATGTCGCGTTAAACTTTGTCTCATGTCTCGTCAGTGTACAGCGGGCCTTTCAGAGTAATTGTCCGTTACATGTTTCCCTCTTTTTGTATTTAAATCATTGCTCTTCTGCACTATAACATAAATTGTCACTTGTCTTTCGATTAAATGATCATAACAAACAGTAGTACTTTGTGATTTCACCGATAGGTAGCGCTTGCGCCCTTTGTGTATGCGTGTCCAAGCTCTCTGGAAAACTGCATTTCATTTACTCACTATATTAAGCTTTTAGACAGATATAGAATATCGATATTAATGTATACATAAAAAGAAAGATAGGGATATGTTGAAAGGTAATTTGATAAACTGATAGGTATTAATGTAGGGAATTTTATATTTATTTAAAAAAGAAAATCATGTATTATTGTTAAAAATATTTTATGTGTTCTTAAGTTATGCTTTAAAAAGGATATTTTTTTTCTATCACTCGACAATAGTTTTTTAGTGTCTCCTTATTTTATTTTTAGTATGAAGTTTATAATGTATTTATTCAATTCTAGCCACACCCAAACTAATTTGTGAAATAACCTGGATGATGAAAATAAAACCTTTAGGGAGTAATTATCTCTTTTAATTACCAGGTGATAAATATTTCCATCATGTGTGTACTACAAGAACAAGGGTGTGTTTTATTTCAATAGCTAAGCTTTCTTACGGTTAAAGTAGCGTTATGTTTATGAAAAGAAATAATTAGTATAAACTCTAAAAGAATATAACTTGTTTATTGCATTATCAAGTAAAACACGATAAAACTTTCCTGTATCTGAATAATTTAAGGGATTTAACCTTTCTATGTGCGCACATAAAATTTTATAATATTTACCGCAATAATAATTTGGTATTGTTTCAGTTTTTATAAAAGCGATTCTGTTTTGAATTTTGCAGAATTAAAAAAAGAAAAATTCAATTGTAATTTAACTTCGCATAGTTTTTAACTGCGTTAACACAGATTATACGCGCCAGAATTGAGATAGAATATATCACTAAGATAGAAAAATTACTGCATACCAGGGCTATTATTAACTAACTAGGAAAATCTACTTAAATCACTAGATGAAACTATTTAGATACATCAAAAAATATATGTAGGTTTTGGACAAAGTGAAATTTTCACGGGGCTATCTTTTTATTTTTTTATTACTATTATTACTATTATTATTATTGTTCTTTTTGTTTTACTTTAAAAACATATATTAAAAAAACAAAAGTACTGCATCCAAAAAAAAAAAAAAAAAAAAAAAAAAAAAAAAAAAAAACTACAAGATTATTGTGAATATATCCTTTTTATTTTCTTTTGAATAATTTTTTGCTACTTTTACGGTTATGTATGTACAGGGTTAGCAAGAAATAAAATGCCCACTTCAGAGGGCTCTAGAATCCGTCCTATTGGTCCAAATGATGTACAATTTTAACTACAGATAATTAAAATGATGCGCTTGACACATATTAAATAAAAAAAAAATAATACAAAATTCCGCCGATAGATGGCGCTATAACACAAATGGTACTTATTTGCATATATTCAAAGTCAGAAACAGCATTTGTGTTTCAGCGCATGCCTATTGGCATTATTCATTGAATAAAGGACAATATCTACCGTCAAAGGCCACGAACTCTGCCTAATCTGAAGGACAGCATTAAGCGCCACGTTTAAGATATTCCGGCAAAATTAATCCGGTCAGCTGTTAAAAATATGATTATGCGATTACAGCACATTGTTAAACATGAAGGGTATCATATGAAGCAGTTTTATTAACATTACTTTATTTTTCACGCATATTTTTAAAGCATATTAAATATGGCTATGTGTATTACAGCGCCACCTACCGGCGGATTTTTTTTAAAATTAATTTCAAGCGCAACATTTGAATTATCTGTAGTTAAAATTTGGGTCATTTGGACCAATAGGACGGATTCTAGAACTCTCTGAAGTAGGCAACTTATTTCTTGCTAACCCTGTATACATGTGTACGTAAATGTGTATGCGGTAGAGGATATGCAATCATCATAATAGCGTTTAAAAACTTCACTCGATTCAGCTCAAAATTGATAGTAATTTGTATGTTACATATGCACATATTGTATAAATTTTCTTGATTGCGAGGCTTTCAGTATTTTTACAGATGCACAAAGAAGAATTTTTAATGATTACAAACTGACGAATTCAGTTTATTTAAAGTACACTATCGTCTTATCCCAGCAAAACCACAGATGACGGCCAACACGAGGCCAAGTGCTGGTTGCCAACAGTAGCTGCAGCTGGGCCGTCGGTGGCAAAAGTTACGGTGCCGCAGGGAATATGTTACGCCGGCCGTCAGTAGGCCATATTCAATCGATCCACTGTTGGCAGCCTGCAGTAAGTTAAAAATAAGTTAGTGGGCCAGTGAATGGATCGCTGCTGGCAGCTAGCAGTATGATGAAAGTAGGTAATGGGCCACTGTTGGTAACCGACATTAGGTTGGAAATTGTTAGTGGGCCAGCGTTGGACTACCTGGTGGCAAACATAATTTTTCTATGTTATTGCTGGCAGCCTGCAGTGGGCCAGCTGTGGCAAACATAAAAAAATATATTACTGCCGGCAGTCTTCATTGGTCCTTTATATTTTCCCATTAAAGGCCCGCTTCACTCACCGTCGCCGGAAGCCGAAGCCAATGTTATTCTATGGGAAATTTTCTTTGCAAATAACTTATTAACTAATACATATTTTTAAATTCTGTTTTCATATTCTGAAAATTCCCAACTGTTAAATTGACGGACCTTTTTTAAAAAATTATTTTTTTATATTTTATTTTGAAGCTGCAAAATACGATTTTTCAATATGTGAAATTTTTCATTTTGCAAATTCAAAATAAAATATTAAAAATTAAAAAAATACATTTTCAAAAAAGGTCCATCAATTTAACAGTTGGGAATTTTCTGAATGTGAAAACAGAATTTAAAAATATGTATTAGTTATAAGTTATTTGTAAAGAAAATTCCCCATAGAATAACATTGCCTCGGACTTCCGGAGACGGTAAGTGAAGAGGGCCGTTAATAGGCCAGCAGTGATTTAGTTATAGCTAGTATATTTATTTTATTGGTGATACCTTTAATTTTATTAGTGCTTTTTTCTTTTTCTTTCTTTCTTTCTTTTCTTTTCTTTTCTTTTTTTTTTTCCTCTCTCTTTTTTCTGATGAAGTAGCAGCCAGTTTTTTCTATGCATCCAATATTTAATTTGATTTTGTACATATTCATTTTTAAATACTATTTACAAGTATTTGATTCATACACTATGGTTGTAAATTCAGGATTTCTAGTGCAGCATATAGGAAATATTCAGTTGATCCATTTTCCTTATGAATATATGATATATGATATATGACTGTATAATATATATATGATAAAAGTTTAATTTTTTGTTTTTAGTGCAAATATTTCTCTATATTACATTTTTTGGAATAAAGGAGATTATATATATATTTTTTTTTTTTTTTTTTTTTTTTTAAGTGTTCAAATTTCAATATGTTTAACTTTGTTACGCTATTTGATATAAATGAATGTAACTTTATATGTGAAAATTATAAAATATTGAAACAAAAACTGTTATAAATAGAGCATTGTAAAAAACACCATAAAATAAAAAATAAAAAATTGCAGCAATTGTTTCCGGTTGAAATAGCACGCAGACCCTTCATCAGGCGAAACAAAGTGGGCACGAGTGCAGCAAAAGTAATTTGCTGCAATCGTGCTTTTTGTTAAACTCACGAAGGCATGTGTTATTATTTCAACCTAAAAGAACTGATGCATTTTTTTTTGGGGGGGGGCGGGGGGAGGCAATGATTATGTTTATTTACAAATATTTCTATTTATTACTACAGTACAAAATCTCAAATCCGGAATCGTCCGGACCGTGGCCTTTCCGGATTTCGGACTTTTCCGGATTTTAGGTCAATTTCTGATTTACGGCAATAAAAAAAAACGGACATCTCCATTCCGAACTCCCTTTTAGTTAATAACTAGCTTACGCCGCCCGAGGGTGCGATTTCTTAAGAAATTGGAGTATACTCTCAAGTAACATGTACAATACTTTGAATAAACACCATAAAATTTTGCAAACAAAACGCAGGCAGCAACGCTTACGCTTTGTTTGCCGCACTCGTGCCTACTTCGTTTGCTTGATGAAGGATCATGTTTTCTTTCCATCCGAAACGATTGTTGCGAGTTCTTACATTTTATGGTGTTTACTCTTATTACTTTTAAACACCAATTCTGTGGTGCTTTTTTATTATAACTCTCAAGTATCCAGAAAATCTTGAATATTTTTCTTTTCCCCTACATCAAATGGTACCCAATTGATAATTTTTTTTTCCTTTTTAAAATAGCAGGCAGATGATCAAGCTTTCTTTTTTTCTCTCTGTGTTTATCTTCAAAGTCGCACATTTGAAACCACAGAAATTATCACTGAGAAATGTAATCGGCTATTTAGAATTAATTATCACAGCTGTCACCAGGCCGCCACAAAGAACTGAAAGAAAAAAAAATCGTTCGGTTGAGTAAAGAGATAACGGAATTAGGGAGAAAAGGGAGAGTGCATTTGTCTTTGTAGTTGTAAATATTTGAGAGTTTTATCCGCCAATTACCTATTTTATAAATATATCTTTAGAATTCCATAAAACTCATATATGTTATACAGGTTTTCGAGATTTACTATAGGACGCTTGTCATAAAAAGTTGTACAGGTAACACAAATGGTTTCAGTATAAAAATTCATAAAATAATTTGGATACATTACAGTTTAAGAGAAACTTCTTATCAGTGCACGTAAAAATCTCTATACAACGCTAAAATACACATCAACATAAATTTTATAGATGCAATAAGAAATGGTTCCGATCAAAAATGATAAAATAAACATTTGTGGTTCATTTAATAGTGATGCACAAAAATATTCTTATACGTTACGGGAAATTGAGGGGGAAACTATTTCAGTTTCGTAAAAGTGAAATTATTTTTCTTACTTGCATTTAAAAAATAATAATTAATAAATAAATAAATAAAATAAAACAGTTTGTTATGGCTACCACTAGTAATATATATATATATATATATATATATATATATATATATATATGTATATATGAAGAAATTTTTCGACATTCGGTTTTCGAAGTATTTGCATGTTTTGAGATTCCTGAACACGATTTGACCATTTTTAGAAAGTTTCCCTCCGTAAATGTGTATAAAAAATGTGTGGACGATGTATCTCATGAACCAATGGACGAAATTTAACCAAATTTGATATTTAACCAATCTTGATTAAAATCTTTCCCAATTACATTCGTGGATCATTCACTCAACACATAGCTCTATATTTCTACTTCTTCGTAATTTTCAATATGACACAGTATAGGAGGAAATTTCATATAAATGATTTCACAGAAATGATAGTTATTTTTTTTTTTAAATTTTTAGTATGAATTAAAAAATAAATATTTAAATAACTAACAACTAACCAGGAAAGTTTTTTTGTATAAGTTGAGGAATCGCTCGCCCTTCCCCATGAGGGGATAAATTTTCAGTGGTGGTATTTTTCAAAAGAAACTCATCAATAACTTTCAAGTAAATGGCTGAATTAAATTTGTGGTAAATTAAAACAAATTTATAAATTATTTTCAAAAAAAAAAAAAAAAAAAAAAAAAAAAAGAAGGAGAAGAAGAAGAAAGCATTTTTTCAGAAGTTGGCACAAAATTGATTTTATTATTATTATTACTATTATTACTATTATTATTATTATTATTAAGAAACACTGTTCTAAAATGAAAATCGATTCCATGCATTCAGGAAAATGATTTTAACAAATTATTTGCACTACGCGAATTTACATAATAAAAAATATAGAAGAATGTTTTGTGGTGCCACAACATACTATTTTTTGTTAAAAATAATAAAATCAATAAATTTGCTTTAAAATATCACAGATGTATAATATAATCGTTCGTTTAAAGATATTGACGAATTCTTTTCAAGAATACTCATATTGGGATCCGGACATAATATCGCGGGACAAAATCTCGCGTCAAAAAAATAGTAGGATATATTTGAAAATTTGATTTTGTGTCACGTGTGATCTCTGGAGGGGGACACAGGGCCTTATAAATATTAATTAATAAATAAATAATTACATAAATAAATCATAGAGTTGAATTTCATTATTCTATGTTTATTTTTAAGTTATTTTATCTTTTGCTTTTCACTATTCAAAATACATTTTAAAAATCGTGTACATCACTGCTGATATTAAAGCTGAACACTGTTCACAAACTTGAATTAAAAGTTTTAAAATTAATTAGCACGATTGAATTCATTATGGCTAATTCTGACAAAAAAAATAAATAAATATCGTTTTTAAACTTTTTTAAGTAAAATTTATTAAAAAAAATATTGTAGCTTTGTCAGAATGTCAGTGCTCTGACTAAGGTATGTGTTGTCATGAAATTTTATACAACATTACTAATAATTACCAACTCATTTTACTTTGTATTCATTTACGTCGACGATATTTTGTCCTCACGATATTTTGTCCCGAGAGGTTTTGTCCCCAACCCCTCATATTGGAAATTTACTCTATCTGGTATACTTCTCCCTCAGGGGTGGGGAAGCGATGTTTGTACATTAAACAAACAAACAAACAAAAAAAAAAAAAAAAAAAAAAAAAAGCGGAAGAAGTAAACTTTTTAGACTACTATCACTTTCATAAATTTTTGAGCGCACACAAAGAGACAGACAGACAATTTTTCAAATTATGTTCATGAGATCAACCCAAAACGTGCAAAATCTATCGAAAACCGGATGTCGAAAATTTTCCCGAATCTAATGCTTTCTTCTTAACTACACTGAAGGAAGAAAAAATAAATAAAACATAAACTATAAATAGTTATGGCTGTTCTAATAACTTTCTCCCGTCCATATAATATAAATATATAAATTAAGATCCATAATTTTTATTTTATTAAATCAATTCAAATAATAATAACAATGATAAAATACTAGAAGGTTAGCGACTATCATAATTTACTAAAACGGATCAACTGGATAATTGTTATATATTTCTAGAAATCATTTTGTTATAACAATGGCTTTAGAGTCAACCACTTTTAAAAATAGTATTTAAAAAATAATTCAAAAACAAATTAATAATGGAATTACTTACTCATATATTCTTTTTACGAGATTTTCTACCTCGAAGACGCACCCGCAGACTACAATAACGAACAAGAACCTCGTATGAAATGGCGGACAGCGAGGGAATTTCAAATCAACAGAAAAAGAATCACAGCGCCCTCTATGCATACAAATTGGTTATGGCATAATAATTTGTGGCCACAACATGAAAAACACGAGGTTGGCCGTGTGGTGATAGCCTGCATAAGGCCATCTGTGTTTATGCCACCTCTGGGCCAACGACCATTTTGCTTTAGGCTTCCATCACTGCTGGCAGCCATAAATGGCCCGCTGCTGGAGTTATATGGGGCAACCGGCAACTGATGGCAAGTGCAGGATGCCAGCAGTAGGCCATAACGAGCCCGCCAGTATAAGTTTTGCTGGGATCTCTGAATTAACTTAAAATCAGATCAGATGGGCATATATTATCGTTCACATTCTTAAAAATAATAATAAAAATAAAATAATAATAAAATTAATAATACATTTAGAGTCACAATATTTATTGTATATTTTTATTATTTAGTGTAATAATTCTCAATAAATAATAATAAAAAAAAGAATTAATTTTTCTCCTTCGAAAAATTTATGTAATACAATATGTATATATACTATGTATTTATATTTGCATATATAAGTAGTAATGTATATATACATACTAACAAGCTTTCATTAAAATTTAATCAAAATAATATTCACATTCAACTGTAAACATAAAAAACGTATTTTAACATTTGGCATTAGTTCTCTTTGTAATTTAAATTAGCCAGACAATAAATATTTCATATCGGCTGTTTTGCTCTGATTTATATCAGTAATATGCGTATGAGAATATTTTTACTTTTATGGAAGTATAACATTATTATGCATTACAAGGTAATCAGTTGAAAATACACATATTTTCTGTAGAATATAGTATTATATTATACTGCGTTTAATAACTGATTTTCAAAGCTACAGGACCAAACTCAATAATACTTAAGAAGCATGAATAAAAACATAGTTAAGTGTGTCGAGTAAAGTTGAGTGGGTTTAAACTCGCATTATAAGATATGCATTGGTTAACTGGCAACAGTCCGGGAATCAATCCTAGAGGTGATCCGGAGATATACCATCACAGTGGATGCTATTTTTTTTTATCTCATGAAATTATTTACACGAGACCACCGAACTGCGATATTTTTATGTTTATATTTGCATCGTGTAAGAAAATGTCTGAACTATTTGACGGAAAGGTTTGTTTTATGAAAAAAAATCTTAAGAAAATGTAGAATAAGAAAATTTCTGAGGTGGAAAGCAATCGTCGATTTAGCCTCATCCCCCCCCCCCCTCCTGACAAAAAATAGCCAATTGTTATCTTTTGAGGAGGGGATAACTTGTTTGTTTCAGAAACAACCATCGGCAATAATTTCAGAACATGAAGGACATTGAAGCTTTATGTGCACCAGCCACCTTTTGTGCCACAACAATCTTTAAATTATGAGATCGACTCCCTTCCAAATAGTAATACGCCTCACTTTTAGATTATGATTGAAATTGTTTTTAGCATGAAGTAGAGTAAAATGTAAATAGAAACTTAAGAAGTATCACACAAACAAACCTTTATATCTTTTTTAATCCACAATTCTCTACTAAGTGAATTTTTGCAATATTGTGAGATTATATATATATGTGTGTGTGTATATTAAAAGCAGAATAAAGTAAAATGTTCCTCGATATAATTAAAATTAATAAAATGACAGCAATTTAAATATTATTGATTGACATAAAATGTATCATGAAATACTTATTAAAAAATTAAACTACATACATATATAATTAATACTATAAATGATTAATAATATAGTGCTAGGTATATATTTTTTAATAAAACTAATTAATATTAATGTCTTTTAAGTAATCTAGCTGATAGAATTTGTGAAGACAAATGTAGATGTTACTGTTGTGTCATTAATAGTTACTATGTAAATAAGTTTCTTTTTTAAAGGCACCTTTGAAAAATGCAAATGGATGCTTCGTCTTGGCATGTAACACGGCGGATTTACATTGTAAAACCTCTTTATCATGACTTTAGAATAATGGATTCATTTATTCTTCGGAATGTCTTTGAATATCTATATGTCTGAATTCCCTAAAAGGTCTTAATTTAGAAAATGTAAGGGATTCGGAAAGTTTTGCTGCATTGTGCTTTACGTCTGGAAATTGATTCAATTTGATTTCGATTTCTTTAATCAAAAAATTGCATTTTATTCCTATAACAAACTGTAATTGGTTTTATAGCACAATAAAATTTCCTTATGTTTGTTAGTTTTTCTTGTGGGAAATTGTTTTTTTAGATTTTATGCAGCACTTAGGCATTGCAGTTGAGAATACTGTCACAAGCACATTCAAAAATTGCTTTGAAATGATTTATCTTACGTTCCATTCAAAACATTATATTATCGAAATATATTTTATATTTATTCTTAATCTAAATAGTTACAAGATAAAGAGAACTTTTTATATACCTTGTTTTTAAGTTTTCTGTTAAATCATATAACGCTACCGAAAACAGCGGGAACCCGGAACAATTGGCTAAAAGTATTAAAAGAAAACATTGCTATCGTGTTTTGAGCTATTAAAAAAGTTTCAAATGGCTAGCTAGACGAGAAGATAGTTAAAAATCGATCGCAGTCGTTTTACTGTTTACGCTGCCAAAGGTAGCAGGGTCCCGAAGCAGTTGTTTAAAAATATTTTACAAATGCATTTTCACCGTGTTTGGACTATTCTGAAAGTTTCAAATGTCTAGCTAGTCGAGAAGTTAGTTAAATAAATTTTCTGTTGAATCATATACACGCTGCCGAAGGCTGTAGGGACCTGAAACAGTTGACAAAAGTATTAAAAAATATATTGTCACCGTATTCTGAGCTATCCTCAAAGTTTCAAATGTCTAGCTAGTCGGGAAGTTAGTGAAAAATCAATTGCAAGATTTGTACTGGTAATGCTGCCGAAGGCAGCAGAAACCCGGAATAGTTGTCTAAAAGTATTTAAAAAATGCATTTTCACCGTGTTCTGAACAATTCTGAAACATTCAAATGTTTAGCTAGTCGAGGATTTCGTTAAGTAAATTTTCTGTGGAATCATATAAACGCTGCCGAAGGCAGTAGCGACCTGAAACAGTTGACTAAAAGAATTAAAAAAATGTATTGTCACCGCTTTCTGAGTTGTTCTGAAAATTTCAAATGTCTAGCTAGTCCGGAAGTTAGTTAAAAATTGATTGCAAGATTTGTACTGGACAAACAAACAAACAAGAATCGAAGTTAATAAAAACATGGTAAAATGAATTTTTTAATAAAGTCTTTAAATTGTGTCGTCAAAGTTGCAAAATGCAAAAAAAAAAAAGGAAAGTCATCCAAAAAGATACATTTTTGAAAAAAGGTGATTTTTTTTTGCCATACTTAGCCAAAATAAGACTGGAAACCAAACTTTATAGTTTTATATTCATTAGTATGTTTAAAAACCTAAAAAAAAAAAAAAAAAAAAAAAAAAGGTTGTAGGGGCGCGACAGTACAGTAAGGTCTTTATTTAAGTTTTCATTTTGGATTTGGCCACTTTTGCAACTTACATTGGATTTGACAAGTTTAGTAATAAACCAGAACTTAAATGGAGAATTGCATCTTTAGGTTTTCAAATATATAAAAGTTTTGTTCAATTAAATTTTATTTAAATATAACTAATTTCTGTTGTATGATAAATTAAAATAACTACGAAAATCGTAAAAGAAGAAGTATCCATAATAAAAAAACAACTCTATAAGTGTATGAAAATGTATCAGAGATGATCACAAATTCATTTATCATATGATATTCTTGAATATATTGAGGAATCATTCGAAATGTAAACAAACTTATAAAATACGTCGCTATGACCTGCTGAATCATCATAGGTGTGCTATTCATAAATAACATGTGATTCATTAATCATAATATGTTAACAATGAAGCTATCATGTTTGCAATTAATATATGTTATAGCAAAGTGATAATACGTTATATTTCAACTCTGCCTTTTTTCCTTTCCCAGATCGTATGGTCATTTTCCCTTTTTCTTGTTTGATTAGAAGATAAATCTTCTACAAACTTGTTCACAATCGAGGGAAACGCGAAATTCAACTGTTAGAAACTTTGCGTGCACCAAGAAAATACAGTCATGTGAGAGAAAACATGATAACACTAACTGTTGATTTAGTGTGTTGTTGTACTCGAGTAGAGCAGAATCCTGATCTTGGGATGGAGATGACGAGTTTTGAAAATCCCCAGCCTTACATTTGACCGGTTTTGCAGCTCATCGTGATTTCCAAACGCAAATATCACAGGGACGGATTGACTTTAGTACGGTTCTTTTGTTTCTAGAATGCAGAAAAGTTTATTTAATGCTTAAAAAACTAAACAAACAGTTTGCTGGCTTAGCAACTAGATAACAAAATTATGTAATATCACGAAATTTAGTTTTTCTAAATGCTAGAAATGAATCAGTCATTATAAATGTATCTATCTAGCAAAATACATCGATAATGTTTTTATTCAGAAACAGCCAAAAGCGATTAAAAAAATGAATGTAAGTAGAAATTGGGAAAAAAAAAATTATTGACATACTGATAATTAGGAAGAAACAATGAAAGAAGAGAACAATATTTTTACGTAAAATCTCTCAAAATAAAATAATATATAAAATAATACATAACAGAGATTTTTGTTTTACTAATAAAAATATATCATTTTCTTTAATCGAAAAGATATTATAATATAATCTTTTCTTTAAAAAATATAAATTATTATTATTATTATTATTATTATTTTTTTTTTAACTGAATAAATGGTGTTCAAAAATGTGACTGTGCAGACCACTGTAATTACCAGTAATAAAAGTTTAAACCAAGAAAAAAGTATGCTTTAAAAATTTGGAAAAGTAACCATATATAAAAACAAAAATATTAGTTTAATTTTACGTATAGTCCATGTTCTTAAGCTTATGGAAGCAACTAATAAATTTATTAATACTTTGAATTGGATCTAGATTTAAATAAATATATTTTTCTAAATATTGAAACGTTTTTAACATTATTTAATATTAAACAATATGCCAAGTTTAAAAGAATGATTAAAATTTATTTACAAAAAATTAAATTGTAGTAAATATTAAGATTGAAATTGCTCTGGTAATCTTTAACAGTAAATTTTACGGTTGAGACATATTTTTTTATAATTTAATTGCACTTACTTACCGTAATTTACAATTTATTTGTCGTAAATCTGGATTTTCGAGTGCGACTATTTTATGAGTGTTTCCATGAATATCGGATATCAAGTGAAACATCAAATCTCTGATTTTGTTGCGTCAAAAAAAAAAAAAAAGAGTTCTGCGATAGACAGAATTTAGTTTAATAAGGAGGACTATTAATTTTAATCTGTAAAATTTTTATTTTAATTTTTTAATTTTTTAATTTAAATTTAATTTTTTATGTATTTTTTATCTCATTTTTTCAACGAGAAACTGTGCCACATACTTTTCTTAAATGACTGAATTGAATTAAAATTAAGTGTCGCCGCCTAAATTTTATACTTCACTTAATTAAAAAAAATCTAAATGTCGTGTCGAAAAACTATTTGCAACCCTTGATTTAGAAAAATTACCCTTTCATTTGGTACCAAATTTGTAACGTTAGGACTGATGTTTCTAATATATTTTGGTGTTACACGAAACTGGTCCACAACAAATTCAGATTGAAGCTAATAGTCCCCCTTCCTAAAAAAAAAAAAAAATCCTTTAAAGAACGGATTCTCGAAAATTGATCAGAATGCTTGTACGAGATAGATAAAAAAACACTTTCTCAGTTTGCTGAAGTTACAATGTTGAGACATTAACAAGGGTCAACGTGTGAAGTTTTCAAACAGATCATCATATACAGTCCTTCTCATAATTATAAGGACACCCGTTTTTCTATATTAACTAAACACTGAACACTATTATTTAAACAAATATATTTTTTATTAATTTGAATTTCATTAATAGACTACATTTATAAAGTTTTATCGTTTTTCTATCTTAAAAAACTTTAAATATGGTAAAAAGTTGATTTTTCATGTGTTCACAATTATAAGGACAGCTCGAATTTTAGTACTTTTTTTCAGTTATTCTTTAAATTAATATTTTATGGGGTCTCTTTTTACGGTTAAACAGTCAGACATTATCTCTGGTATATATATATATATATATATATATATACATTTTTTTCTAATATTCAGTTTGAATACCATTTCATATAGCATATATGATATTCTTAACGCATTTAAACTATTTAAAATTGCTTTCCACTTGCATGCACATTTCTAATATAATAAGTTATGGTTTTTTTAACTTTTAGACCAGGGGAAAGGCAATAATACAGAAGTTTCTTTCTTCAAACTATTTCCTATTGCTCTAAAAGTAGAGCAAAAATGTAAGTCTTGTTGAAAAAAATATTATTACCCCCCAAAACCTAACAAAAATCTGAGAATTCTACGTTTAAAATTTGCGAATATTCTCTTGATGTTCATAATAATATAAAAAAATTACTAAACTCCTTCTGCCTTCAGTAGAAACAGCTCCCCAGAGCACCATAGATCCACCATCAAAATGCCCGATTCATATCTACATTTAAAAAATCTGCTCTGTCTTTCGCTATCTTCAGATCGTGCCAGTAACTGTTAAAACCATTTGGTTAATCAAGAATAAAATGTTTTTCATCCGAAAATGCTACATTTTACCATTTAATACTGTCTTTATTCAATTTTAACACAGACGTGCTTTCCCCCATTAAATGCTTATTGATTATTACAGGTTTTTTAATCATTTTAACATATTATTAATTATTTTAAGCATGCATAAATGTGGACCCCAACCTTTCGTTAAAAATTACGAGCAAATTCAGCAGCAGTCATTATGAGTAGAACAGTAAGAGGAATTATGAGTCTTCGATCTCTGTAAAACAACTCTGATTTTGCATCAGATCTCTCTCCTATCGAAACAACAGTTCAACGTTTGATCACATTTCCTTCAGAAATTTTAGATCTTCGAATTTCATTAGAAATTCGGCGGATTGAAATTATCCTTCCCTAAAAAAACACATTTATCATACTTCACTACATGAACGTTCTTTTTTTCGAGGAATTATCAGTAATGTCCGTCCAAGAAAAATTGAAGGCTTTTATATGAATTAATCTAGCCCAGTAGTTAACAAATTCGCATGTCAACTGTAATTTATCCGCTAGTAATTTAAATAAAACGAAAAAACCTGGATTGTCCCTATAATTATGAACATCTAAAAAGGTGGAGAAAAACACATTTTGCATTATTTTTTATTAATTTTGTTTCATATTAAAAAAACTATAGCAATTTTGGTTTTTAGAATATTAGATATATTAAGTGCAATTAGTTAATCTTGTTCACAATTACTTTTACATTAGTTATTTCAAAATATAAAGTGTCCTTATAAATATGAGAAGGAGTGTATATGGGCTTTCACAGCAAAGACCAACTAATTTAACATTGTTGATTGCAAAGAACAAAACTTTACGTCTCTACTGAGCTCACTAAAAAACGCCTTTGTATATTTGATGACTGGAAATTCTTAATCTGGTCTGGCGAGTCTTATTTAAAAATTTTTTGAGTGCATGGACGTATATGGGTATAAAAACACTTCATAAATCTATGGATCCAACATGTCAACACACGACAAGTTTTTAGTACCTTTACGTAGTTATAGTCAGTGTGACTTTGGCGTAATGTAGGAACTTGATATATTTAAAATATAGTCTAAGAAATTACAGGTACTCCAGTGTCCTAACGCAGTGAATACAACCGTTCATGTGCGATTTTTATTCCGACAGACTTGGACGATGTGATACAAGACACGTCAACATTTACTACCTAAAGGCTTTAGATGCTTTCATAGACCACTTAAGTTTCAAGACAAGAACATATTGAACATACCTGTTGTAACATGGATAATTCATGTAGTAAAATAATTTTCTTTAAAGATCTAATGAAGAATAATTAGTACATTGCAAAAATAAAATAAACTTCTTTTTCAAAAACACAGAGGCGATTCCTTCTTTAATCTATAGAATATTTATTGAAATCTATCTTGAAAAATATTATCAATATAATTATTAAAAATTAAAAGCAATAACCATAAATTACTTTCAGGCTCGTTACAGAAATGGAAACCATTACAATTTGCTGGAGGGAGAGCAAAACGAATTGCATGTTAACTAGTCGAACAATTTGAGTAAGAGAGGCCAAAAGACCAAGAATCATTTCGTATTATGATAGCCAAATCTAGCAGCCCTATGCAAAATAACGGCCAGAAACAGGTACAGATCATTATGAAATTATAGCGACGTGATGTCTGAAAGATCAGTCATTTAGATTATCTCAAACCGCAAATTAATTACATTATATGTGTTTGGAGTCAAATAAAAAAAATAAAAATATATAACGGAAATTGCTTAATGGATTTTTTTACAGCTATAAATATAAATAGATTTATTGAGAAATTCAGTGAAATAAAAGTGATTCTTTTCAGGGAGTATAAAATTAAATTCTGTTTAAGATCCCCAATATATATATTGCATTATGCCAAATAGAGATCAATGGATTTATTACTGAATTCATTCTTAAAATTACTAAAGATTATTTATTTTAATTTCTAACTAAGAATATAATAATTTTGAAATAAATCTGACATATATTAAGAGGATTATTAAAAGTTAATAATTTTAATTGTAATTAATTAGATATTTAATAAACATGAAATAAATTTGATGAAATAAAAGCATATGGGAGCAACTCACTCACATATCTCTCTCGGTTGCAATGAAAAAAATAATAAATTGCTCTCTCCACCACAATACAAAACAACAGTTTAAAAATACAATCACAAAACAGCCTGACAACATATGTGTTTACAAGAAAATCATTATCATTGTGTATAAAACATATGTATCAAATTAATTGAATACCAGACATCATGTAATGTTACATATATTGTTATGGTAAACATAAGTGTATATTTTACATTTATCAAACAAATATTTTTAAATACTTTCACAAATAATTTCTTGATCTTTTCACAGCTGACTCCAATGTATACAAATTCTTCTGAAAAATAAATTCAATTAGTTTCATAAAACATAATACTTCAAGAAAAATGATCTTTTATACTTTGTTTATTTTGTCTAAATCAATTAATTTATATTTTCTCTTCAAACAATATATATATATTTTGCCTACACTATTGAAACATTTTAAAGTACTGAAATAAAACATGAAATTCTGTGATAAAAGAACCTTAAAAAAATATGTTTTTTCTTTTAATGTATGATTATTGTAGTTGTGTAGTTTACAATGGTATCATTTATAATTTAAAAATCAATTTAAGTTAACAAAAATGTCTGTGTTTCAATATTGAGCACAATGGATGCAATTCAGTTAAGAAAGCGGAAGAAAATGTGAAACCCAGCAAACAGCTAAAACAGCAAGTGGTTTGTGATGCCATTGCCAAATATAGCATACCGAGTAAAATGTGTAAAAAAAAAAAACCTCAAAAGTGGCTTGCTTTTTATATGTGCATGACTATGTCACAACAAGCATTCTGAGAAAATTCATGTGTTTGTGTAAAAGGAAAAAAGGGGTGCCTATTGAAAAATTTTGCAAGGGGTATGACCGTGACATCATACACCTGCAATTAAATTCCTAACCTAATGAAAAGCATGAATGAGAGCTCTTATACAATGTGACAAATAGTTAAAGTGTGGAAAATTGTTATTAGTATTTTAAAAACTAGATAATTTATTACCAAACATTGTTTTATTTATGAATGAATTATAATTCCAATTTGCCAAAATTCTGTTGTCTTAAAGATAAGTCCTTTTTTTTATATTAATATTATGTATTAATTAAAAATATCTTTATCTTGAATTAACAAAGCTTTAAAAAAATGCATTCTTGTTAATTAAATTTCAATAGTATAAGAATGATCAAAATTTAATTATTTAAAATATTGTATTGGAAAAGAAATCTATATTATTATTAAGTTTATATGACCAATGGCTAATACTTTTTATTTATTCACTGTATGATTTATTGTTTTTTATTAAATTAAATTTTTTTAGCTATCTATATACCTTGCTAAAATAAAATTTAAGAATACTATATTATATAAAAATAATCAAAAATCTATAATGTTTATGAAATGATAAAAATTTGAAGTATTTACCCCTTTGGTGGCCATCCATTGGGAAAATAAGAATTTACCATTTCATAAGAACACCTGAGTATTCTAGTTAACATCAAATACAAAGAGTGTTATAAGAAGCTACAAAATCTTTTTTTCTTTTTAATGATTATTATTTTATTATCTATTTAATAGATAAATAAAAAATTAAAAGTATACTTAAGTAGCCCTTGGTTCTATTTGTCTTAAAAAAGAAACATGATTAATAAGATTTTTTTATTTTCTTTCCATCTAATTAATCTGAAGATAAAAATATATTAGTGGAGGATACACTCACTCCATGTAACACATAACAATCCAGCATTATCTCAATAAAACAAAATATCATATGTAACGATGATATCAAAATAATACATATCAATTAGCTTTCTTTCTTTATATATATATATATATATACTTATGTATTTATTTAATATTTTTTTTAGATGCACTATCAAATGAGAAAAATAAATAAATAAAATGTCGACATAAAAATAATAAACTTCTACATTAATGTGTAGAATAGGCCTTAAAAAAAATGAGCAATAGTTATAATTTATATATATATATATTATATATATATATATATAAATGAAAATGTATTACAATACTTCATGCATAATGCATAAGGATGATATGCTTCATAAAAGCATATATTTTCCCAAATAGCAAGATTTAGCAATGAAAATCAACACAGCATGTGCTATATATATATATATATACTGCTGCATTTACCAGAGTAAATATTAAGTAATAAGAAAATATATGTACTCAATGTATTTCAACAATAAACAAAATCTATATACATATACATATTATTGAAAAAAAAAAAAAATGGTTGAAAGCATTCACTCTTTAAGTGTCCATTCATAACTGTCTAAAAATTGTATATGTAAGCAAACTTATAATGAGTATGTGAGAAAAAGGGAGAAATTTCAATGTGTTATATGCAATAAAATAATTCAAACATTTGAAACAATACTGTCTATAAATTATGTATATTTAAAAGGTATGTATTTGTATTAATTAGAAAATGTTGTATCTCTCTCTCTCTCTCTCTCTCTTTCTATTGGACAGTTTAAGGTTTATTATATGCAAGATAATAAACATGAGTATTTGTGGAAAAATACTGTGTGTGTAATTCTTATGATTAGAAGAAATATTTTAAATACAAGGCTAGCACTAAATACTAGAATTACATGCAAATATTTCAAAATAATAATAATAATAATAATAATAATAAATAAATAAACATTAATATATTCGACCAAAATAATGTGTGTGTGTGTTATTTTTATGAATTGAGAAATATTTCAAAATGCACGACTAGCATATTAGCTAGATTTACATACAAAAATATTTAATATATATATATATATATTGTAAATATGTGTAGATACTTTTTATTAATAGTTATAGTTGAAAACATCGTATTTTGTGACAAGAAGAAAAATTAAATCAATTCCATGATTTGGTTATAATAGAGAATATAAAAACTCCTAATTTATGTCTGTATCTCACAAATGTCAAAAATTTAAAAAAAAAAAAAAATCTCCAGAAAATAAATATTATTGTATAACATATTAAAGTGAAATCAAAGTGGCAATAAAGCACTATCCAATATAATATTATGTAACAGTAAAAAAAAAAAAAAAAAAAAAAAAAGTGCAAGAAGAAAAATGCATGAGTGTGAAATTATGCATTTATGAATTTATACAGGGTCTGCTCATCAGATTTACAAAATATACTCTATATAATTACAGAATCAAGACAATAAAAATGTTAAAGTGTCATGTAATAACCAATTAAAAAGAAGCATTATTAATGTTGCTAGTTTTTAAATAATTCTGCATTTGAATTAAAATGATAATGTATATGTTGAAAAAAATGTATGTGAAGTGCACCTGCGTGCATTAGAACAGAAAGTGACTATATAGCAAGGCTGGGATCACCAGATTTACATCCTATCACTCTAAAAAAATTATCTATATATAGTGTATTAAAAAAATTGTGTTTCCTTTTTTTTTTTTTTTTTTTTTTTTTTTTTTTAATTACAATCTAATTTTAAACTGGTACTTTATGTAAATTAAACAGGTCCATGAATTGTATGTTTACATCCTAATGAAGGTATGTATAAATATGAATTTAAATGAGAAGTACAAATATCCGCATTTGTTGTAAATCTATTATAATTACACAATTTTCTTAAAACGTTTGTTTGCCAATAATAATGTAAAAATGAATTTTAAATTTAAGCAATTATTAAATTAACATTTCCAAAATTTCTCAATTAGGCCTTCGTTTATAAAAAAAAAAAAAAAAAAAAAAAAAAAAAAAAAAAAAGTGTATGTGTATTGTTTAAACCCATTGAGAAACTCCAATAAAAATCATTTAGAGAAATTCAAAATCCGAATTTTATAATTAATGTTCTGCATAATTTAATAGAAAAAAATGTGACAAGGACTCTTTAATATTATTTATTTTCCTTTATTTTAATTTCAAACCCATGTCATTAAATATGTCTCAATGAATATGCACAAACTATAATTTTATTTGTTTGTTTTGGTTTTAATCTTATATATTATCCTAACTAATTTTTGTTATTATTACATTTTAAGAAGTTTCTTTGAAACAATTTATCCAACAAAACTAAATTTTTGAACTAAACTCCAAAACTAATTAATTGGAAATATTTGTCACAAGAAGTTGCAATGCTCCACAAAAAAAAAATAAATAAATAAAAAAATAAATAAATAAATAAATAAAAAATAAATAAATAAATAAAAATAAATAAATAAATAAAAATCCAGCCGAAATAATTGTCTAGATAATAAATAACTAGATAATAAATAGTAAAAAAAACTCCTGCACCACAGATCACTCAAGGAAGTGCATAAGTTTTTCCTCTGCAAAACATTACATAAATCGGCAACAAAAAATTTCTATATTAAATTTTGACTAACAATAAACGAAATACGTGTATAAAAAAAATAAATTAAGAATTTATAAGTATAAGGAATCAGTACAAAAAACCCTTAACGGGTTAAAATTTGTGACGCCGCTACTTTATGACTATAAGAATTTGAAATATGAGTCTTAAAATTAATGATATAAAATTTTAAGTGACGCTTTGCAATTAGTTAAAATATACATAGATTTTCTTATTTGATCATATACTTTCTACTTTTATTTATAGTATTTATAATGCAAACGTAATATTTTTAGCTTCAAGATCAGACAGATATATAAAATACACTCACTGATGCTTTTTCATTCACATTTCAAATTCAAAATAACAGTTTTAAAAGGAATTATATAAAAATTCCAGTGGCGCCTCGGTGTTATTTTAAAAGATTTGTTTTTAGATTCCATTAAAACTACTTTTGTTTCGTTTAATAATGTATATTTACATATTGAAACAGTGCTTTTAATTTTCAAATACACTGTCAAATAATTATACTTTCACTGAGTTTGCATTATAAATTAAAATTATTTATTTCAATAAATTGATTTATCTTTTGCACCACGCTATCCAAAACATAGTATATCATAGTGTCCAACTGAGTGAAAATTTGCGCAAAGAGGTAGTTTGACGTAAAGAAAACATTTACACAGATTTTACTTGCAGTTTTGGATAGCGTGACGCAAAAGATAAATCAATTTATTGAAATAAATAATTTTAATTTATAATGCAAACTCAGTGAAAGTATAATTATTTGACAGTATATTTGAAAATTAAAAGCACTGTTTCAATATGTAAATATACATTATTAAACAAAACAAAAGTAGTTTTAATGGAATCTAAAAACAATTTTTTTAAAATAACACCGAGGCGCCACTGGAATTTTTATATCACTCCTTTCAAACTGTTATTTTGAATTTGAAATGAGAATGAAAAAGCATCAGTTAGTGTATTTTATATATCTGTCTGATCTTGAAGCTAAAAATATTACGTTTGCATTATAAATATAAATAAAAGTACAAAGTAAATGATCAAATAAGAAAATCCATGTATATTTTAACTAATTGAAAAGCGCCACTGAAAATTTTATATAATTATTTTTAAGAATCATATTTCAAATTCTTAAGCAGTCATAAAGTAGCGGCGTCACAAACTTTTAACCCGTTAAGAGTTTTTTGTACTGATATCATTACTTTTTAGGGGTTATTGATCAAAAAATTAAAACAAGTCCTTCTGGCTCCTAGGACGAGTGAACTGATTTATTTTTTATTATGAAGTTGCCATATTTTTTTTTTTTCAAGATGGCAGATACAATTTATTAATGGACTTGGTGGATTTATTAATGAAGGCTTGTATATATGGAGTTTTAAGCAAATCGGTTCATAGAACCTTTCTAATGTAAATTTGAAATTTTCAGTGGGCTGGCACAGGGAAACAAGAGGGTAGATTAAGTTGGCAAATGTACATAACAAATACATTTCTGAGATAAATCCACACTAGATCTCTAGGGATGTGTCCCAGACCGTCGCCAATTGCCCATCTGCGCAGCACTAGTGCGACGTAAAAACCAAAACAAACCACACTACAAATTTAGTTTGAATTAATTCAGTATTTCATACGTTATCATGCTGACAAATTTCAAGTAGCCTGCCACTTGGAAACAAAATGGAGAAGCTTCGCACTCGCAAAAAATATTGAGTGGGATTCTCAAACACTTTAAAATAATAATAATAATAATAATAATAATAAGTGGGAAATTTCAAATTTAAGTTAGAATTACGTAATTTACATTTTGCAAGTTTCTTTTTAGAGAATTACAAATGCAAATTAAACAATTAAACAATTTTAAAAAAAATCAAGTTAATGTTAAAAATGGAAATTTATTTATTTTCTTTTCGCTTTTGAGACAAAGTATAGATACTGCTCCAATATTCACAATTTAAATTTTCATCAAAAGTGCAGGTAAAAATTATTTCATAAAAATATTTGGTGGAAAAAAATAGACAAAATATAAATTAAGCTCTACATTTCTATAATTTTAAAAATAAGATAAAATCATTTGGAGAAAACATTTATTTAAAATACTACAACTTAAGCTAAAGTTAATACAAGTTAAGTAAAATACAAGTTAAGCTTAAGTTTTATGGAAAATACAAGTTACATATATATTTCTTTTTAAAAATTAAAAATCTCTTTTTTAAAATACAGTTAGAGTTTATTCATATATTTACTTTTCAGACTTTAAAATGATACATAATTTAAATATTAAGATAATCAAGTTAATTTTTTTTAATTATTATTTAAAGCAATAATGTCTAGGGGATGAAAGAGGGAATAAATACGCTGTATATAAAAAAAAAAAAAATGAATATAGAATTAAAATTCATGAAAAATGTGTCAAATAGCAATTATTGAAAAACACGACAAAATAAATAAATAACATCTTTACTTTGAAACCAATAATAGTTTATTTAAAAAATATAATTCTCTCTTTCTTTCTTTTTTTTTTTTTAATTAATTAATTTTTGCATGAAAAACTCCATTTCATAAATATATTTACAACTACAATAAGCAAAAAAAAAAGAAAAAAAAAAGCCCTTCTTTAATTTTAAATAATTATTTCTACATGTTTCTAAGCAATTAAAAGTGCCTTTTTTTTTTTTTAAGAAAAATAAATAAAATATAGGAATGTATATGGTTTTAATATAAGCTACGAGATGGCGCCACTAGATGGCCAAATTATTACCTTCATGATAAAACCATATACATTCTGATATTTAAGCTATTTTTCTTTTTAAAAAATCACTTTTAAATTTTTTAAATAAATTATTATGGGTTTCAAAGTAAAGATGTTATTTATTTATTTTGACGTCTTTTTCAATAATTGCTATTTGACACATTTTTCATGAATTTTAATTCTATTTTCATATATATATATATATACAGCGTATTTATCCCCTCTTTCATCCCCTAGCCATTATTGCTTTAAATAATAATAAAAAATTAGTTTGATTATGTTAATATTTAAAATATGTATCATTTTAAAGTCTGAAAAGTAAATATATGAATAAACTTTAACTGTATTTTGAAAAGAGATTTTTAATTTTTAAAAAGAAATATGTATATATATTTGCAAAAGTGTATGTTTTAATTTAAATTAAAAACAAAAGATGTCGCCAAAACTCTGTTTGCTGTTTTTCCCATTCCCTGTGCGGAAGAATACATGAATAGGAATCGCAGATGATTGAGCTGCTATAAAATCGATGTTCATGAATGATTAATTTTTTTTTTTTTTTGCTTTAAAAAATTGTAAATTCATCATTATTATGATAAATGGAATATCTAAAATTACAAAATATTTCCTTATTTATAATGTTATCTAAATACTTTTTTGACTAAATATGAAATTTTGAAATCAAAAATATCTTTTTCATAGCAGAGAAAATATATTTAAGTGAATTTGACTTAGTATATATACAATAAATATATAAAAAATGTAATAAAGCATTTTTGCGTTAAAAAAAAGAAAGCTTAAATGATTAATTGACTACATTCAACCAACCAACGGGTCCAACCCAAGCCTTGCTAGTAAAATCCGCATCACGATGTTTTCACCGAAGGAAAGCATGCAATTGGCGGAGTAATATAGTTCCATTTTTAAAACAACTTTTATAAAAAACAAGAGTTTTCCTGAAAAAAAAAAAAAAAAAAAAAAAAAAAAAAAAAACGAAAACGTTACTAGATTCAGAAAGATCCAATTAACAACATATATTAATTTCAAGAAAATCGTTCGTGCGGTTTTAGAGATATTTTTTCATGAATTTAGTCCATTACATCCTTACACCACACATTTTCCGTTTTTGGCTTTAAATTGAAATTCAGTTCTCAAAACATATGGCATGTAGAAATGTAAAATTATCAGGATAGACTAAGACCGAAGATAAAAGACTATTTTGAAAAGATCAGAACAAAATATGGCATATTTGCTGAGATATTAAGTGTCGGCTTTTACAAATTTCTTTGATGTCAAACTAGCCGTATATATGAGTTCGCAGCGTTCAGTTTGTCCTTCCGCTTGCGTCACTCGAAAAACTGCCGTTTTGCATGATAATTCAATCAATAATAACGAGGAAACCGTAAAAAAAAAAAAAAAAACATGTATGTGATAAATTTACAAATGTGCGTCAACACCTGCCAACAGTATTCAAATAACTCTTTTTTTTTTTTTTTTTACCCATTAATATATCATTATTCCATTTTGATCACAAAAAATTACATTTATACTCAAAAGCAATTGTGTCTACTTACTGAAAAAACAAAACGGTACTTTCATTTTATTCATGTATTTATTTTGTTTCAGTTGTGTGTAAGGTGTAAGTGTAAGAGAGAAAAATATATGTTAAACATATTTATTGAAATTTTATTTTTCCGACTGAGTGAAAGTAATGCCTGGACCGGGAGTCGAAACCCGGATCTTTGACTTACAAGGTCAAGGCTCTACCAATTGAGCTATCCAGGCCGACAACCCAGTCAGCGTTACTCACTCAGACAACCTTTAGGCAGAAACATGGGACAACGGCCTGGATAGCTCAATTGGTAGAGCCTTGACCTTGTAAGTCAAAGATCCGGGTTTCGACTCCCGGTCCAGGCATTATTTTCACTCAGTCGGAAAAATAAAATTTCAATAAATATGATTTTCCTCCACAGTTCATTGTGTGATTTTAATAAAAATTATATGTTAAACGTCATATTTTTCACGACCAATAAATTGGATTTCTGCGAAGAACATTCAATAAAATTTTTTGTGATACAAGCAAAAATAATAAATGTGTAATATTCAAATGCCATATTAATTTCAATTGTTTTTTTTTTTTAACGTAAATTTAGATTGCATCAAAAACAACAAAAGGAAATGTATATATATATATATATATATATTTATTTATTTATGTTAAGTGAAAATTATATATGCAAACGCCAACTATAAAATGAAAAACTTAATAAATTATAACTCCATTATGATACACAATGTATATTTTAACCATGAAACTCCATTAAAGAAACCCAACATACATTCATTTATATAAATACCAATATTCTCAATCACTAATTTTTTTTTTTTTTTTTTTTTTTTTTTTTTATGTGATATTCAATTAACCTGTATATATATCACATAATAGTAAACCAATAACGCCATGAAAAATGTGAGTATATGAAAAATAAATACCAAATAATATATAATCAAAAATTTCAAAATTAAATATTGTTTATATATATGCATATCCCTAGGCAAGTTCAAAATTGTAAAGGATAATTTTAAAACTGAAATTTTAAATACAAAAATCCAAAAAAGAAAAAAATATATATAGTAAAATATGACCATAAACACTTTCATATATACAGTTTCAAAGGACAAATGCACACATATTGCTTATATGTTTGTCAATTTATTTTGAAAAAAATATCCCCCGAAAATTTAAAAATTATTATAAGAAAATATTTCAATTTTTAATTATTATCAAGTATATATGTGCATTCCGTTAATTAGAAAAAATCAATTACAGAAGTAATAAGCATTTAAAATATATATATAAATACAAGAATAAAATTGCTTATGTGTTTCCTCTGTGGCCATAAATTGCACACATCCTGCTGTAGTATTACATGAAGGATCGTTCAATAATGTTCCGAAAAGGATAACGAGATGAACACAATAAAAATGTTGAAACTGTAAGTTATTCCCGACACACCATTTGAAAAGTATTCAAAAATACAGTCATCCAAAATTGTTATCAAAAACATGTTATTACGCTTCTTCTTACATATAGAAATCCAATTTACAACAGCTGATCAAAATGTCAGGTGCGGTAGCGTAGAGAAAAGTTCATACAACCCTGTCAGTTCTGAGAAAAAAAAAAAAAAAAAAAAAGCGCATTCCGACGAAAAGAAGAGGCACGGGCGACATCAATTTGAAACAGTCTATGACATCGGGAAGGTGTGAACGGGGAAGAATCCATAAGTCAGTTATAGCGATAGTCTGCAGAAACTCCAACGCGGCGGTGATTTTTTTTTTTCAGCGATAATGAGTACAGCTGCGGCTCACGAACCTATCTTGAAATGCCAGTCTCAGGAAAAGGCGGAAGGCGAACATTTTTTCTTAGTCTTTCCCCTTTCAAATGAACAGAAATGGACAGCACTATGCCACGAAACCGCTGAATGAAAACGAAATTTCCATTCTTGCACAGAAGACGAGTCGTTGAATCTAGCATCTGTAGTCTATAAATCTTAATATAGTTGATCAATGCACTTGATAACTAGGCCATCACTGTAGCAAAGAATCCTTTATTGAGTACTCAATCTTGTTATATTCACAGTAAGAGGTGCTAGACTTCCTCTTTATTTAAAAAATAATTGTTGAAAATATATATTGCTTCTTCTCATCGATGTCTTGAAGTGATATTAGCCGAGCAAGAGGAAAATTCCAGATGATATTAAGCAGGCGATTCCAACGTTCCAATATTACTAAAAATTTTGTTGATAACGAAGAAAATGTCCTTTTAACATAACGCCACTCTCTCCCGCAAAACGAATTTCCGACCTGGGTGGCACCACGTTATGTAACATGGATAATCCATGTAGTAAAATAATTTTCTTTACAGATCTATTGAAGAATAATTGGTACATTGCAAAAATAAAATAAACTTCTTTCTTAAAAACACAAAGGCGATTCCTTCTTTAATCTATAGAATATTTATTGAAATCTATCTTGAAAAATATTATCAATATTATTATTAAAAATTAAAAACAATAACCATAAATTACTTTCAGGCTGGTTACAGAATTGGAAACCGTTAAAAGTTACGGGAGAGAGAGCAAAACGAATTACATGTTAACTAGTCGAACAATTTGAGTAAGAGAGGCCAAAAGACCAAGAACCATTTCGCATTCTGATAGCCAAATCTAGCAGCCCAATGAAAATATCATCGCAGAGCGCCAAATAAAATCTCTTTGACTTAATGTTAATTCAATGGGAATTTTAAATTTAGAAAAAACGCTTGAAAATAATGCAACCCTAACTTGGCATACTTCACCGCGCCAAAATAACGGCCAGGAGCAGGTGCAGATCATTATGAAATTATAGCGACGTGATGTCTGAAAGATGAGTCATTTAGATTATCTCAAACCGCAAATTAATTACATTATATGTGTTTGGAGACAAATAAAAAATAAAATAAAAAATATAACGGAAATTGCTTAATGGATTTTTTTACAGCTATAAATATAAATAGATTTATTGAGAAATGCAGTGAAATAAAAGTGATTATTTTCAGGGAGTATAAAATTAAATTGTGTTTAAGATCCCCAATATATATATATATATATATATATTCCATTATGCCAAAAGGAGATCACTGGATTCATTACTGAATTCATTCTTAAAATTACTAAAGATTATTTATTTTAATTTTTAACTAAGAATGTAATAATTTTGAAATAAATCGGACATACATTAAGAGGATTATTAAAAGTTAACAATTTTAATTGTAATTAATTAGATATTTCATAAATATGAAATAAATTTGATGAAATAAAAGCATATGGGAGCAACTCGTTCGCACCTGTGATGCCATGCAACACTTCAAATAGCACCGGCAAGTTCTGTGAACGTCTAATTCTACAATTCTACAAATTTTGCGACTTTTCTAAATAACTTTTTTTTTCTTTTCATGAGTATGCATGCTACCTTCATACATTTACATATAAATAATCAGAATAAGCCTAATAATCACATGCTACAGCCGGAACACATTTCACATATTACATTTTACAGGGTGAACTCGCACATTCTGTTTTTATTTAAAATTATACTTCTTTATTTATTTTTCTTTCGGAACAAAATTTTAGCTGAAATGAATGGCATAATAATATTCCTTACACTCCTGAAATTTCAAGAGAATTCATTAACTGCTTTTTTATGGTAATGGAAAACCATATGCGTTAAAAAATACGTGCTCGTTAATGGGAAGATAGTTCTATTATTTACACTTGATTACTATAATCTAGATAATTAATAAAGTTGTAAATCAAATACGTTACGTTGTAAATCAAATACGTTACATTTAAAATTTTATGCTTTTCTTGGAATGTTTGCATAATATTGTCATTATAAATAAATAAATAAATAAAATAAAATAACTATCTTTTTTTACAGCATTAATTTTAATCTTTCTAAACTTCAAGCAGACACTCAAAATCAAGTTATATATATATATAAAATAAATATTTAATTGTAAATTTCAATTATAGAGCAAATTATTTGGATCTTGGAATCATTTGAACTAATTTGTAATTGATATTGATTTCAAGTAATCGGATATATTTTAGTTTAATCTAACTTAAAATTGAACACACTTAGTGTTGTATTTGACTTGAGTGTTTAAATATTATGCTACGCAAATATAATTAGATATTTTATAGTGAAGATAAAATAAAGTATTATAGCAAGTATTATTTATAAGTGGGGTTTTAAAGTGTTGTTTTAGTAAAATTTTAAAGTAAGTCAATCAATGTGTCTTTTAGTTTAAATATATTTTAATTTTTTAATCTTTCATTTTCCCTTTTTTATGTATATTATTTTCCTGTTTTTAAAAACAACTTACAAATTTTCAAAGCTATTAGACTTATAGCCAAAACAATTTTAAATCACAGTTTTAGTATCACTGCGGAATGAAAATGACCCATAAATAAATAAAACAATCAAATTTATGACTTTTATTTCTTTAACGCAAATAAATAAAAAGTATATATTTAGATATCTTTACGTAATAGCTCCAGAAACAAAATCAAAAAGTATAACTGATAAATTAAAGAAATTTCTATTAACACATGTTAGTTAATTACGAAATATATATTTTTCGAAAAATAATAATTCTATCATAAGCAACTGAAATAGTTAAAAATATTGTTTATGAATTTTGTTTACATCTTAAATAAATGTCATTGAATTAGTGTCTTAATAAATCACAAAATATAAAAAATAAAGGTTTCTTCACTTATGGTTCTTGGTGTCTAGTAGTGCTTGCTGATGAAGACTCATGGCCAAAGTCCAACTTGTGGAACGCCTTATGTCGGACTGCAGCTACTTGGTGCTGAGCGACTCGGAGAGTTTGGACTATGATTTTGGAACATCGGACAAGACAGCGCAAGTATTGAGCCACTACATGTGAATCATCTGCTTTTGCTCTAAAGACCTATTTCTACATTGCAGTAAGTTCAGTTCATTACAATATTTTTTTGCCTTTCAGGTCTGGGTGGGAACATGACGATCTAGCATGTCCTTTTGTTAAATTATTTTTGTCACAAATATCGACTTTGTAGTTTTTGGATTATTATATTAATTTAGTTATGTTACTTTTATGAAGCACCAATTTTGTTATATCTAATTTGCCAGTAATTTATTCTTGATTTTGTTGGGAGTATGCTAGCTTCGCCATGTTTCCGAAACCTGTTAGGCCTCTTTTAATTTAATTTATTGTCTGTTCTGCTGCTCCCACCCACTGAAGAGGAAGCGGAAGGGTGTTTTTCGCATGTAGTGTTGTTTTTTACAATTGTTCATCGTTACTATAACTCGTTACTTTTTTTAACGTTTTTTCTTGTTATACACGCCCACTTGTCTTCAAGTTTCATCATATTTTCTAAATTATATATTTTTGTATAATTTTTAGTGCTGCCTTTGGCGCCTTTTTTATACAAATACACTTTTATTAATAAGTAATTAAAATATATATATATATATATATATATATATATGTATATATATATTCATATATATATATATTCTAACATTTAGAAGTTTAACAGAAGAAAAATAAAATAAAATTCAGCTTTAAGTTTAGATTTTTTTTTTTTTTTTTTTTTTTTTAAGTTAGAAAATATATTTGCATGCAATTTTCATAATTATATTTTCAAAAGATCGATATTGCATCTTAGTATTATTTAAAAAAAATGTCGAAAGCTTTTCGAAAAAATATAAGTAAACGAACCTGTTGTTTTATAGTTTTGTTTTTCCCTATTAACTTTTGTAATATATTTTATACAAAAGTTTTTGTGTACAATATGAGTGATATGCGTATTGTGGTCTAAAAGTATTATAGATATAAATTTTAAAAAATGTCACTCGGATATTTGTTCTTCCAAATTGTGACTTAAGAAAAACTACCATTATTCATGAAAAAATCAAGTAAATTAAAAAAAATATGAATGTAAACTATTTTATATATACAGATTCAATAAACTTCTATATCGGCTTTATGTTTGGAAGCACTTTAAATTCCGAATATCTCCAAGTCAGACTTAGATTACGCTTCAGTTCCCAAAGCAGCATATTTCAAAAGCCCAAACCACACATGGCAATTTGGATTTTTAGTATAAATTTGGTACTGCATAGCTGCCAATATGTCATTTTTTGTCTCATTTAGAAACACTATTTTTAAATAGAAAACTGTCACATTTGTTTTCCATGATTAAATAAACAGAAAATATTTATAGATTTTTTTTTTAATTAAAAGCCTCGCTTAAAAACGGGATAAGTTTCAGCTGAGATAATGTTTTGTAACGGAATTTGAGATTAAATAACGGAAAAACGTTTAATACGTAAATGTAGATATAAATATTAGTAGTAGTTAGAATGGTGGTGTAGAATTATGGTACAGAATGAAAAGTTACAGAAGAAATGTTATATTTTAAATTTATTATAATTTTACGGGTACTCATGTTGAAATATTACAAAATGAAAATGTTTATAGGTACCCATGCAATTTAGAAAGATTATCTTGTCTTAACTTACTCTATATTTAAATGTAGCAACGTACCAAAATTTTAGTATTGTATTTTAAAATGTTTACAAGATATCACAAGATAAAAAACTAGACTTACGTTACTTTCCAATATTTCGACAGAAACTTTTCCAGATAAAAATAATTTCGCAGGTTACTTATTATGGACCATACACAAATTAAAAAGGTAAATATGCAAAAAACATTTATAGTTGTACTTTAATTTAAAATTTTTAATGTCAGTTTTAACTATCCTTTGAATTTGGAAACCTCTAAACTGCCCTTACCTTCCTGGCAAGCAATGCCTACTGATTATTTATCGTCTACAGGGAAGAATATTCGTCATATTACAGTATATTGGTCCACTGCTTGACAAAACACCTTAGTACCCCAAAGAAATGAACTGTGTATTTATGACTTTGTTTAAGTTTCTTGGGAAATGATTTGTTTAATAGATGGAGCTTCTTTGTTTTTCTTGAACACATACGATTGACCGGTACACCCACTCCTATAAGATACCGAAGAGACTGGAGCGCACAGAGAAAGCATCAAGATGAATTTAAAAAAAAAAAAAAAAAAAAAAAAAAAAAGTGCCCGTCTGGCAAAGATTTTTGGAGGAGAAAGTTAGATGGTTAAAAAAATTATAAATAAAAAAATAAAATTTAGAATAAATTGAAATTGGAGACGACGAAAAGAGCGATTTTTTAAATGGAATAGTTTTAAAACGAACGTAAAATGTGAGATATTTTTAGAAATCAGCACATCTTTATTACTGATATATAAATGTCCAAATGCAAAATTGACGAAAAATATACATACATCTTAATATAAATGTATACGATCACTTTATAAATATAATTTTAGCTCCTGCCAAAAAGTACATTTTTTTTTTATTATTAATATTATTATTATTTCAGAAATAGCATGTCATGAATTGTCTTCAATAAGTTAACGCACACATGAAGTTGCATTATTATTTTTCGAAAATTGTAAAATAATAAAAGTTTGTTTTCAAATTTCCTTTATTTTGATCATTACACGAAAAGTCACTTCGGACAATAAAATTTAAAAACTAATTTTAGAAAGCTAAATAGTAGATTTTATAGATACTGCTCCATGATTTGACACAGTAAGCTAATGTTTCATATTAAAGATTTCATAAAAAGAATTTACTATTTGACATTCCATCAAATAATTTTAAAATTGGGGGTAAAATAAAATAATGGTCTACCGCACATTTTTAATTTGTTATTCATAAGGCGAGATACTTTTATTCCTCATGCATTTCTACATTCAATTGTAAGGGTTTCATTATCTATTATATGGATTTGTAATCTATTATATGGATCTATAAGCAAAAACACTTGTCGTATTTTTCTAAGATACATTCCGAACTGCCAAAGAAAATATATTTTGAATAAAATAATTTCACTTGTGCAGATTTCAACTATTTTACACATAAACGTTTTAAAATAAACTTATATGATTTATAAAATAAATTATATCTGGTATTAAAAAATATTAATGAGCGAAACTGTTTCATTTTAGATGTTAATATTTTGTAAAATAGTATTGTTTTTCAAGAGTATTTGTATTTCTTAAATGCTTTCATATTATGTTTTCTATGTATTATTATTATTATTATTATTATTATTATTATTTTAATAGAAAGTTTGTAAAATATCTTTTAAGAAATTTAAAAGTAAATTCAAACTTAACCTTTCGGAGCACAACCCGAACACCACATGTTATCTTTGTTTAAAATAGAAAACTGAATGTTTGACAAGTTTCTTTAAAAAATTCTTCCAAACGAGGTGAATAGTTTACAATAATACTATTTTTACTTTCCGAACACTATAGTGAGGAAAGTATTGTAATCATGTCAAAAATCCGAATTCGAGATTTTGATGTTTCTATACGTTTTGAGGTCCCCTGAGTCCGTTTTCACTATTTTTACGATGATGTATGTATGTGTGTGTGTATGTGTGTATGTGTGTATGTGTGTATGTGTGTATGTCTGTGGGTGAACACGCTAGCGTCTAAACGCTTCGTTCGATTAACCTGAAAGTTGGTACGCATATTGTAAGTCACCATAGTACGAACTCTATAGATTTTGGTGAATCTAGCACTTATAGTTTTTTTACAGGGACACAAAGAAAAATTCTTTATCATTATGGCCTATGGGAGCAAAATCTTAAAAGTGCGATAGCATCTAAACGCCTTATTCAATTGAGCAAAAATTCTATACACATATTATAGATCACAAATACTCAATCTGTATAGATTTTGGAGAATCTAGCACTTATAGTTTTTTTACAGGGACACAAAGAAAAATTCTTTATCATTATGCCTATGGGGCCAAATTTTTAAAAATGTGATAGTGTCTAAACGCCTTATTAATCCGAGCAAAAAAATTGTACACATGTTATAGATCACAGTGGAACTAACTGTATAGATTTTGGTGAATCTAGCACTTACAGTTTTTTTACAGGGACACAAAGAAAAATTCTTTATCATTATGGCCTATGGGACTAAATTTTTAAAAGTACGATAGCATCTAAACGCCTTATTGAATTCAGCTGAAAATTTATATGAGTATTATAAATCACTGTTGCACTAACTTTAAGCATTTTGGTGAGTCTAACATTTATAGGTTTTTACAGGGACACAACGAAAATTTCTTTGTCATTATGATCTATGGGCTCAAAGTTCAGTAGCGTTAAATAAAACAACGTGTAATAGATGGAGAAAAATACTCAAACACTCTATTATGGTTTTCTCTCTTTTGTTTGTTTAACAACTACTCTTTCTTTACTTTATCTACAAAACTGTTAATTACTCAATGTTCGGAAAGTCGAGTGGAGTCACTCCAGATTTTTTTTTTTTTTAAATACATATTGTGTTATTTTTTTACCACTTATTTAAGTGTGAAAAGTGTTTAAAAATTAAAGACTTATAATTTTACATAATATTTAAAATGTTGCAATAACTGAGATAGTAGATTTAAAATAGAGTGAAAAACAGCACTTTCGAACAATGTAAATTAGTCTTTCAATTTGCTAAAGTTATTAAAATTCATATTCAGTTATTGAAAATCAGAAATGTATTACAAAATTATCAAACTCATATCAAGTTCCATTAAAATAAATATTCAGTTACTGATAATCAGAAATGATGATGAAAATCCGAAATGTATTACAAAATTATCAAACTCATATCAAATTCCATTTGTTTTAACTCACCATTATAAAAATTAACAATAAAATACGTAATACCTACATTAAATATTGCAAATAGCTTATGCAAAATATGAATGTTAGCTAAATATTAGAATAAAGAAGCCTCCAGACATTTATATTTGTTAAACTTAAAATTGATCAGAAAATGCGAAAGGTTTTATATATCTGTAAAATTTTACTAAAAAGCAATAATGGGAAAAAATCATTCTAATCTACAATCATTCTAATTCACTTAAAATTGATGGTTCCTACATATATACTTTCAGCGATCAATTTAATTTTATGTTTAAAGTTTCATAAATCTTATCGAAAATTATAGATTTTGCATGAGTAATGAAAAATCGATTTGCATTGAACTGCAGCAAACATACTTTTTATAGAATATATATTTAAAATATAAGATAGAAAAATAAATCATTTTGTATTGAATTTTCTGTTTTATTTATGCGTTAAAGTATCTGTTTTCGAATATAACACGCATTATTATTATTATTATTATTACTTTTAACTTAACAAAAAACTTTCAAAATGATTATAGAGCTAAAACCAATATTTGTATTTCAGAAAATAGTTTCTGTTTCAACATTGATTTTTCAAAGAGATTATAAATCAGAGTGAAATCACAGTTTTTTTTTCTTAACTATATAATATAATTGTTACTTTCCGAACACTATAGTGAGGAAAGTATTGTAATCATGTCAAAAATCCGAATTCGAGATTTTGATGTTTCTATACGTTTTGAGGTCCCCTGAGTCCGTTTTCACTATTTTTACGATGATGTATGTATGTGTGTGTGTATGTGTGTATGTGTGTATGTGTGTATGTGTGTATGTGTGTATGTCTGTGGGTGAACACGCTAGCGTCTAAACGCTTCGTTCGATTAACCTGAAAGTTGGTACGCATATTGTAAGTCACTATAGTACGAACCCTATAGATTTTGGTGAATCTAGCACTTATAGTTTTTTTACAGGGACACAAAGAAAAATTCTTTATCATTATGGCCTATGGGAGCAAAATCTTAAAAGTGCGATAGCATCTAAACGCCTTATTCAATTGAGCAAAAATTTTATACACATATTATAGATCACAAATACTCAATCTGTATAGATTTTGGAGAATCTAGCACTTATAGTTTTTTTACAGGGACACAAAGAAAAATTCTTTATCATTATGCCTATGGGGCCAAATTTTTAAAAATGTGATAGTGTCTAAACGCCTTATTAATCCGAGCAAAAAAATTGTACACATGTTATAGATCACAGTTGAACTAACTGTATAGATTTTGGTGAATCTAGCACTTACAGTTTTTTTACAGGGACACAAAGAAAAATTCTTTATCATTATGGCCTATGGGACTAAATTTTTAAAACTACGATAGCATCTAAACGCCTTATTGAATTCAGCTGAAAATTTATATGAGTATTATAAATCACTGTTGCACTAACTATAAGCATTTTGGTGAATCTAACATTTATAGGTTTTTACAGGGACACAACGAAAATTTCTTTGTCATTATGATCTATGGGCTCAAAGTTCAGTAGCGTTAAATAAAACAACGTGTAATAGATGGAGAAAAATACTCAAACACTCTCTTATGGTTTTCTCTCTTTTGTTTGTTTAACAACTACTCTTTCTTTACTTTATCTACAAAACTGTTAATTACTCAATGTTCGGAAAGTCGAGTGGAGTCACTCCAGATTGTTTTTCTTTGAAGTAAATGTACAGGGTGATTATAATTAAAGTTACGATTTCAAAACGCTATAATTTTATAACTACCCATCAGCGCTATGTGATATTTTACCAGAACAATCGTGAGGCAATGAAATTTTGTTTGTCAAAAGATAAAAAAGAAAAAAAAAGTTCCAAAATGTGCCGTTAATTATCCGGAAAGTATTTGTTTCATGAAACTCCTCTTTTTCTCTTTTCACTATGACTGTTTCCGCTGTAAACACGCATTCTTGTCTTTTTGCTAAAAAAAAAAAAATGTAGTAAACACTTGAAAACTATTGTTTCCTGTTATTCCATGGCGTTGCTAACAACATTCCTGTGTTTAATGAGTCCATTTAGGCGTTTCTCTTGACATTACCCTGACACCGCCATCTACAGGAACACGTTGGAACTATTTTTTTCCTCCACCCAAACAAAATTTCATTGCCTCACGTTTGCTCTGGTAAAATATCACATAGCTCTGATGGGGAGTTTTAAAATTATAGCGATTAGAAATCGTAACTTTAACTGTAATCACCCTGTATAAGTGTTTAAAAAAAGAATTGTAATGTATTCTTAACAAAAAGTTATATAAAAATAAATGTATACATATATTGTATTAAAAAAGGGGGGGATGCTGTTTTATGCGGAATTCATGTATAGTAAAGGTAGGAGAGATTGCGCGGTAGGAGATATAGTGCACATATCGGATTGGCGGGAAAGAGTAGAGTGGGCTTTCAAAAGTGATTGCTTGAATTTTCATAAATCCTTCTAGGAATTTCTATAGAATTGTAGTAGTACAAAATATTCTTAAATTAATCGGTTTCTCATGGATTTGTTTATATGTTACTTGTGGCAGGTGGTTTCACGAAACCTGCTTGATTTACAACAATAAGTGCAACGATTTTGGACAACGACAGATTCGGTCAACAAACAAACCATTCAACGAAACCATTCAAATTGAAAAACAATTGTATTAGTTTTAAGTTAAACGTGTTACCTAGTAACTAAATGTTATTTTTTATTATGTGCTCTTGTTCAGTTTCAGGTACTTGAAAAAAAAAAAAAAAAAAAAAAAAAAAAAAAAAAAAAGTGTAAACTTATTTTTTAATTCCTTCTAAATTTCATTTCTTTTTCTTTTTGATTATTGAATTGAAATAGCTACTCCTAATAAAAAAATATTTGTTTACAAAAACCTTGCAACATATCATTTAAGTACATATGTTATTATTAAGAATTTAATTGTAGTGATAATTAAACACAATCTCTCCTACCCTATAAGAAGATATTACGCAAAATGGCTCTTTTAATTTTATTACAACTGTTCCTTTAATTTAGAGCATAACATCAAAATAGTAATGGAAATGCATATAATTCAAAATTGTTCAGCAATGATTTAGCAAAAAAAAAAAAAAAATATTTGAGCTTTTTTTTTTTTTTTTTTTTTTTTTTTTTTTTTTTTTTTTATTTATTTATTTATTTATTTATTTATTTTTTTTTGTACCGAATCTCTCCTTGTTTTACATCGTTTTAATTTATATATATCTCCTCGCAATATATATAAATTAATGTGAATAAAAAAAAATAAAAAAATAAATAAAATAAAATAAAAGAAGGATGGGTGGGCGTATGATTGATTAGTGAGGATGGGTGACATTGTGTGTTTTGGTTTGTTGGGTGGGTTCTGAAACTATAAAAAAAAAAAAAAATGAAAAATGTTGGAAAAAAGCATTTGTTGTATATATCATTAGTTTCTACTTTTATTTTTTTACTTCACATTGTTATCTTATAGTTCGGTTTTAAATGTTCTTCATAAATTATGATCATTTCTTGGTCATTTTTAAATATAATATGTATAAATGATTTATTTTAAATAAATTTGGTCTATAAATACAAATATAAATATATATATATATATATATATATATATATGTGTGTGTGTGTGTGTGTGTGTGTATTGTAATTTTTCTTTTCAATTAATAGTATACAAATATTTAATTTAATATCGCTGAATAAGTCCTAACTATAATTAAATAGTTTTGACAAGCAGTTACAATTATGTACAGTAAATTTATTTATTATTTTGTATCTTATTCTTTATTAAATGGATCTAATACTCATTTCTCATTAAAAAATGTATAAAATAAATTTGTAAATTTGTTTAAATTATAATTTTCTTTCATTCTTTTTTTTTATCTTTTTCCTAATATACAATAAAAGAAAAAAAAAATTCCTCCACATAAAATTAAAGATTGACTAGAGTTTCAACAGCAGAAACAAAAGGAAAGCTTAAAATTTCGAAAATTAATTAAAAAATGGCAAGAATAAGACAATTAATGGAACTACAAAAAAGTATTAATTTTGAGTTTAAAGCAAAACATATTTCAATGCGAAAGATGGAAAAATAAAGTTTAACGAATTATTGGTGAGATTGTACGGACCAGAAAATAAATAAATATATCAGTTGTTGTTGAACTTTCGTGTTTTTTTCTGATAAGTAAAATTTAACGTATTTGGAACTGACGGAGATGAGTTAGTTGAACGTCGAGAAGGAGGGAATTACACTTTAATCAGTGAAACATTCTCTGTATATTATTTTAAGAGAATGCATAACTTTTTAATAAGTCGAACCAATTTTTATGCGCAAGGGAACAATTAGCTTGAAAAAATATCGGTTGTTATAAGGGATACCTAACGACGATTTTGGGTATCTAAGCTTTTCCACTCTCATTATTGAAAATTGTAATGCACATTGACACTAAGCATCTGTAATAAATTTATTTCTTAAAAACTGTTAAAATTACGTATCCATCTTCACGAGCGCATATAAATCTAGAAGTAATTATTATTATTTTATGTTTATATTAATCAGAACTATTTTTCCATTTTTATTTATGACTTTTTTTTTTTTTTTTTTTTTAATGTTAAGTATCACATTTTGGAATAGCTTTTTTTTTTATATATGCTCTGTATAAAAGTACAATAAAATACTTCCAGTTAGTTTGTATTTATGAGTCTAACTAAACACCGTAAAATGAAATATTTTTCTTTTTAAACTTTGGTTAACTTTGTTTAATTCAATAGAAATTGCACAATGAATAATTAGTTAATGATTCTATATAATGTGTTATTAAATACAGCATCCCCCCTCCCTCACAGGTAAAGTGAAAAATCACTTAACACTGAGAAATTGATCTACCAACAGGTTTATTAGCTTGATTTCTTGAAAATCGACCTATTGCAATCATTTCATTTACCTCTCTCTCTCTCTCTCTTATATATATATATATATAATGAAAATATTTTCATCGCGATAACTCCCGAAATAATACTTTAAATAAAAACAAATTTCGATAGCGAATTTATCTTAAAAATATCTTGTATGAATTTGCTAACCAAGTCGCTCCGCCTTTTTGTTTTCAAGCGGCGGTCACTTGGAAATTTCAAGTCCATATTGTCAAAAGCGTACTTAATGGATTTGCTTGAATTTTGATGTAAGTATAGACCACATATGTGTCTCAATTAAGTTTATTAATGAAGTTTATACGCGAATATCTTAAGTTAAGTGGGGCCTTTGGAATCAGGCTACAATTTGGAAATTTAAAATCATTATAACTTCCGAAATAATACTCCAAATCGAACCCAATTCGTACAGTAAACTTATGTCGTAAATATCTTTTATGTTAACCAAGTTGCTCTGCTATTTTGTTTTCAAGTGGAGACCGCTTGAAATTTTCAAATTCCCATTGTAAAAAAGCACAAAATAAAAAGTTAATTAAAAAACATTTTTTAAAAGTAGAAGCTTTTTATAGGGAAGCCCTAAAAAGCATAAAATCAAAATTTATTCTTGAAAAGACATGCTATAAAGAAATGAAAGTTTCAACACTAAGAAAATTTTAGAAAAATATATAGATATTTCATTTTTTCAGTAGATGAAAGAATTTTACTATTCAAAATATTTTAAAAAGCATCTGAGAGCAATATTCTTATTTATTTATTTATATTATTTATTATTATTATTATTATTTTAGTAAAAGGATTCGTTAAGCCATAAATTTTAAAAGTCTCGAAAGCTTTTTTAAATATTTTGAATATTAAAAAAATTTCATCTACTGAAAAAATGAAATATCTATATATGTCTCTAAAATTTTCTTAGTGTTGAAACTTTCATGTGTTTATAGCATGTCTTTGCAAGAATAAATTTTTATTTATTCTTTTTAGGGCTTCACTATAAAAAGCTTCTACTTTTATTTTTTTTTTTATTTTATTTTTTTTTTTTTACTTAAATTTAAATTTTTCCTTTTTAGCTACAAAAAAAGCTTCTTAAAAAACCAATAAAAAATTCTTAGGATACAGTGTAAACGTTGAAATATTTTCTTTTATGAATTGTCACCTTTACCATTAATTATCTGCAAAAAATAACGCATTGTTCCTTGGAGGATCGAACCCATGAACATTGTTATCATCATGACGCTCTAACCAAAAGTCAAAGAAAGTCAAGAAGATTCATAAAACACGCTAAAAATAACCCTAACAAATACTTATACAAAAAGAGTTTTGTTCTCGAATGTTTTTTAAAATGTTTTTTACATTTAGAAATTTTCATGTCACGGAAAAGAGAAAAATCTATATTTTTCTTTAAAATTTTCTTATTGTTGAAGAATTTTTTTTTTTTTTCTTAATAGCATGTCTTTGCAAGAATATTTTTTTTATTTTATGCCTTTTAAGGCTCCACAATAAAAATCTTCGAGTGTTATTTTATTTATTTATTTATTTTTTAACTTAATTTTTATTTTTATTTTTATTTTTATTTTATTTTTGCGTTTTAGCAACTAAAAAATAAAAAAATAAAAAAAACGAATCAAAATTTCTGACGATACTGAGTAGATAATGAAAGATTTTATTTTATCAACTGACATCTTTCCTATTAATTATCTGCAAAAATCGCAACTCATCGACCTTCGGGGATCGAATTCTCGACCACCGCGTTATTACCGTGATCCTCTAACCAATTAAGCCATGCAGCAACAAACTGAACTGCTTATTTTTATTTTAAAGTGGAGGCTTCTTGTTTATTAGCGTGACACGAAGACACGATGACAAAGTCGATTTCATATAAAAAGCTTCTAAAAAAAGGATATATCGAATTTACTTGAATTTTGATATATACGTAGACCATATAATGGTCACAACAAAGTTTGTTAATGAACTTTATCTGTCATTTTTTAACAAAGTGACGAATATCTTAAACAAAGCGGAGCCACCTGAAATCAGGCAATCACTTGAAAATTTAAAATCACG
The DNA here is from genome assembly GCA_963930645.1 of Salticus scenicus. Classification (NCBI taxonomy): domain Eukaryota; kingdom Metazoa; phylum Arthropoda; class Arachnida; order Araneae; family Salticidae; genus Salticus; species Salticus scenicus. The sequence continues at coordinate 47,524,106 of OZ005653.1, forward strand.
ATTACTTCCGAAATAATACACCAAATCGAACCAAATTTGGACAGTGAACTTATCTTATAAATATCCTAGATGAATTTGTTAAAACAGTTACTTCGCCAGTTTGTTTTTAAGTGGAGGCCACTTGAAAATTTAAAATTCACATTGTAAAAAGCGTATTCTGAATTTGTTTGAATTTTGATGTATACATAGACCATATAAGGTTCACAACCATGTTTATTAATGAACTTTACCCGTCATTTTTAACAAAGTGTGGATGTTATAAACTAAGCTAAATAAATTGAAATTAGACTACCACATGAAAATTTATAATTATGATAACTTTTTAAATTTTGATTCAGTTTGAACCAAAGTTGGACAGTGAACTTATCCTGTAATTATCTTTTATGAGTTCACTTGTAAACCTGTTCCGACATTTTGTTTCCAACTTGCGGTCACTTCAATTCACCATGCCACTTCAAAATGTGCCATCAAGATAACTTTTAAAATACTAAACTGATTCAAACGAAAGCTGGATCGTGAAATTATAGTTTAAATATCTTAGATAAGTTTGTTTGGTAACTCGATCTGCATTTGTGTTTCAAAGTGGCTACCATTTGAAAATATGTCATTGTGATAACTTTTGTAATATTAAATCAATTAGCATCAAATTTGGGTAGAGGATTTATCATTCAACTATCTCAGAAAAATTCGCTGTGCATCTCACTTCGCTTTTTTGTTTCCAAGTGGTGGCCGTTTGAATTCAATGTGCCACTTGAATTTTTTATCACGATAACTTTTGAAATGCTGAATTAGTTTGAACTAAAGTTGGACAGTGAACTTATCATACAAATATTTTGGATATTGATGGGCAAGTTGCTTCGCATATATATTTCCAAGTTGCAGCCACTTAGACTGCGTCTTGAAAATTTGTCATAACAATGACTTTTGAAACACTGCACTGATTCGAACAAAAGTTGGATAGTGAGATTATACTTCAAGTATCATGGATGGGTTTGCTAAGAAAGTTGCCCTGTTATTTTGTTTCCAAGTGGCGGACACCTGAAAATTTGTTATCACGATAACTTTTGAAATACATAATCAAGCCAAACCAAAGTTGAAAAATGGATTTATCATTCAAATATCTATGTTTCGGTGAGCAATTTACTCCGCAATTTTGTTTCCAAGTTGCGTCCACTTGAACGCGGCCATTTGAGACTTTGGTATTGCGATAACTTTTGAAATACTTAATTTATTCGAACCAAATTTGGATAGTGGACTTATCTTACAAATACCTCGGATTAGTTCACTGAACAACTTGCTCCGCCATTTTGACCCAATTGTCTGCAACTGATTTTTCAACACGCTGTATTTTGAGATGCTGAATTAATTCGAGTTACATGTGTACAGTAGACTTATCTCACAAGTGCATTTGATATATTTGTTTGCCAACTTGGCCTGCTATTTTCTTTCCAAGTGCCTGCTGCTTGAAAATTTTAAATTCACAGAAAAAGGTATTTATGAACTTATTTCTTAAAACTCCATATGTACATAATCTACATCAATATATATGCCAAGTCCATTAATAATTTGTAATCGCCATTTTGTTCCAAAATGGCGGCTACTTGATAAGAAAAAAAAATCAACCTACCCTTCGAATAAGCCGGAAGAACTTTTTTTTTTCTTAAAAATAAGTTCAAATTTAGTATAATATATTTGGATATTTATACGAGTATAGTTTAATTAATGCGTTAAAAATAGCGTATTTTGGTAAGGATTTATACTGATATTTAGATATAATTATTTCAAAATTAAAAAAATTCTATTAAAATTTGTAATTAAAATTTGTTCTTTAGATTACAGTAACTGAATCCAAATAAACTGTAAAGACACAACGCAGTTTGAATCTATTAAATTTATTATAACAAGAAAGAGTATATTTATTTTTGAATATCTGAATTAAAAAAGAATTAAACGTTGTATAATATAATCTTATATTTGACAAAGTTTTATTATAAAGGATACAAAAATTTACGCATTTTCTAAGCACATTTCTATAAGCAATAAGAGAACTGCAGTTAAATATCATATAGTCATCATACACCTTAGTCAAATTTTTAAAAATAAAGTTTCGCTGGCTAAATAAAAGAAGAAGTAGCGTGTTGCTTCCATCTATAATTTAAGCGATAAATGTGCTCATATTCTCCTAAATCTTTTTTCTGAAAAAAATCACGCTTTTATCGAGATAGCAAAGAAAAATCATATCAGATTGCTTTCAGCACGCTTGTTATCAGAGTCGCATTTATTGACAATGAAACGTTAGATAAATAGTAAAATATTGAATTTCAGGTGTCTATTTATGCCTAGAAGTATCATGTATGGAAAATACGCTTTCTATTGTTTTATCAATCACTTAAAAAAAAAACTACACAAAATGATATTTTTGGGGGAAAAAAAATCTTTATCATGGAAAGTGTTTATTTGAACAGATTATTTGTTTATTTATACTTTTTTTTTAATCGAACTTATATCGAAGTTAATATATATACATATAAATATATATTGATTTTTTCTTTCGTTCTTTCTTTCTTTTTCTTTTTTTTTTTTTTTTTTTTTTTTTTTTTTAACTGAGAAAATATAATTTTTAACGGATTTGTCTTTCCGATAAAAAGTAGTGATTAATCGACTAAAATAAAATAAATTAAAATAGTATGTTGAGAAGACTAACAAAAAGGATTTAAAACTGTTGCCATAAACATTAATAATATTATACTTTTAAAAAATTAAAGAACACGCTTTTAATGAAATGTGAACTAAAAAGTACAAAATATCTATCTTTATAGTATTAAAATGCAGGCTAATAGAAAATCGTGTTGAGTGACACACCATAATATTTACATATTTTTTAATCTTTAATTAAATAACATAATGAAGGAATGATAAATAAATAATTTAGAATTAAACAAAAACCATTTTTAAAAAATCTCCCCTGACTGGGCTCGAACGTTAGACCTTTAGGTTCGTAGCACGGAGCTTTACCTCACAGTCACAGCGTTCACGTAGGGAAAGTCTTTTTTTACAATATATATTTTTTGTTTGCTCCCAGAGCGATTACAAACATACATACAGGTGAAGCTAATAAAAGCGTGTTAAAAATTAAACATCTCCTTCAACTTAATTGGTGTTACGTTATATTGGTCTATTTTTCAACAAAGAGTGATCAAAATGTAAGTTACTCTCTAACAATGTAAACTGAAGTGTGCTACGCATATACAGCATACCGTATCTCCAAACAAATTCTGAGCCATTTGTGAAAACGTTGCACTAATCGTTGGACGCACCGACGATACAAACTCGTTTATTTGTTCTGGAGTTACCTTAGAACCGGACTCAGCTGAACAAAATAGAACTAATAACAGACAATAGAATGAGCCCCACCAACAATTATTTCCATCCCTTCCATCCACTGCACCGTATCTCATGTGCTCGACATTGTTTGGCTTCCTTGCCTTTTAGCATCGGTTAACCGTTGTGCAACCGTCTTCAAACTGCTGGTGCCTTTTTGAAATGCCTGAACATGATATTCCATGAAGATTACACACTAACGATACTTACTATAAATCTTTTACTCATGCAAAATTTTGCCCACAAAAATCAAACAAATTTTGCGTACTTTAACGTTGGAGCAAGAGTCAAGTTAATGCGTCATTTTTTCCTCGTACACTGTTTAAAAAATGCAATTTTGCTGCCAGAAATTCTCTGTAATTACAGAAAAATACGTTTTGTCAACGTAATTTTTCCTTATTTTACCACTTTTTATCAAATTATAGAGAATTTCTGACAGCGAAGTTGCGTTTTTTTAACAGTGTACTACAAAGCAATGGTTACAACTATTACAAGGAAATTGCTTACTAGTGTGGACTTCAATAACTTGAATAATATCGAAAAAGAAAGTATTTAATAAATAAATAAATAAATAAATATTCGGTGCCGCCAATTGTAAAAGCACAAAGCATGCCATGATTTTTAAGTATATTATCCACAAGCCATTCGTTGTCAAATTATATTTCTAGGTAATATGTAGTTCCATACTTTTCCAAATATATAGCATTTTTGTATTGTGATTTTCTTTAAAAATATCTATGATTACATCGGTTGTCTATTTCTTAAATATCGAGCACCCGAAATGTATTTTTCCGCAAAATAAGAGCAAAGTATAGGGTGGGGCATAAAGATCTCCCCATTTTAAGAGGTCAATAAAAATATATAGGACATTGAAAACAAATATTTTATGTTTACATTCGGAAAGAATAATGTTTGCCATTAATTTTTTTTTACAGTCTGTAACGCATCCGCACAAATGGAAATGAGCTTCGTCACTCGACAGAACATCATCATCGGGCGCAACATTTTCAAGCAAAACATCACAACACTTCTTTCGATTTGATCTCGCAGTCTTTCATTTCCTGTACCAACATCATTTTGTACGGATGTAACTTCAGATCTTCGTGCAAAATTCTCCTCAATGAGCGCTGGGATAGTCCAAGGGCACTAGCTTGTTTACGAGCTGAACTTCGTGGTGATTGCGTTACAGCATCTCTTACTGCTGCCACGTTCTCCGGAGTTCGAACATCACGTGGTCTATTGGGCGACTTTCGTTTTAAACAGAAACCTGTTTCTCTAAAATTTGCAACCCATAAGGATATTGTCTTTCTATCGGGTATTTTTCCATGCCTGCTTACTCCAAAGTGCCTACGAAATAATCGTTGCGTTTGAATGATGGATTCTGTATTTTTAAAATAAGTTTCAACAACGAACGCATGTTCACTAGTCCAAGACATACTGTCAACTGAAATAACGTAACCAGGGAAATATAACAGTGCTACTTCGGACACGACCTCTACACTAGCGCCGCCGCAGCGACAGCGGCAAATTAGGGAGATATTTATGCCCCACCCTGTACAAGCAAAAATGCATGAATACATTCACTTCGTGACAAAACCTGATATACACTAGATCAATATTTTAGAATAACAAATTTTATTCGGTACAAAACGAAAGCTAAAAATCAGTGAAACAAAACTTATTTTCGAGAATACCAATCCAAAAATGATTTTGTGAAATACTACTATTTTATCTCGTTAAAACTATTTCTTTTTTTTTTTTAATAAATCTAGAGTTTTTTTTATTCAGTGTTATTTTCACAAATTCAACCCTAAAAAGAACGAAAATAATGCGGTACGTATTAATATAAACTGTACGTACTTGTTGTTTAACCTTTAATGTCCTTTTCCTTTGCCTACGCTTTCATACAACGGACCGACAGAAGGACATAAAGGCATACAAATAGACTAATTGCATACATACTTATTCTTAAACATTGTCGGAAAGTGTTAAAATTGCTCAACGCAAAAGAAAATTCAGTGCTGAGATTATAATTGTAGCCCTTAATTAATCTGAATATTTTAGCATAGCCCTGTAAATCTGAAGGTTAACCATATCATATTCTATACAAATCATTATTTTAGCATATTAACAATAAATGTCGATTTCTTTATTATTCTTACAATAGAAAGTTATTTAAATGTGATTTATAAAAATGTCTGCCTGAAACGCAATGCATTGGAATTTTCTTGGGGGGAACTGTAAACAAACCAGTTGTACAGGATCTATTAACCTTTTCGCTACCAGCGTCACATATATGTGACGATCTGATTTTCTTACCTGAGCCCGCCGTCAAAAATATGTGACGGGTGTTCATTATGAGTTTATGATAATTGTTTACAACAAATCGTGTCGCACACAGATGGGTTATTTTATAAAACAATAAAATAGATACAGGATGTCATTGGTCTTAGTTAGAACGTTATAGATGCATCCCACAAAAATAAATGATAATTGGTATCATACTTAAATAATAAGACGTCTGGGCTGTGGTGGCAGTTTTTCTCCCGAGGCTCTGGTAGCGAAAGAGTTAAAGCCATTTTAAATAGTAAATACCCCATAGTGAACTTGAATAGCATATATTAATATTAAAATTTCAGAAAGTATTTAAGGACGACGAGGAGATAGAAACATGGACAGCCGGACAGACAGATACACAAACTGAAATCATATTACAGTTAAAAAAACATTTAGAAAGTGATAAAAACGTTAAATATAAACGACAATGCAATTCCAGCAAATTTCCAATAATAGCCTTTAATGTAACTGAATATTTTTGGGTGACTCTCTAAATCTAATGCTAATCATACTGTATTATACGGAAAGTATTCTTTTGCTTATATGAATAACATATTTTAATTTCATTAAGATCTTTGCAAAGTAAAATTATTAAAATTTTGTTTATACAAATACCTCTCATAGAACGCAATGCTTTGGAATACTTTCGGATGTCCCTGTATACAAACCAATGATGGTATGTACTCCATTGTCAATGGGGAATATCTGATTGTGAACTTTAGTAACATATATAAGCTTCAAGAAATTCCATGGATATTTACGGCAGTTATAGCGCGAACAGACAAACCGAACTCGTTAACACTTTTCAACAATGTTGGAAAGTGTTAAAAAGATCATTCTGTAAATGAAATACCTTTCTACAAACGTTCTAACTTTTTGAAATGCCGGATGTTCCATAAATTCTTGCTGACTTAAAGATGTCACAGAAAACAAGAACGAAAAATCAATGCGGTTCGCATTGATTTCAACACTTTCTAACTGCACGCACCTGTTACATCGTTCATTTTTCAGTGTTCTTTGGCTACGTTATCACACAAAGGACAGAGAAAAGGGCGGAAATGCTTACAGATTGACAAATTGAATATATAATACCTCTCAAATGCATCTGTTAATTGTTAAAAATGCTCAATATAAATATAAAGGATTGCCAACAATTTGCAATCGTAGGCCTTAACGTATCTGAACGTTTTAATGTAGCCCTATAAATTTAACCGCTGAATATATCATTATCTATACTTTTTTTACAGAAAACCATTTTAACAAAAAATGTCAATTTCGTTACGATTTGTGCAGTGTAAAGTTCTTTAAATGACATTTATTAAAATGTCTCTCATAAAATGCAATGCACGGATTTTTTTTTTTTTTTTTTTTTTTTTTTTTTAGGGGGGAGGGGGGGAGGGTTGTACCGATACACAAACCTATTGAGGCCATTTTAAATAGGGAATATTTCACAGTGAACTTGAATAACATGTATTATTTTGAGGACATTCTGAGTAGTTCGACAGAAGACAAACAAAATAATAATTCAAATCATATTCACGCATAAACGTTATTAGAAAGCGCTGAAATGCTAATAAAAATGAAAATGCAGTTCCACTATTTCCTTCCTTTAATAAATCTTAATATTTTTATGCAGTCTTCGGACGCTTCTCGTGAAGGTTTTTATTTACGCAATCACGATAGTAATTTCAATTCATCTTCAAACTAGCAACAAAAATTAAAAATTTATCAAGGGTGCCCTACATTCAATATGTACCGAACTAATTGAAGTTGCACATGGAATTACTGGGACTAATAATGTTGTACAGTAGTGCGCAAATTAATTGGGACAAGCTCAAAAATTTACACAAATGTTGTTTAATTGGTATAGGTTGACTTACATGCACGGTATAGCAATTTAATACGAAATATGTCCTCCTCTAGCTTGAATGAGATCCTGTACACGGTTTGGCCTGGATTCCACTAAATTAGAACATAAATTTTTGATCTCGTCATCACCAAACCAAACTTTTATAATATTCCCAATCATTGTTTTCTTTTTTGAGCAATCCATTTTACTCACACGTCTCTTTACAATGCTCCACAAATTTTTTATGCGATTTACATCAGGAGCATTACCAGGCTAATCCAAAACCGGAAATTTCTGCTCTTGAAAAAAAAATTCTTTGTTAGCTTAGAAGCAAGATCTTGTTGAAAGATACCAACACCACCAGCGAACGTTTGCATCATAGGCACAATTTTTCTTTCTATTAAGAAATGTATTTTTTTAGAGCTCATTATCCCTTCAACTGGTACTAAGATGCCAGGTAATCCAATATATACGCCCAAAATACATAAAATACCCCCAAAACATATGTTTCTAAGGGTGCTTAACTGTTTGAATAAGATGTTGTTCCCTGATGGGTTCTCCATTACTTCGCCTGACAAATCTTGGTCGTAACCCTTGCACAATAAAATGCGTTTCGTCGCTGAATACAACCTTCTTCCAGTCTTGTGCAGTCCAGGATTCATATTTCCTGGCCCAGTCCAAACGTTTTCTCTTCATTGCAGGTGTTAATAACTGCTTTTTGATTGGTGTTCTTCCTAATCGCACAGATTCAATAAGCCTTCGTCGAATTATAGATGAATCCACGCTCACACCAGTAGCTAATAATTCTCTCTGAAGATCTGTACTTGTCTTGCGAGGATGCATTTTACTATTTCGTACAAGAAATGTGTCTGTTCGAGGTGTGCGTCCACATTTACCCTTCCGTTTTGGAGACACTGTCCCGAAATTCTTTTGCTGATTTATAATCCTAGAAACACTGGATTTTCCAACTCCAACTGCTGCAGCAATATCCCTCACAGTCATAGAAGTATACTGACTAAGGGTAACAATTCTAGTCCTTTTCCTGGGAGTGATATCCATTTTTAAATACACGTCAGAAGCAGACAATTCACACAATCGACCACTTCTTGCAGTAACTGAAGGGAAAAAGTTTCGACATGTCATGAGCACGTGGTCAAACTGGTTTAGATTAGTCAAGGGCAGTCGCGCGTTGTGAGAAAATGCAGTTGAAACCGGTTTGAGGCATAAAATTCCCGAAAAAGAAACAATTTTCATAAAAAATATGTTTGCCCCAATTTATTTGCACAGTACTGTATCCCTGGAAAAGTATAAATTAGTGATCAGATGAAAATATTTAAAATATGTTTGTTCAAGATGTGGATTAGATACTCAGAATTTATTTATTGCTATTCGGAAATCTTGGGTCAAAATGCAATAAATTTGTGTCTTATTGTGAATGATTCAAAGCTTACTAAAATACCACATTTATATTTCCTTTTTACGAAGTTTGAGTTTTTATATAAAAATGGTCTGTATATTGGATTTTATTTTTTAGTCAAAATATTCTGTTATTTAAAGATTGATCGTCAGACTTGGTGATAGATTTATGTATATGCTGATATTTGAGATTATTATCTTACATAAAAAAGTGTTACAATAAGGAATAATAATTTTAGATCGATATTAAATTTAATATTACTTAATTCAAAAATATCTTCTAACTTCGAAAAATGAAGAAAACTTATTCGAACGTAATATGGATTGTTTTGGCAATTGAATAAAAAAATTATGTTATTAATGTTTTGATCAACTTTCTATAAATACCATAATTTAAATAATTCATATTAATGTTACTATAGCAAAGTTTTGATACCTAATAGAGGCAGATAATTATTAATAAATACGAGATAGATATGTGTGTGTGTGTGGCTGTAATTGAAATAAAATAAATTAATGTTAAGATAAAAATAAATTAATATTTTAAATTAAATTATATAAAACATATTTTTATTACAAAACTTATATTTTACATATACATGTAATTAGCAAAGTAAATAACCAAGACATGTAATTGGAAACATAAATCAGAATAGGATGCTAATGGTTAAAATAACAGGAATTAAAACAAATTTACTTTACAAAACTTTTTTTTTTTTTCGTTTTTTAATTTATTTTTCATAAAAGCTGTTTAATAATGACACTATTACATTATTTGTACATAAAAGTAAATGAAATCGATCAAAAAGGAATCAAAATTTAACGAATAGAAAATGCACCGTAATACCTTTTATTTAGTAATGAGTAAATATTATATATTAAATTAAATTAAATTAGCAAAATACAAATAAAATTAATTATATTAAATGAATTTTTATATTCACATCAGTATATTTTATAAAATAATAAAATTATCTAAATAAATATAAAGGAGATAAAGGAAACAGAAAAAGAGAGAAAGTCTGACAGAATTATGCGGTTAAGTTCAATTGTCGAATAGTAATAAATGCTAATACATGCGCACGCACGCACACAACACACACACACACACACACACACACACACATATATATATATATATATATGCATTATAGAAATACAATTGAATCGAAAAATAGGTATATAAATAAGATAATATCCGAGATACACTTCATTATAAAGTTTCTCATTAAAGATTTTACGGTTACCATTTATCACCAGGAAGGTCTATTATGATTTTTCTTCTCTTTAATATCTAAAGAGTTTACCGAATAAAAAATAATTGACCTACCTATATATATAATACCTAAACTAGTATAAAGATATATCACATTTATTGCCATTCTCTTACGGAAATTAGATAATTTCCCATTTAGAACTTTTCCTGTCAATCCCGCGTTAGATAACCAATTAATCTAATTAATAGATGTGATGTCAAAGCCTCTATAAAGAACATCATTTGTCTTAAATGCAGTGCAAGTATATATATATGGGCTGTTGATAAAGATTTTCAGCAGACTGTTTTGGATAAACATGATGAAATTCATTTTTTTAGAAACAAAGAAAAATTCAATATGATTAATTTTTAGAAATGCATTTTTGTCAGATTCCTCTTCAAGAAAGAGTTATTCTTAAAAAAAAAAAAAAAAAAAATGGAATAAAATAAAATAAAATAAAATAAAATAAAATAAACCTCCTATATGTGAATGTATTTTTCTTCTTTTTCTTTTTTGTCTTGCATTAACAGTATGAGAAAAAGTTATTTTATTCTTTCTCACAATTAAATAAATAAATAAATAAAATTTAAACTGACTACAACATTTTTTGAATGTTTTTATTATAAAAAATAATAATTATTATAAATAAATAAAAGAAAAATATTATGTAGATTTTACATTAAAATACTTTAAAATTTTTAATGAAAAATTTCAGAATATTTATGAACAAATAACGATATTGCAAGCGATGTTCTAAAAGTTCTGTATACTTCTCAAACAGAAATTTTTTTCGATTAAAAATGCTCAATAAACACAAAAAGTAAAGAGATTCACTGGAGAGAAATATGAAAGGTTGTATTTGAAATATTTTGCGCCAAATATATATATTTTTTTTTTTTACACCATTTTTGTTAAATAATGTTGAGATAGAATTTCTTGAATGCCGCACTAAATTTGCACGATGGGCTGTTTTACATTTTCAGCGAGAAACACCTAAGGTGTTTCGGAGACATGCTATTGCAATTTTGACTCACTACGATTATATTATTTCCCGATTTGGTTACATTAAGACCTGCATAGTAAGTCAAGCTCTTATTGTTTCAAAACTGATTAACGAGAGTCGTACGCCACCATTTGTCTCTTCGCAAACTATTTAAAATATGTACAACACTTTCAAGTATTAACTATAAATTGCGTTGCTTATTTTTCTGTGATACACTATGAACCGATCTTAACAAACTTGTTTACTGTTGCTTACATAATTTTAAAACTAATATAAAAACTCTCTTTATCTTTGTGATTTATTCTATTTACAAGACAAGTACTGATGAATTTAAATGGAGTTTTGTACGAAAGTTTATTTTTTCACAATCCTAGAACTCTTAAATTGCCGACGAGTCCGTCAAGCGGAAGAGATTTCGGTGCTTCGCGCTCTCGCGACTTTTGTTATTCTTATAATTGCTAGTAAGATTAAATTTTTCAAAAACCTTTTTGAACCTTTAAACAGTCAAATACAAAAATCAATCTTTAAACAGTCGAATACAAAAAAGAGACGTGAATGATAGTAATATTTTGGTACCAGAATTTTAATAATAACAAAAAAGACAATTCATAGACAATTAAAGAAAAATGTTTGTGGTGTTTGTTGTTTTACATTAAGGCTGTTCGACTGTGCTAGATCATAGGCCTGCGTTCATTGACTTTCGTAGCGGTATATCTATAGAGAACTAGATTGACCTGTCGAGTTTCGGAGAAATCGACGGAAAACATATTATTGTTTAGAAGACGAGCACGAATTATGATATATAGAAACTAGTACCGCTCTTCTATCATCTTTGAGATTAACAACGTAAAAGTATATTGTAAAAATTATTTGGATAGCATAGTTAGTAAATAGCACTCTTCCTAAGCATAGCCTAGTATTTTTTTGCTTTGGTGAAATTTGAATTTATTCGGCATTCTAATTTAAAATTGAGATATTATATAATTGCACAATTTGTAAGCAATAGAGTACCAATAAAATGCAAATTTTATAATAATTAATAACAATGAATTATTTTAGATAATACTCTAGAAAAATGCCTCAATACTATATATATATGTGTATAAACGTATACTCATATGATGTATCTAAGTTATATAGCTTTTTTTTTTTTACGTCCTATATAGCTTAGATACTATAGCATATAAATAAAATATGGAATCAAGGAAGTTGTTTGTTTTATCCGCTTTTACTAGAAGTTTTCCAAAATATTTTTATATTACTTGTTTATTTGTTTGCCCCTTTTTTTTTTTTTTGTTCACTAAAATATATTTTTGATGAGCCTTTATGCATTTTTTTTCAAATCTGCTTTCAGTTTTTCTGTATATCTATCTTGTGTCAAGTTTTATTTATTTATGTATTAATTTATTTACTTTCTTAAACATGCAAAAATATCCTATTCATTTCCGATATTTTTTTTCTGTAAAAAATTGTTTTATCTATTTTATCTTGAACAAAATTTTCTCATAATACTGCTTTATATATTTTATTTTTTCTAAAGGCATAACTTTGTTTAATTTAGTTTCTAATCAATAAAAAACAAAAAATAAATTGATTAAAAGTCTTTTTTATCTTCCAATGTGTAGTCTTTTTTTTTTTTTTTTTTTGACATTTATCGCTATCGAAAGAACGATGTATTTTGAATAATCCCCAATTGTATATTACATTATTCTTTTACTTTCAATTTATTATTCGATTAAAAATATACGCTGCAAAATGTGCTGCATGCATTTAATTATGTTTTAATAGTTGTACGAATGAATGTATACCATAAAATTTCTTATAAAAAATCAAACTTGTGTTAGAAATTTTCATATTTGCGTCTGAAAAAGTAAGGTAATTTAAATGAATATCTTTACTTTTTATAATACTGGGTTTGGGTTTATTGTCTCGATTTGCGGTTAATTACTCGTATTCACATATTATGTTACATTAGTCCATTACGTTATTAGTATTTGATATCAGGCATGTCTTTCACTTTCTTACTAATATTATCAACAATTCTTATAAATTTCGCAATCAATTGTTATAAATAATTCTCATTATGTACATTTATGCAAAAATTTGTCCTATAATGTCATATTAAAAAGAAAAAGAAAAAAAAAAAAAAAAAGGCATGACAGCCCCAACTACTAAGCGATTGATCTCAAAATGTATTCAATAACAGTTTTTATCAAAGTCCAACTAAATACTAAGTTTGGTTGAATATTAATCCTTTATTCGTGAGAATAGTGTTCACAATTTTTGAAATACACACAGATTAGACTGTCAGAAATTTTATAAAAGTTTTCAAATCGTGTGCAGAATATCTCAAATGCATTTTCATACATTTTTATTTATTAAAAAAAAAAAAAAGATTTTTTTTTTTTTTTCTGAGCCTTCAGGTGGCGATTGTATCAAGGCTACGATAATATATTTCATTTTCAAGTATGCAAAAAGAGTCGTACAAAATAACCGTTTTAACTTTATTTGTAATGAGAAAGAATAAAAAAGAAATATTTTGTATGTACTCCTGCATACCATCTAAAGTTTCTGCGAATCATATACCACGTACTTATACGCCCGCAATACTCTGAAAATTTACATTGGACAAATTCCTCTTATGATCCGTTTGTACAAACATAATGAATCAGAAAATTTTTTTTAAGGCGCTATAAACTAATTTATTATACTAACCAAACCCCATGTTACAGGAAAAACTATTTTGTACAGCTTAATAATACATATTAATTTCGTTACGTTATACAGTCGGCAGCAAAATTATTGAAGCGCTAGCAATATTTCTTATTTAAACGATGCACACCTAATAGTGTTTTGATAGGCAAATATTTGTCGAATGATGATCTCAGTCTTGTGTTGTTTATGGAAAAGTAAACTGATAATAAAAATTAGAGATCAAACTAAAAAAAGAAAAAATAAAAAAAAAAACTGAAATATGTGGATGCGTGATTCAATAATTTTACTGTCGACTGTATGTAGTATAAAGATGTTAAAAATTAACGTTAAAAATACCTGTCACAGACTGTAATGCATCAACAACCTTTGCAGGTCTCTGTACACAATTCAGTAACGTTATTTATACAATTATCAATAGAAAATATGAAGTAGTAAATTTTAATAACATAAATTAACTCCAAGGTATTGTATAAGTATTAGCAAATATTATACTTGATTAGTCAGTAATACATACAGATAGACTAAATGAAGGCATAAACATAAATATTGTTATGACAGAAAGTATTTAAAACTGTAAAAATATTCATTTGTTCGCTTGTGAAAAATATATAAGATAATCCTGACAACATTATTAAAAATCAATATATGTTAAAAGTATTGTTTTGAATTTGAACTTTGATATAAATATCATTTGAACAATGATATTTTTAAATGTTGATATTTTTTAAAGTTTGTATTTTACCGAAATGAGATTTCAAAACATCTTGAAAAAACACGGTTGATATAATATCAAAAAATCATGCAATACGCATAAAAATTTATTCCTCTTTTTTGTTTTATCGGTACTCACTTTAAATAGCATTTTTAAACTATAGACCAGCATTTATTGCTTCAAAAATACAAGCATTATTTTTATTTTAGCTTTTCATATATTTTTAATTAACCGACTTCAAAAAAGAAGGAAAGTTCTCAATTAAAACCGTATTGTTTTTTTTTTTTTTTTTTTTTTTTTTTTTTTTTTTTTTTATGTTTGTTAGCTCATAACTTCTGAACGGATGCTCCGCTTTTGATAATTTTTGTTTTGTTGAAAAGGTTTTGGTCTGAAATATGTGGTCCCATTGTAATATCTTTACGATCTAAAGAAAATACAGGGTGCCTAAAAATATCAGTCCCAACTCTTTTAACTGCTAAACGGCTGGAGCTATAGTGATAAAAATGGTATGTAAGTATAGCAAAGGGGCCGTGCAGTACAAGGTTTAACCGCTCGCAGCGCCAACGGGTGGAAAATAGCGGAGTTAGTTTTCCTATCTCGAAAACGGTTCTAAAGAAAAAAGTGAATTACAAAGTTGAAAAGTATCATCGATTTAGTACAAAAAGATAGTTTAGACATTCATGCGAGCTTTCCTATCTCGGAAACGGTTCAAAACAGGGGGAAAAAGAGAATTATAAAATTGCAGAGCATCATCGATTTAGTACGAAATGATATTTTAGACATTGATTCTAAAAATACCACGCTAAAAGAGTGAATTTGTTTGTTCGCGATTTCTTACACTATGCACACTTGAGCTACATTGCACACGTTGTAGCATATCTGGGGAGATATACGCTATATAGTTCAAAATACGGTTACTTGATACTTTTTGTTTTGGTGTAAAGATCTTGGTCTGATGTAGATCCCATTGTAATATCTTTGCAATCTAAAGAAAATAAAACGCCATCTGGTGAAAAACAGCGAAATTAGCGCTCCCATCTCACAAACGGTTCAAGATGGGAGAAAAGTTAATTACAAAGTTGTAGAGCATCATCTATTTACTACAAAAAGACTGCTGAACGCATGCAGCTACACTGGTAAAAGCATTATGTAAGTATCGATGTTGAAACTTCTTTCCGTCAGCTTCAATGCATATTTTGCTTTTTGTTTGAACAATTTCCCGCGCAGCAGGTGGCACGTATTCACTGTAAAGTTCAATATATATGCCTAAAAGAATCTTTGGTTACGAATACAGCGTATCCGTTCTTTACATTTCTGAAGACTTTTTAACTTAACGTATGTTCATTCAACAGGTAGTTTTTTGCTCATATCCGATAATGACAAGAAACGTGACACAACTTAAAAATGCAGCATTTGAGAAAAATCAACTTAAAAATAACTTGACTAGAATAAAACTGGCACAACTGTCTCGCGAGTGGATAATTTTCTAGATGGAGATGTAACTTTTTTGTTTACATTGGGTGCATTTCATGTATTTTTCAATGACATAAACCATTTTTTGAGTTATGTTACTTTTCTTGGAAGTTGGGATTTGTGAAGCTGCCGTCGAACGTGTTTTGATGTTCTGCTATATGAATAAGTTTTCACTAAAAATAGGAAAATAAAATCTTTTTGTAAAAAAAATAGAACCGACTCCAAAAATCAATTACTATTCAAACAATTGAAAAAAAAAAAAAAAAAAAAGGTATGGAATGAAACTGTAAATTGCGTCTAAAATTATAAAATAATTTCCTTCGCCAAACAACCTACAACACTACAATTAATCATAACTTTTGATGTCGGCGCAAAATTAAATAAAAATTGATAACTCCATTCAATATAAAAATCAAATCCTATTCAATATACACATCTGACATTGGCACCTGCAAAGCACAGCCGAAAACCACTTTGACTCAAGAAAACAAATAAGATTTCGTAAGCAGCAAAAGTTGGCGAAGATACTGGCATCTGACGTCCTTGGTGAGAAAAATCGCAAAATTATCTGGCAAACATATTTAATTTCTTTGGGATATCATGATTACTTTGATAAGCTATATTAAGAGAGTAATCAAGAATATGAAACAATGCATCGTGCAATATATATTATGAAAATATACTTCTTGCGTGTATGTTTAGATCGCCAAATCCAAAAGCCACCAAGGATGATAGTTATCAAAGTTATGTCAAATTTGCAAAGGAAACTCAAACTTCATAGTAACATAAATACCTCATTGTAATGAATGTTCACTGTTCTATGTAGGTGCTACTAATGGACCAATTGTATACAGTGACAAAATAATAAAGGGAATATGAAAATGGATCATTCGAGACAACAGCATTTGTTGCTACCGATCTAAAAACAAACCTTTAGAAACTAATTAAATTTTCTTTAATTTTGCGCCGACTTCAAAAGTTATGATTAATTGTAGTGTTATAGGTTATTTGGCGAAGGAAATTATTTTATACTTTTAGGCTCAATTTACAGTTTCATTTCATATTTTTTTTTTTTTTTTTTTTCAGTTGTTTGAATAGTAGTTGCTTTTTGGAGTCGGTTCTATTTTTTTTCCAAAAGATTTTATTTATTTAATAAACGTATCGCAAAAAGGACGATATATTTTATATACATAATATATATAACCCCTAAAGTACAAAACCTGAAAATTTTAAGCAAAAATTTGTTCTTTCTGGCACCCATAACATACATTTAGCATTTGAGAACGAAACATCTTATGAATATAATTACAAGAATTATAAAGTTATAGTAGTGAAACATTTCTTAGTTTCGTGGTTAAAACCTTTCTACATTACTATAACAGAAAAAAAAATCAGTAGAAAAAAAAAAAAAAAAAGAATATGAAGTGAAATGTGGAAAAAACTTTTATTGTATGAAATATGGAACATTAAGTCTAACTACCTTTTATTTATCTAGCTCAGTTACACAATAATATTTTATCGACAGAAAAAGTATTGCAGTATATTAAGAAGACCGTTAATCTTTACATATATTAAAAGAAAATTTATATGTGTGTATGCATGTGTGCATGTCTATCGCTTGTATAAAAATGGCTAATCGCAGACCTGCACAGTTTTTCATATAGCCCCGTATTGACTTCTCCTCGTGCACCTTTAAGCCTGATTACACTGAGGATGATATCTGGCCGATAAATAATTGCCCGAGGAACGTTGTTCTTGAATAACCGCAGCTCATTTACCGTCAAGTTAGCACCTAAATTAAAATGTCCGATCAAGGTTTAAATGCAAGTAGTGGGTACCCGGATCAGATATAGCGCCGGCGTGATAGACACTGCCGAAAGCATCATGGGCTCAAAGCTAGGTTTTAAGTTATTTCAATGGATTTTTCAAAGTTTTTATTTATCAAGCGATTTAAAATATAGAGATTAATGTTTTTTGAATATTCGTTTAGTGACTAGCGTGAATAGCGAAGCAGGCAAAGAGTGCTCGTTTGATACAAATTATTTGAATAACTCTCATTATTATACATCAATTATAAAACTAAATATGAAATTTAAATTTGATGCTTTTATCATACTTCCAACTTATGAAGACATAAGGAAGTATGAGGCACTTAGTTATATTTAAATGTACTTCAAATCGTGTTTAATATGATTGTACATAAGCGAACAACGAACTTGAATAAATATATAATTGACAATATACGTAAATTTTAATGAATGTGTTATAAAATATTCATCTATAACTTCATTACGTTAATTATAACTAAAATTGAAAATTTAAATATGCTAAACTAGAAATACTGTTAGTATGCTAAGAGTTAGTTAAAGAGAATTAAAGTTCTAGAATAATTATAGGACATGTTTAATAAAACTATAATTTTACAGCCAGTTTAAATAAAAGTTTATCTGATCTCATAAGCATAATTTGCTAACTTTTCATGAATTCCATTTCTCACTAAAACTCACTAAATCTTAAGAGCGCCATAATAGTTTCATGTAGTAAAAAGTATTTCTAATTTGCATTACGTTGTTTACTTTCGCTTTCTAATTTATTAAAGTACTTTGTAATAAGAAAAATGCTTATCCTTATAAACTATGCAAATAAGACACTTGAAATATTTGCGCAATAAAATATTTCTAACATACGTTTCATATTATTCAGGATTCAACTCTTAACCTTCAAAAAAGAAAAGAAAGTGAATCGTGTAGATTTCTTTCTTTCTTTCTTTCTTTTCTTTTCTTTTTTTTTTCTTTTTCTTTTTTACTTCCATTACCCTACTACCGTAGGAAATAGAAGTATTGTATTTGGTCCAAAAATTCGATATCGAGATTTCACCTGATTTACACGTTTTAAGGTCCCCTGAGTCCAAAAAAGTGGTTTTTGGCAATTGGTCAGTGTGTGTGCATATATATGTGTGTATGTATTTGTGGAATCTTCTGGCTATCATATCTCGAAACTAATAAAGATAGAACTACAAAACTTTAGAATTATGACAAGTCTGGTGTACAGATGAATTTTCCAAATTTTGGTGAAAATTGAGAAACTGGAAGTGGGACATCGGAGACCGGAAGTGGGACTTGTAAGTATCTCAAAGACGGCTCTAACGATTTTCTTCAAATTTGCTATAAAAACACTCTATTAGATGTCCTTTCTAATGATATAGTTGGTTTGTTCAGGAAAATTGATAGGCGTCCTGTATAAATAGCTCAAATTCAGGTCTCGCAAGCGGCTTCCTTTAAAAATGGCTGTACGGATTTTTTTTAAACTCGCCCTATTAACTCACTTTTAAATATCCTTTTGTATTTAATTACGTTTTCCGGTCAATAATTGATTTTTTGTAAAAGTTGGTATCTCCAAAACGGCTCTAACGATTTTCTTGAAAATTTTTATGTAAATCCATTTCTTTCTCGTGTGTTACGTGGTTATTAGAGGAAATTTAACAGTCTTACTGCTTAGGTAGTTCACCTTCAAATCTCGAAAATTTGTGTTTCAAAATATAACTCTACCATTTTTTTTTCTCTTATTGTTTTACCTCGCTATATGTAAACTTCGTTTTATATGTCATTGTAAGTTTCTCGTACCGGAAAAAAATTAAGGTTCTACTGCTTTAGGTAACTTTTATGTTTTCTGATCACATTACCTCTCAAAAATGCATATAATACGTGTAATAGTGGGTAATAGAAATCGTGTGGTTGTTTCACACCAGAATTTTTTTTTTTAATGAATTCAATATGAATATAATTAATATAATAAATATAATTTGATTTTTTATGAATCTCGAAAATTATTCAGAACATAATCGGTTTTTTATTTAGCAAATTTATAAATGGATAAGATTCGTGTGATTTCGTTTTCCTTTTTTTAAAAATGGCAGAAGAATTAAATGTATTTTTCAATGTATACTTCAATACAATAACATAAATGAGAGTATATAATATAGATTTCACATTAGTCATATATATATATGTGTGAGTGTGAGTGTGTGTGATATGATACGATTCAACTAGATTCAGTTATATTATAGGTATTTGAATTTATAAAATTAATAACAGCTAAAACTGAGAATGATAATTATTATTATTTATTTTTTTATTGCTTTGCACATAATCTCGCTGCACTTGCATAATCTCGCTGATATTTCTTTATTCTTGAATTGAAAGGGATCACATGCAATAAATCATTTGAAATATACCAACCTTCTTCACTGAAATAGCTATTTTTCTTGAAATCAAAGGTATTAATGCAAAGTATGACATATGATCCCCAGTATGCAGAGTATATTATAACATAAGTGAGATACCATCTGTAAATATTTTTGTTATCTTCACCATCTACCATAGGTTCTGTTTTAAATTACTGCCCATGGCGTTGGGAATTATTTGAACACATAATTTACCGGAATCTTCACAGAAAATGCCTGAGATATTTTTCGAGCATAAAGGCATATGATTCATTTTCACTGTGAAACACCCCCAGAGGCCGAGACTTTATTTACTTAAAGCCGGAATCGAAAAATGCCATGTTCGAACTTTGGTGGTATTTGTGGTCTAGTTGCTCGAGTTTTCATTTTTTTTTCAAACATTGTGTCAATTTTCGATGTTACACCTTATAAATACCCCCACAGAGTGTATGTTACACAGGCCTGTTTCCCTAGAGTTGGCAACCTGTCATAAACCCGAAATCTATATTCATCCCGTACATCATTTTACATTGCATCTGGACATTGTCTTAATCATTTTGCTACGATGAAAGAAAAAAAAAGTATAAAGCACATTAGTTCTATGAAAATTTATTTTAATGTTAAAAATAAATACTCTCCTAGTTTTTTAATGATTTTCTACTTTGCTATTTTATTATAATACCAGTACTTCGTTTTTATTATATACTGACATAAAGTTATTCAAATTTTTGGAATAATTGCATACTTTTGTTTGTGAGTGTGGGTGTGATTATATTTCTTATACAAAGGTGAAATTGTTGAAGGCTTTGAAAGTTATTGAAAGTTAAATTTTATGATATACTAGCAGGCTTTGCCCGCTTCGCTGGACATTAAACTTAAATGAGTTGTCAAAATGCCATATCTTTATTAATAACCTAAGTTCTCGCTGTGATTGGTAGAGGTTTTCTCGCTCCCCAAGTGAAGAGTCTGGGTCCCCACTGTCTTCGGCACAACTTACCCACTTCTTACTTCCCCACCCTCAGCGGGTGAGTTCGAAGTTTTGCAAAATCCCACTAACGTACATAATGCGTACACTTAATCAATATCCACACACCAAAATTCGCCATTCTAAGATAATTCAAAGCGAATTCACACGTAAAAGCATGTTTTTACACATGTTTATTGCCCTCCGACTCCGAGAAGGGGGGGGGATTTCGAATTTCGTGAAATGCAGTTACAATAAGTGCCGGATGCATACAAACAATTTACACACCAAATTTCGAGACCACAGAAGTCTTTAATAGACAGTATTATAAATAAATAAATACAAAAAGCACAGCTTAAGTATCGGAACCCTTTGGTGACTTTAACCCCTTAACGCGCGGCGTCCTCGCTGCGAGGACGCAAAATTTAAGATCCAGCTGCAAAAAGTCATCCCGGAAATTTTTTAGCAAAAATTTACGTTTATAACATATCAGAAAAGGCCAGTTTTTTTAACCTTAAAATTTAAAATTTCTTTTAGTTGAATTTAGTTCATGAATTCCGGTGGCAGTATAATTTAAATGATCCGAATTGTCTTGCGCCGCAAAGGGTTAAATATTTTAAGCCATTTTTGCGATGAACTGAATTGGCTATCTCAAATGTGCAATTAAAGATCTTGGCGAGAGACGTCCGACTACTTCGGTGCCGAATTTCAAATTTTGTCAAAGGGATCCAATACTAAAGCTGTTCCATATCGAATCTGGGTTGAAAATGGAAAAAGTGTAAAATAAATTAGAAATATCAGACCTATATTTATAAATTTGATACCGAATGAAAGGGGCAATTTTGCTGAATCCAGGGGTTCAAACAGTTTTTCGATTCGACAATTAGATTTTTAAAAAATAACTAAAGTATGAAATTTAAGTGGCAACGGAAAAACGGATAAAATGAAAAATAAATTAGAAATATCAGACCTATCATTACAAATTCAGTACCAAATGAAAGAGGTGATTTTTCTGAATCCTGGGGTGTAAACAGTTTTTCGATACGACAATTAGATTTTTTAAAATTAACTAAAGTATGAAACTTAGATGGCAACACTTCATTTCAATCTTTTCATCGCGAATACAAAAGCCTTTAACTTAAAAAATTATTTTTATATTTTATTTTTCCATTCAAAGCATTTTAGCGAAAAAATATTTATGGCGCATGCGCAGGCGTTTTTTACCCACAATTTAAACACTAATCATAATTTTGAAAATTTCTATAGATATAATTTCAAGATGGGTGAAGACCTAAATTTCTGCCAAGCGTTGTTGAATTCCGTCCAGCCGTTCTCGAGTGATGCCCGGACAAACGTGTTTTAGTCTTTTACCCCCTAGGGGGGGAACGGGGGGAATTTCTGAAAAGTTGATAGATATAATTTTAAGGTGGGTGAAGACCTAAATTCCTGCCAAGCGCCGTTGAATTCCGTCCAGCCGTTCTCAAGTGATGCCCGGACAAAAAAAGCGACATTCGGACACGATGACACACACACACACACACACACACACACAGGCAAAATTTTCTGAAGTCATTTTCGGCTTTCATGGGGTGTAAAACGTGAAGATATCGCAAAATGTTTTGATTCCGACAAATTTACAGACAGAAGTCTGATTTTATTAATATAGATTTGGGAATTTTATAAAAATGTACATAAAGAAAATTCTTCATATTATGTCGAATTGCAATTCTTAATGACACTATATTTACATTTTTTTAAATCAGTTCTTTTTAAATTAAATCCCTTTGAAAGGCATAATGTTTTTAATTTTTTAATGTAAAATCGACTTTCATCCGGAATTTTAAGAAGGATCTATATCCAATATATATATATCCAGAGAACACAATAAACTTAACTAGAAAATAAGTTGACTTTGTAGCGCGCCTCTGCTACGAAACCTCAGCGTCTCCTAGCGACCCGTTTTGCTGAGAGACCCAAAAGAGAGAATATTCGGATTCCAGCAGTTTCCAGAGAAGGAAGTGCATGCAACGTGTGGTCGATGTTAGCCGAAATGGCCCACGACCATAACATAACACATCATGTTGGGTGTGGGACTCTATATTACCATTATTTCATCAAATCCCCTTTAACTTACCCCTGTAAATAGTTCAATTTATGTGTTGTATATTTAGTGTGTAACTTTAAATGTAAATAATAAATAATGTTACCCTAAATTAGCTTAATTTTTGAGTTCCGCACCTTACAAATTGGCGCCCACGTGAAAATTTTAAATATTGAAAATTTTTTTTTAATAAATTTCTTCAAGTCCGCACCCGCTGGACACACATAAAATCCGCACACGCTGGACAAAGATAAAGTCCTCATCCATTGGACTCAGGTAAAGTCCGCATCCGCTGGACATCCACAGGGTAATACAGGTAAGTGCATATTATAATTTTTCACTTTCGGTTTCTATGTTAATGCGTTATTACTTTTCTTGTTCTCAAGTCATTTAAAAGTGTATTTTATTTCACTTTCGGTTTCTGTGTAAATACGTTATTGTTTTTCTTGTTCTGAAAATAATGCAATTCAGTTATTTTGAAAACGTAACATTTTCTTTGAACGTAATTTTATCCTTTTATACTTTTATACTTTAATACTTTAAACGTAATTTTATACTTTATAAATTATTTCGATTTCGTATTGCTATAATGAAGAAAATTTTTAATCTATTCATTTCAGAATACTGTGCACATTTGTTTCATTTGAGAACAGATTCTTTCTGCATTGTATTCATTTCAGAACAACTTTGGTTATAGATACCAATATTTTGATAGTAAAAGTAATACATTACCCTATGTATTTAGAATCAGGTTTATTTATTTATATACTATTATGGAATAATTTTTTTTTCTTTCAATATTAAGAGAATTTGAAAGTTATGGTTTTAATTATAATTACTTCGGTATTGAGATTTCCAGTAATCTAGTATAATAATATAAAGTAAAGGCAGACTCACTTTCGGATGCTTGTTATTTTAACTAGGTAAGATATTTTATTTATATTCGAATAAACTATATGTCTTCATATTTAATTGCATTCTTTCTCTTATTGTGTCTATTCTAACCCAAAACAAAAACAAAAAGAGACATTTTTTTTTTTTAATTATTATTACCAGTGATGACACATTATTTTAAACTGATATATATATGTATTTTTTCTTTCCTTCTGGTGATTTGTTGGAAGGAAGAGATAATTAAATAGATGGATGACTCATTTTGATAAAATTGCTTGAAAGAGATTTATTTTTTTCTCTCTCTTTTATCAATTGCTTTGCAGATTTTTTTTTATTTACTTTTGTTTTCGAGTATAAAGTGAAAGGATAAATAGTCATTTATTTGTTTTGTTTATTATTTTATTACTTGTCTACAGAAAATGAGTGTTTAATAAAATAAATAGAGGAAAAGAGAGATATATATTTTAATAAGTTACTTTTTATATTATAATTACTTGGAATGTGTGTGCTTTAAGCAAGCCACCTTTTTTTGAGTAATTTGTAAGGTGCGGAACTCAAAAATGAAGCTAATTTAGGGTAACATTATTTATTATTTACATTTAAAGTTACACACTAAATATACAACACATAAATTGAACTATTTACAGGGGTAAGTTCAAGGGGATTTGATGAAATAATGGTAATATAGAGTCCCACACCCAGCATGATGTGTTATCTTATGGTCGTGGGTCATTTCGGCTAACATCGACCACACGTTGCATGCACTTGATTCTCTGGAAACTGCTGGAATCCGAATGTTCTCTCTTTTGGGTCTCTCAGCCAAACGGGTCGCTAGGGGGCGCTGAGGTTTCGTAGCATAGGCGCGCT
Organism: Salticus scenicus; assembly: GCA_963930645.1. Classification (NCBI taxonomy): domain Eukaryota; kingdom Metazoa; phylum Arthropoda; class Arachnida; order Araneae; family Salticidae; genus Salticus; species Salticus scenicus. The sequence goes on from OZ005653.1 coordinate 47,549,296, forward strand.
ACAACTTTAAAAATTTATTTTGTGCAGTTTCATCAGAAGCTTTTTATTGAAATCGGATTTTTGCCAACGTGTCTCTGTTTCACGTCGAAGAAGAAGTCGCATCTTCTTTAATAAAAATATAAACAACCATTTCCGTTGCTGGTTGGCTTAGTTGGTTAGAGCGTCATGTTGAAAAAGAGATGCTCGGGGGTTCGATCCTCGACGGGACGATGTGTTATTTTTTTAAAGATAATTAATAGAAAATCTTTCATTCTCTACACAATACCTTAAGAATTTTTTATTAGTTTTTAAATAACTTTTTTTTTTGTTACTAAAAAGCACAAAATAATAATTTAAGTAAAAAAATAAAAAAATCAGCGGAAGTTTTTTATTAAAGAGCCCTATAAAGTATAAAGTAAAAAAAAATTCTTGTGGAGACAGATAAAATTCTAAGTTTCAACAATAAGAAAATTTCAAAGAAAAATATAGATAGTTCCCTTTAGACAGAGATGAATATTTTTTAAGTATTCAAAATATTTGAAAAAGCGCTCAAGTTTCTTAGTCGTTACTTTCTTTATAAGTATTTGTTAGATTTTTTCTAGCATATTCTTCTTTGACTTTTAGTTAAAGCATCATCTGATAACACGATGTTTGTAGGTTCGATCCTTCAATGGCCGACGCGTTAATTTTTTGCAGCTAACATACGTCTGCGAAATCGTACTTTTCTTTTCTTTTCTTTTTCTTTTTTTTTTTTTCTTTTTTTGTTCTGCATTGTATGTCAGAAATGTCCCATCATGCGTTTTGATGGGTTGAATTCAGAAATCATCGTCTTTTCTTCCTATGACATAAAGAACTTTCCCAAAGGAGGAAATAAGAATAAGAATTTACCCAAAGGTTATAAACAAATTAGAAACATTTCATGTATAAAATACGTTAAAACAGGCTATCATCTACACATTATCTTTTAAATGTGTTTCTTTACATCAAATCTCACTTTTAGAGTATTTTACATTGAATAACGTTCAATGATCCTCAAGCACGGCTTGAGGGTCTTGTGTGTGTGGGGAGGGGGGGGGGGGATTCTCTATGCAGCATCCAAGAAAAATCGGCTAACATGTTAACTCTCCATCGTGCTTGATACTTCCTCTGCATTTCTTTGATACCTTGATGAATGAGCTCTTCCTGTTATTCAGTCACATCCAGCAGATTTTTCTGTGAGCTTAGATGGGAGTTATAAAGGTGGAACTTTACGCTCAAACAATCCCATTTTTTTTATAAAACTGTATGTTATGGAATTTATTTTTAAGTCCTTCTTTAACGAGCATTCAAAAATACACCAGAAAAACATATCACATTGAATTAAAAAAATTCATCGTCGACCAGAAAAGGTGTCATTTCATAAAAGAAAATCTTTCAGTGTCTATACAATATCTAAAAAAAAAAATTATTAGTTTTTTTTTTTTTTTTTTTTTTTTTTTTTTTTTTTGTAACTAAAAACCGCAAAATAAAAAAGTAAGTAAAACTAGCAATGATAATAATAATAATATAAATAATAATAATAGAGGGAACTTTTTACTGTGGAGCACTAAATTACATAAAATAAAGATATATTCTTGCATTGACATGCTATAAAGAGGTGAAAATTTCAACACTAAGAAAATTTTAGAAAAAAGTATAGATATTTCACTTTTGCAAGAAATGAAAAATTTTAAATATTCAATATATTTTTAAAAAAGTTTTCGAGACCTTTGAAATTTACGGCTGAACAAATACTTATGCAAAAGCTAATAGCTAAGAATACTGGACACGAATGTTTTTAAAAATATTTAAAATTTTTAAATGTTTTCATCTCTTGTAAAAGTGAAGTATCTATATTTTTCTCCAAACTTTTCTTAGTGTTGAAACTTTCATTTTTTTATGACAATTCTTTGCAAGAATAAATTTTATTTTATGCTTTTTACGGCTCCATAATAAAAAGCTTCTACTATTACTATTATTATTATTATTATTAATAATTACATTTTTATTTAAATTCAATATTCTATTATTTAAAAGATATGAATTAGAAATTTTTATCTTGTTAAAAAAAAAAAAAAAAAAAGTTTTATAGGAACATATAACTGCAAAATCAAGTTTTATCGTTTACTTAAATGTCACTTTACACTAAAACTCTTTTAGAATACTTTATGGAGAATCTTTTAATAAAAATAATATCTTTTGATTACAATACACATGTATTTGAGGTAAATCCATAAACTGTTTGGAAATATTAATTAAAAACTGGAAATAATGACTTCATCTTGCATATCCTTTTTTATCAATAGTAAAATCTTATTCATTGTAAGAAATATTTAATGGAAATATTTAATCTATTCTAATGTTTGGGTTACAAATATTTTGAATGTTTTCTGATTAAAATTCATTTTCACCTAAGAGACTATTAATATACTGAACATTTTTTTTTTTTTTAAATTTCTAATGAAGTTGAAATGATGATAGAAATTTCGATAATATTTATTGTTGTAATGAATTCATTTCACTGATCATTCCACTTAAAATAACGTTATCCACTTCCTGATTTCGTACATTCTTTCTTTCTCTCCTTCGTTTTATTTTTTGTTTTTAGTTTTTTGTATTTTCAGCGCTACTTTTCTTTATATTTTTTCAAACACACCTGTATATTTTGATATGGTTTCCTAGAGATAATTAAGAAATGTTTCAGCAGTAGAGTTGATATATATATATATATATATATATACAGTCGGTAACAAAAGTGTCCGAACATTTGCAAAAATTCCTATGTAAAATTAGTACACTTCATACGGTTTTGTTAAATAAATCCTTATCGAATCATGTTCTTACACTGACTAAGAATAGGATTCGACAAGGATTTATTTAATAAAACCGTACGAAGTGTACTTTTTTTACATAGGAATTTTTGCAAGTGTTCGGACACTTTTGTTACCGACTGTATATATATATATATATATTTGTATATTAAAAGCGAATAGAAAATTTCTGAAAATTAACACGCTGATTATTTTATTTATTTATTTATTTATTTTTTTTATTACTCAAATGAATGTCTCGTATCTCTTACTCCTTTTTGTAATAACTATGCATTAAAATTAATTATGATTTTGCCATAAAATTGCTATTGTATGCTACTTACTTAAGAATTAAAAAAAAAAATACACATTCTTCTGATTATTTTAATTAAAATATTTAATAATTACCATTGTAATATATTTATTTGTTTAATTAAAAATATTAAAAATATTCATTGCATTATTATTTTTTATAAAGTAAAAAAAAAAAAAAAACATAAAGGAAGAAAGAAAGAAAAGAAAGGAAAGAAAATCCACTTTTAAGCAAATTAAATATATATATATTGATTAATTGAAAGACACATAATTTTCGTGGGACACATTTTTTTGGATATCGGTTTTATATTTTGTATTTAATATACCATTTATCTACGAAAATATGGAGCATTTTGCTGTAAAAGATGTAGTAATTAATAATAAGAAGAAAATTAAATAATCTGGTGTGTCACTCACACGACTTTCTCTTACCCTGAAATTTAACACTATAAATACAGTTTGCAGATTTAAAGGTAAGATAACGAGTACTGTTATGTAAACCTGTGTTAAACAATTCATATTAGGCTTCTGAAGAGTTTTATATGATAATTAGTTCTGTGTGAGGGGCGCTACCGCCCCCCTCAACCCCCCGTTTCATTAATGCACCTACATTTACATAGAATTTAATTCGGCTATTAAAAAATAATTCTGTTTTTTAAAAATAATTTATTAAAATTATTATTTAAAAAAAATATCTTTTTTTTTTTGGTTAAAAGTAAAAAAAAATCGATAAATTTGTTTTAAATTATCGCAGATCGATGGTTCAACCTTTCGTTTTAAAGGTATTGGCGAGCTCTTTTGAAAGATACCCATCATGAAAATTTACTCCCCTCGAGGGGGGACTTCCCCCCAGGGGGGAGGCGAGGCTCCTACATACACAAAAATTTTTTCCCAGTTAACTATCTCTATTACAAAAAATATATATTCGTTTCATTTGGTTTAGTTCAGTCTATAGACGTTAAACTCTACTATCCTGCAATTTCCCCCATAGACGTAATGTATTGGAATCCTCTTGATTGTCCCTGTACACGAATCATTTGCTTGATCTTAACGAAAAGCTTACTGTAGCATCCCTATATGATAAACATTTAGAATACCAAGTTTGAACTTTCTGCCATAATTTATTTTTGAGATATGCTGATAACAGACAGACACACAGACACACAGACAGACACACAGACATACACACAGACCATTTGCTAAAAACATGATTTTCGTATTCAGGGGACCTCAAAACGTGTAAATATAACAAAATCTCGCGTTCGAAAATTTGACCCAAAAACAATACTTTCTCTACCTTATGGGTAAGAGAAAGTAAAAAATTACTGTGATTTAACCTTTTCGTACCCGAAGTTATAATGAATACATAAATAGCATTTGAAGGCTTTTAGATGTATACGTTCACAATATACATTACCGAAAAGTGTTTTTTTTTTTCGATAATTTAGGGGGCTAGTAATGTAACGTGCACGTATATGGACTTAAACAGCTAAACTCTTTAATTACTTAAATTTTCCAAACTATAACACAATTTAAAATTAAATGACCTTAAATTCGTCTGTTATTTATTTATTTATTTTTATTATTTTTTTTTTTTTTTGTCTTTGATGTGTCTAAGAATTTTACATAATTATGAAAATTACGTTATCTGTTTGACCGCACTGTCTTGAAAACCGTTTTGTGAAACTAGATAAAATAACATTATATTTTAGAAAATATCTTGTACTGCCATATATTGGTAGCTTTTAAATCCAGACCATCTAGCTTTTTATTAGTCTATTCTAAATGTAAAACTATTAAAAGCAAAGAATAGAGATCCACCTATCCTCTTTGGTCGCTAAACGAAGAGACTAAACATCAGCTTGCAAAACATAATTTAGAATGGCTAATTCTTTATTATTTTATCATTAAATTTTAATTTAATGAATAACATTTTAATTATTTTCCACCGTTAGCATGATTAAATAATTATAAGTATATATAATGAAGTTAAGAAGGAGATAATGCACTGCATTTATATCATTATGCAATAGGTACGAAGAAAATACAAATCCTGCACGAAAAATTCTATGGTCATTCGGATTTATAATTTACAATTAAAACATTATCAAAAGAGGTAATTAGTAAATTTTCCCTTAATCATTTTAGTATTTGCATTCACCATGTTAATGCAGTACATGGATAAACATTGATGATATATTTCAAATTCAATAATTCGTTGTTAATTCCGATTCTGTGATATATCAACATAAATAAAATTTAAAAGAGTGTTTACTCACTCAAGAAGTAAAATTAATATATTTGGGGGTTAACGAAACGGTAAATTCTTCCCCTTAGAAAAGTCAAAGGCTCACAAAAAAGATAGGTGAGGAAATAAAATCAAGGAAGGAGGTCTGTAAAACTATTGAATTCTATTTGGTGGAATGAGATCTCCAACCATCTGACGGCCGTTGAGGAATATATCCAGTCACTGAACTGTTCTTTTTCCCGAAATACTTCCATTATTCAAAATAATATAACTAAGAAATTTTAGTTTGTTTGTCACGTTTCAAGGTCTTTTATAATAGTCAAGAAGGTTATTATGATGTAAACAGTTATATTTTTAATCTCAATTTGAATTAAGCCTTATTTTAAAACATTGAATAAACCGTGCAGAGGAAATAACATTACAATTTTGCCCTTTTCAAAGGCGGTCAGAGGGTTAAGAAGAGAAACTATATTATACACAATTCTATTGTTGAGAGGGATGAAGAATTGTGGGGACAGAGAAAAAAAAATAGCGGCAGTGGAAATTGATGCTCTAAGAAGATCACACAGGATATCAAGGAGGGAAAGCATACAAAATGAAAGAAAAAAAAATAATAGAATTAAAGATAGCTATGTTAGATGATCTTCAAAAAAAGTAACTAATTTCGATGGTCATATGAAAAGAATGTGAGATGTTATCTTAAATCGCTTCTAACTATTAAAAAAAAAATCTGATGTGGACACAAGACATCCTTATACATTCATTGAAAAAAATATATTTTTTTATGAAAACCTTCGCATTTTTGGGAGGTAACTGATTCGAAAATAAGCAGTCAAGTTCTAGCCTATGAAAATACCTGAATACAAGCAAGGAAAAAAAAGCTCTTCCAGCCACAAAAGTCACGATATTTGGATTATATATACCTCAGAGTCAAATGTAGTAGTTTTTTATAAGGAATAGTGCTCCACGGCTTACTACAGAATCTCTCATTCCAAAACGAACAGCTCGAGTTCAATAAAAATCATTCGGATATATATAGCCTCCTTTGTTCTCTTTGGCGAAAATTAGCGACGGGAAATGATATATTTTACCCAATCAATTAATTATTTTAAAATTGTGAAAAGATTTACTAATACTGGAAAATCCTGAAACAATAATTGCCGCCAAATGTGATCGCTCGTTTGTAGCCAAAGCAGATTTTCGCCTTCGCATCAATTTTGGCAATTTCGGACCGAATTTGGCGAAATTTTCTAGTTTAGGTAACGTTTGGAAACTCTAACTTCAACAAGGATAGAGTTCTGGAATTTTCCGGAAACATTCATTGATTTATATTGCAGAACCTAATTGTTTGAAAATTCTATAAGTGACTAACAAAATTTATAAAAAACAGAAGGGTGATCATTGATGATTTTAGATTAAAATTTGCCTATATATTCACGTGCTACTTTCTAAACGGTATCCTGTAAAAAGGGAAACAGATGATAGTTTTTTATTTTAACGAAGGTGGACGTTGAATCAGCTTCAACTCCCATAGACGTAATGTATTTTAATTATCTCGGGTGTCGCTGTACACGTACCGTATATTTGATCTCAACGAAAAATTTAATGTAGCATCCGTATATGATACACAATTAGAATACCTAGTTTGGAATTTCTGCTATAATTTGTTTTTGAGATATGCTGACAACAGACACACACAGATCAACCGCAAAAAAAATGATTTTGGGATTCAAGACACCTCAAAGCGTGTAAAGAAAACTTACTTTACAAAAACTTACTTTCGAAAATTCGACCCCAAAACAATACTTTCTCTACCTACGTGGGTAAGAGAAAGTAAAAACGTAAGAGACGTAATTAAAACTAAGTTTAAATAAGATAAAAATTTTCAAGGTTTATGAATAAATTGATTCCAAACACAACCCAGAATGTCGATAAAACATGTTTACGGATCTATAAAATGACTTTCTAAACAATAGTCTTATTTTTTCCTGTAAGAGTATGCACGAAAACATAGGAATAAACAGAAGTTAATTATTTATATAACCGTTAAATTTTAGTATCAAAATTATTTAAACGTTAAAATTGAAATTAAAAAAAAAAAATTAAATAAATTCAAAGAAGTAAAATAAATGAAGTATATATCTCAAGTAAAATATCTCAAGAAAATCCTAATTATAAAAATTTGAACTTATTGTGAGAATTTAAACGAATAAAACTACAAATAAACAATTAATTTGAATTACAAAAAGTTTTTGCACGTTCAGATTTTTTTAGACATAAAAAGAAATCTATTTACTCAAACCTTTATAATAAAATTGTTATGTTTTAATTTTTTACGAGTAATAAATAAATAAATACATTTTTTTTATGTCTCAAGAAAATTAAAAGTGTAATTTAAACAAATATTTATTTATTTTTGGCATTAATTAATCATCATTATATATATATATATATATATATATATATATATATATATTTATTTATTTATTTATTTATCTATTTTATTTCATTTCATTTTATTTTATTTTTACTTTTTAATAATTCAAAAGTTAAAATGGGGTTTTTATTTAATATCTTTTGAAACAGTTATTCTATTGAACTTAAAACTACGGCGATAGTCAGATTTTATCCTGATTAATAAATATACCACTATTTGTAGCAATCGGTTGAATGGTGTGGCTTTGTATCGCGATCTAAAGAGTCCAGACAGATACGATATACTTTCAGCTTTGTATATATAGAAAACGTGTTTTGTATTTCAAAAGTAATAGACAGTTCATCTTTAAAATAATCTTCTAATAGGAACAAAAATCATAATTTTTGATAGCTAAGCATTCAAAACGTAATTTTGTATTACATTTGATTCATTTTTGTTTAAATTATTTATATTTTAAATCAAGTTATATATATATATATGTATATACACATATATAAAGAAAGAAATTTTTTGAATAATATTTAAAAATTTATTGTATGTTATTAAAAAAAAAAAAAAAAAATCTGTGAATATACATTATATTTTAAAATAAAAAGTATGATTTTTTTATTTTAATAATAATTCATGACATGAAGCACAGAATTCTCACTAACTATCTAAATTTCTTCGGAATATATCTCCCGAAATATAATTTTCGAAATATACCTCATGGAAATGTAATTCCCAAATACATATACTTCTTTAGAGGAGAATAATACATAAATTCCAAGATGTACACACATATATATGTATATATATATATTATATAATAAATAAGAATCTCAAAGAAAAATTTCTGCATGAAAATCTTTCTCAGACTATATTTACCGAGTAAATACCACCAGATATGTTTAATCATATAAATACTGACAAGGTGTTGCTTTCTTTCCAATACACACAAGCGCCAAGTAAATGGAATACAATTTTTTCTTCAATTCTGAGTACATTCAGCACCACTGATGAAATGATCAATCAATAATATATGTTCCGAACGGAAAAGAGCCCACGTCTTAGAATTATTTACACAATCTTATCACACATATTATTTCTTCTGACAGGTTATCAGATTAGACGAAAATTTTCAGAAGAATGTAAGAATGAATCTTCCGAGAAAATATAATGTTCTTATCTGTGATAAAACGCTTCTCAACTCGAGTGTTCTTTTTGTTTCATTTTTTTATATTCTTTTTCTTTATCTGTTATCTGACTACATATTTTTAAAATAATTTGAATGTTTATATTTATTAAAAGGTTCAGTGGATGGCTGCTAATTTCTCAATTTAGTTTTTCACACTGTTAAAAATAAGTTCTGCATGTCACTAGAAAAATTAATTCCAATTAGTTGCAAGCAATATTGTGGTGCAATGTTTCCCCATTTTAATGGTGCCATTTAAGCACAACCGAAAATGTGAAACTAGCATCAAAATATTTTTTACAGCTAAAAATGACTATTAACATTACTCTTTTGGTGATATATTTTCCCCTTTTTTTATGGTGCCATTTCAGTATTAAGCACCACTGAAAAGGTGAAACTTAACAAACAATATTGGTTACAGCTAAAAGTGCCTATTTAGTACCATTCTTTTGCTGAAATATTTCCCCATTTTTATGATGTCTTTACAGTATTAAACATCACAGAAAAGGCAAAACTTCGCAACAAAATATAGATTTCAGTTAATGATACCCATTTAGCACCATTCTTTTGGTGAAATATTTCCTCAATTTTGTAGTGACATTTCAGTATTAAATACCACTGACAAGGTGAAACTTTGAACCTAAATGTTGGTTACAGCTAAAAATGCCTATTTAGCACCATTATTTTGGTGAAATCTTGAATGTTATATTTAACGATATATGTTTATTTTTGGCAGACTTTCTAACTGAACTGCAATTCACTATTATTATGAAAAGTCTCTATCAAAAGCATGTAATTGTCAGTTTTTAATAGTGACATTAAATTGCATCCAAAAGGGTGAACTTATAAGAGCTTGTTAAAATATCTTAAGAATGACTTATTGGCGGTTCTTTCACCACACCATGATGATGACTTGCCCTCAACAATTCCTTTTTTATTATCAATGAATTCATTATAAATGTAAAGAATACAGAAAGTCAACAAAAGTAAAATGAATGAATACAACCTGTGGCTTGAAGTCTTGAATTCACTGAAAAGAAAGGAGGTGATTAGCTGCACTCAATGAAGACGCTTTTTCTATATTAATTCCATTTTATTTTCTCTTGTAAGGCATGCTGACGATCCTAGTTTTCTACTTGTTTAAACGGATGTATGAGGAGACGAAGTTATCAGCCAAAAAGAGACTCGAGATGGTGTGAAATCATCCTTTAAACTATCTCCCTCCACCTGGACCTCCATTCAACGAAAAACGAGCACGCCGCGCCAAACCTCGTGGACAACTCTCGCGATCAAACTCCGGGTGATGTTCCCGCAAAAAACCTGCCGCGCCCCCAAACGGGAATGAGCGTCAGCGGCATAAAAACAAGACCATGGAGTCAAACAGAAGTGGAGGAAAGGAGAAAACGCTCAACTGCGCGAACTCAGCGCATGCGCCGAAACGAAAGGGGCGGTTGAGTCGAAAGGAAAACTATTAAGGCCGGAAAAATTGTAAACATACGTACATCGCGATCTGAACTAAGGAAACATTGAATACAGGTGATTAACTTTAACAGTTTAAATGATAGCATCTCAAAGTAAGGTTTAGGTTAAAAAAACGATGTTGCAATTAGAGCTTGGTAAATTTAAATTACATTGTAAACAACCCCATAAAAGAGATTTTAAATTACTGAAAGTACAGTTATAACCTAAACAATAAGTTTTGAAGATGAAAGGTAAGATCTAAAATATGTCATCACGACATATTACACCCCCACGAACAAAAGAAAACTGGAAAGTCAGCAAATACAGCGGGGCTACAGACGATACCCGACAGGTGGGTAGCAGAAAAAAAAAACTCTTGGGTAAATTGCTAAAATAATACCTGAATAACTTGCATTTTTATGTACATAAGACAATAGACAATATGGAAAAAAAATGCTAATATAAATAAGGACATTATACAAATTATTTCAATGAGGTAGAATACATATGAGCAGATAAAAAAAACAATGTAAGAAAAAAAAAATACATGTGTGTGGATACGATGAAATACACAATAAGGAAGCAAATAATTCCCATGTACAATGTTTCTAAATTAAGGACAAAACATGGGTGGGATAAAGGAATGGGGGGAACAAAAAACAAAAGGGAATGTGGTACCACAAAAAAAAAAGGGACAGGGGATAAAAGAAATAAATGCAGTCTAATATTTCCACAAAATACACAAAAGAAACTCAAAAATTATATATATGAAATACATATGCTTCCGTAATAATTATACTAGATTTATGCATTTACATTTTCATTACCTATAGAAGTATCAGTCCAAAAAAAAATCAGAAACACTATACAAAACAATATGTATTAAATAAAGTTCAATCTAGAGAAGAGAAAAAAAAATCGCATATCACCAGAGTCTGCATGAATTCCAGCACCCACAGTTTTGAGCTTGAAGTCTGACTAGTTGGAATGTGTGCGAAACGAACGAGGACGTAAGTTGTACCTTTGATACCTCACATTATTGGGCACTTCAACATCTGCCACGGTGGAGTGAGCTGGGCTTAAATTAGGAGGGCTGTTGTAGGGAACAGCTGGTGGTGATCTGCTCATCGTCAGAAGTCTAGGCGGGCCATCAGAGCTACAAGAACTTGGCGAGTTATCAGGATCATTCACTTCATGTGAGAGACTACTATCGGGAGAGTACAGGGGCTCCTCAGAAGCAACTGGATGAATCAGACCTGAATCCGGACCAAGAGGACTGGCAATAGGCTGTGGAGAAGAGGATGTACACTCTGGAACTAAAGAAACAGAATTAAAAACAGAATCATTATCACAAAGAACAGGAGATTGACGCACATAGTTTTCTGTTAGATGATGTTTTCTATTCTGGGCTATCCACAGGCGATCAATGTGCACCTTGAACTCCTTGGATGCCAGACTACGCTGAATTTGAATATTAACTGGGGACAGCACACGAGTAACCGTGAATGGTCCCGTAATTTTTTTTCTGAAAGAATGGGTACTCTTCAGATAAACCAAGTCTCCCACTCTGATATTTCTGAGTTTTGCTCTCTGATGCTGTACCGAATTTTGCATTTTTTGGGCAAGTTGAAGATTGTCAAAAACTTTTAGATAGATTTTCTCGAGGTCCTGCATTAGTTGAAAATAAGATTGATTGGTGTCAAGTGGAGTAAACACATTGTGCGGGAGAAAAACGTCATATAAAGTGGAAACTTTTCTGCCGAAATGAATATGATTAGGTGAAAATTTTGTGGATGAATGAATGGCCGAATTATACATCATTTGGTGAATATGCATGGCATTTTCAAAATTATACCCGTCTTCTTGTAATGCAGAGATTGTGGCTTTAATTGATTGGTTAATTCTTTCGCTCACAGCATTGGTTTGAGGATGATGCGAAGTTGTATATAACAGACGGATTCCAAATTTTGCAGTACAATCCTGGAAGATTGTGGACGTAAATTGTTTACCGAGATCAGTTAAAATCATTGCAGGACGTCCATGTGTTGTTATGTACTTGAAAAGTGCATTAATTATATTTTGACTGGAAATTACTCTTATTGCGTACATCTGGAGATGCCGGGAAAAATGATCAATACACGTTAAAATGTGGAATCCATTTTTGAAGGGTCCCACAAGATCCATTGATATGAAATCGCCAGGGTGATCAGGAATAGGATTAGATTGGAATGGAGCAGCAGGGATGCGATGGGCTTTTGTGGAGAGACATCTTTCACACGACTGGACAAAATTCACCGTGTCTGCATACATCCCTCTCCAAAAATATTTTTGAGAAAGTGTTTGGTAAGTTTTCTGTATTCCCAAATGGGAAACATGTGAAATTCGAAGGGCTTTTAGACGCAAGGTCTTTGGCAAAGCAATTCTAGGAGCAAGAATGGAAGAACCTTTTGGATCTTGGATAAAGAGGAGGACTTTGAATGGACTGAAGCAGAAGAGTTCAGAGGTAGGATTTTTAATATTATTCTGTAAATCCCTATATATCTTAGACAGGACTGGGTCTGCACATTGTTCTTTAATTATGGTAGCTTCCGAAATTTCAAGAAGGGGATCATTATGCGTGTAAACAGAATTACCTTGTGACGAATTTATAAAAGAGACAGAATTTGTAATTGTGTTAACATTTTCATCAGAAACAATTGGAAGAATTTCATCGGTTGTCAAAAGATTTGGGTTATTGGAAATGGTGTCAGAATCAGGAAACGGAGTGCGAGAGAAAAAATCTGCCAACACATTGTGTTTTCCTGGAACATGGATGAATGTATAATCATATTCAGCAATGTCCATCAGCCATCGAGTAATGACATTTGCAGGAGAAGAAACTTTATTATAGAATTGTAGGGGTTTACTGTCAGACAAAATATAGAAGTGTCGTGCACATAAATAGAACTTGAAAGCTAAAATTCCCTTAACAATAGCCATCAATTCCAATTTAATGGCTTCGTAACGCCTCTCAGAATCCTTCAGTGTCTTAGAAAAGTAAGAAATCGGAAGATAATGTTCGCCTCTCTTTTGCATGAGAATGGCAGAAATTGCAAAAGAACTTGCATCCGTGTTCAAATAGAATGGGTCTTCAAAATTTGGTTGAATAATGAAAGGTTGTGACAAAAATACTTGTTGTAATTTCAAAAAGGAATTTTGATGGGTATTAGTCCAGACGAATGGCACCTTGGGTGATGTGAGCTTGATTAATGGGTCAGTGAGGTCAGCAAAAGCAGGGATGAGTGATCTATAAAAGCCGCAAATCCCTAAGAAACGCTTAAGGTGTTTCCTTGTTTTAGGTTGTGGAAATGTTTTGATTTTCTGAATATTGCTTGTAATGGGAGAAACCGTATGTTGAGAGATTTAGAAGCCAAGATATTGGATAGATGGTGTGAAAAATGAACACTTTTTTGGATTCAGAGTTAAGTTGTGTTTTCGGAAAACTTTTAGAAGATTACTAAGTTTGGAGCATGTATCATCAAAATTGTGACTACCCAGGACAAAGTCGTCCTGGTAAGCCATTAAACCATCAATGCCAGCCTCGTCAATGATAAGGTCTGCCATGGCCTGAAAATATTGCGCAGCTGTCTTAAGTCCAAAGACAAGACGTACATACTTGTACGTTGCCCAGGGGGTTGCAAAGCTGAGCTGATCTTGAAATTCAGATGGCAAATTAATCTGATGATAAGCGCTGGGCATATCCAGGGAGGAAAAAAAATTAAATTTAGCAAGTTGAGCAATGAGGTCAGGGATTTTGGGCAGAGGATAACTTGATCCTTCAATAATGTTGTTAATTAGCCTTAAATCTAAAGCAAGACGATACGCCTGCTTGGCCTGGGGATCAATGGCTTTCCTTTTTACTAAAATCATTGGGCAGGCCCAATTTGAAATGTTTTTCTGGATAATGCCAGCCTCAACTAACTCATTGATTTGTTGCTTTGCCTCATCCTGGAGAGCCTGTGGGATAGGGAAAGGAAGGCACTTAATAGGGCACTCCGAAGTAAACTTTAAAATTGGCTTGACTAAGTCTGTGTGTCCAAGAGATTTTAAGGAGCATGAAAAAGCTGCAAAATTTTCGTCTAAAATTTGTGTTAGAATTTCTTTTTGATTCCCATTAAGATGGTCCAGATTGAAGTTTTCAATATTGAATTCCTGCCTGCGTAACTGAATGATATCTGCCGACGGAGAAATTACGTTTACAGATTCAAACTGAATACCTCTGCTTGGAACTGAATAAGGAGATTTTGTGTCTTCAACCTGTTCTAAGTTGCCAATTTTCTGATTCTTGTGTAAATGTATACTATGGGATGACAGATTTTCGATGTATAAATTAAATTTAATAGGTGTTCTCAAGTTGTGTCGACTTGGAGTTAAGTTATCAAAATTAAGGAAAGTGTCCTGAATCTCTAAATTTTTTGTACCTGAAGATGTAAAGATAAACTGAGGGTTATTAATAGACTGTAAAAAGGTATGGACCCGTAGATAAATTTTATCATTAGGAAGTAGAGTTATTTTCTTAGAGATGTAAACAAGACCTTTAAATTTAGTGTTTAGATCATGCATCTGGGTTTTTACATGATCAGAGTAGACCGTTGGAGTAATGCTTGGACAGTTGTTATTCAAAGTGGAGGTGTTCTCAGTGATTGCAGAACTAGATTACGTACAACTTTCACTATCAGCTTTTTCTACAATATTTATTCTGTGAGATTGGGGAGCTTCAGCATTTACAAAAGGGACAACAATACCCTGAATATTGCATGAAACGTAGTCTGAATTAATTTTTACCCTAAACTTTCTTAAAAAGTCATACCCAAAAATAAGATTGAAATTAGATTCCTGAGACATGTGAATTACATAAAAGGCGTGTTTGAACAACTTAGATTGAATTTTGAAGGATACCTCTACACATGAGGAAAAGCTTACAGTAGAATTGACTGTTGTGATCTTTACCTGACGAGACAGGTATTTTACTTTAGTTTGAAATTTGACTAAGTTAAAGAAAGATGAATTAATAATGGAAACAGAGGAACCAGTATCAATAAGCACTGTGGTATTTAAATTTGCTAGTTGAATGTTTATTAAAGGAAGAATAGGTCCTATATCTTGTACATTTGCTACAAAATGTCTTTCATGATCTAAATTGGATGAGATATTCTTCTGAATATATGAAGACTTCTCAAAATCTGACACTGTTTGAGTGGATGCATGAGAAAAACTCAAAGTGGGTCTGAGAGCATCCATCACAGATCCCTTTACCAGTTTGGGGAAAAAGACTGAGCATAAGGGTTCAAAAATGATGATTCGGGTTGAGTACAAGCTGAAACATTTTGTGAACTGACATAAGGGTTACTATTTACACTGGGAGTTGCTACTGCTGAGTTGGAGTTAAGGGAAGGTCCAGGTAGAGGAGGAGGTAAAGAGGAAGACACACCTTGAAGATTGCTTACGCTATTTCTTGGAATAAAGTGACGTTTAAATTTCTGGCAAAATTGCGCTGAATGTCCATTTTTGTTGCAAAACTGACAAGTTACTTGTTTATTGACATAAGAAGAAGCATGTTGTTGTGAAAAAGAAGGCCGTCTTGTGTGAAAAAATTTCTTTTTTTGTGTGAGGTTGGAAAATTGAGGCTTCAGTTTGTTTTTATAATAAAATTTCCTGTCAGCGGAGTACGTTCTTTTTTTGCGGTCGAAATTGTCGGGATTAGGTTTGAATTTTTGATTATGTAAGTGCTGAATACTTTCTGTAATGGCATGAATTTCACCTTTAATTTCTTTTAGAGGGGATTTTTCATGTGAAAAGGTTGTGGCATGTTAAATTATTTCAGTTTGAGCTTCACAGTCTTGAAGCAGCGACGCTTTTTTTACAGCTTCCTCATAGGAAGAAATTTCATTTTGAAGAATGCATTTTCTAAAATCATTAGGTAGAATAGCTAGAAGTTTGTTGAATTTAATTGCGTTTAAAGCATCATTATTCGAAATGTTGTTATGAGCCTTTGGAGCAAGAATGTCAATTCTGTGGGACAGGCTCCTTATTGACTCAGCCGGTAATAATGCAAGTGCATTAAAATCTGCAATTGCTTTGCAAAGGTTGTCTTGTTTGAACTGGACCCTGAGAAGCTTAAAGATAGCATTTGGGGTAGATATATTTTCGCACGCAGACCTCTGAATTATAAACTTTAGAGCAGGGCCTGTGAGCTTCGATTTTATATACACAGCAGCCTGCTTATGATTCCATTTATTCGAATCAATAATTTCTTGAATTTGTGTAATGAAAAATTCAAGTAATTCAGAGTCACCATCAAATGGGGTGACATTTATGTGAAAATTATTTTGAGCCATAATTAGAAGCAAAAAAAACACAAAGTAATGATAAAAAGTAGGAATGGATAATTTTTTTTTTTTTTTAGGCCATGAAAATATAATACTCTAGCAACTTGATAAAAAATGTAGATAAAATTCAAGAACAAAAAAAAAAACGTTTTTCAAATTACAGAACTATTTCAAATTAATGTGCAATAACTATAGATCTAAATTTTTTGCAGTAAGTTGTACACTGCATGCATGTAATTAAAAAAAACTATCAAATCTACAGTTAAATAGTAGATATTTTACACTAGATATATAATGTTAACAAGCATTCAGTTGATGCAAAATCATGCAGTAACTATTTGTAGAGACAAATGTGCATAAAAATTATATAGATATACGTGCAGTATTCAAGAAAAAGGTTGTACATATTAATATTTTAGCAAATCCATTCAAATATTGAAGAGATATTGTATTACGTTGAATTCACGATCAACGTGGAGCACTATTAAATACACATGAATATGACACAGTGATCACAATCCGTAAGCATCGCACAGATTTTTTGTCTGGAATAAGAAAAACATAACTGGCTTAAGCATAAAGCTATATTTCCTTAAAAATTTAGCCCTTATTTTCGATTATTGTATCTATAGTATACATAAAATGGCAAAGTCATATACATGATGCGTAACGCACTACATGTGCACAGGTCAGAGGCACCATTTTTTATTATGAAAAGTCTCTATCAAAAGCATGTAATTGTCAGTTTTTAATAGTGACATTAAATTGCATCCAAAAGGGTGAACTTATAAGAGCTTGTTAAAATATCTTAAGAATGACTTATTGGCGGTTCTTTCACCACACCATGATGATGAATTGCCCTCAACAATTCCTTTTTTATTATCAATGAATTCATTATAAATGTAAAGAATACAGAAAGTCAACAAAAGTAAAATGAATGAATACAACCAGTGGCTTGAAGTCTTGAATTCACTGAAAAGAAAGGAGGTGAATAGCTGCACTCAATGAAGACGCTTTTTCTATATTAATTCCATTTTATTTTCTCTTGTAAGGCATGCTGACGATCCTAGTTTTCTACTTGTTTAAACGGATGTATGAGGAGACGAAGTTATCAGCCAAAAAGAGACTCGAGATGGTGTGAAATCATCCTTTAAACTATCTCCCTCCACCTGGACCTCCATTCAACGAAAAACGAGCACGCCGCGCCAAACCTCGTGGACAACTCTCGCGATCAAACTCCGGGTGATGTTCCCGCAAAAAACCTGCCGCGCCCCCAAACGGGAATGAGCGTCAGCGGCATAAAAACAAGACCATGGAGTCAAACAGAAGTGGAGGAAAGGAGAAAACGCTCAACTGCGCGAACTCAGCGCATGCGCCGAAACGAAAGGGGCGGTTGAGTCGAAAGGAAAACTATTAAGGCAGGAAAAATTGTAAACATACGTACATCGCGATCTGAACTAAGGAAACATTGAATACAGGTGATTAACTTTAACAGTTTAAATGATAGCATCTCAAAGTAAGGTTTAGGTTAAAAAAACGATGTTGCAATTAGAGCTAGGTAAATTTAAATTACATTGTAAACAACCCCATAAAAGAGATTTTAAATTACTGAAAGTACAGTTATAACCTAAACAATAAGTTTTGAAGATAAAAGGTAAGATCTAAAATATGTCATCACGACAACTATTAAATCAGATTCCGAATTATTAAGCTTATAGATGCCTGAACCGAGACTTAAAACCATCTACTTATGCATTGAAAGAAAAAGTGCTAGCAGTTAAGCGTACGTATGTGCTGCTATCACCACGGAGCCTTGAACACAATAGATTTTGAAGTTTTATACAGTCTTGTAATTTAATTTCGTAATCACTAATCGAATTATATGCAAATACTAAAGAATGTAGAGAAATATATTTTCGGTTCTAAGTAATATAGAAAATAAAACATATAAACACATATTTTTGTAAATTCATTAATTTGTCTGTATATCGTAAAACATAGATGTACCTGTTTAGAATCAATCTAGAATTTCTCAGGAATTGCTCAAAAGGTTTACGTTTTAAATATTTTGATAGACATTTCATATCGAATTTTACATTGGGAATTTTCTTTATCTGTATATTAAAACGGAAACATGAAATTCGTTATACCTTTTAATCTTATTTTTTATAAGGGAAGGGACTTAAAAGTGGCATCGTTCAAAAGAATGTTAATGTGGATAGCAGAAAAGATGTTATTATATGAGGCAAAGAAGGTAGACAAAAATGGTTTTATTAGGATAAAAGAATTACTGATTTCCGAAAAAAACAAACTTTGAAAAAAAAAAATTCTTTGGCGACGAGCCCAAAAATATTAAATTCAAATTGAAGTAAAAAAAAAAAAAAAAAAAAAAAAAAAGATTAAGTATTCTGTCAAAGACGGAATTTAGTTTAGCATGGAAGACTATTAAATTTATATTTGTAATTTTTAATTTTTAATTTATATTTTATCTCATTTTTAGACCATAAAACTAGGTCACGTACTTTTTCAAATGATTAATTAATTAAAATTAAGTGTTGCCACTTAATTTTCATACTTTTGTTAATTTAAAATATTCTAATCGACGTGTCGTAAAATTGTTTCCACCCACGGATTCAGAAAAATCACCCTTTCATTTGGTACTGAAATTGAAACGATAGAACTGATATTTCTAATTTATTTTGTTGTTTTGGTTACTAGTCTGCAAAAACGGGCGAAGGCGTTTTTAGGCAAATTGAAAGTTATAGTTCTCCTAGCCCCCCCCAAAAAAATAAATAAATAAATAAATAAATAAATAAATAAAAATAAAAATAAATAAAATATTCTGGTGTGTCACTCACACGACTTTCTCTTACCCTGAAATTTAATACTATAAATACAGGTTGGAGATTAAGAGGTAAGATAACGATGTTATGTAAACCTATGTTAAACAATTCAAATTAGGCTTCGGAAGAGTTTTGTATGATAATTAATTCTGTGTGAAGGGGGCTACCGCCCCCCTCCACCCCCCGTTTCATTAACGCACCTACATTTATACAGAATTTAATTCGGTTATTAAAAAATAATTCTGTTTTTAACAAATAATTTATTAAAACTATTATTTAAAAAAAATTATCTTTTATCATAATGCAGACGATTTCCATATTAGAGAAGTAGTATGACACTAAATATAAAAAAAAGGCCACTTTATTCTCAAAAAAAAAAAAAAAAAAAAAAAAAAAAAACGATTTTTTTTCTAAGGTTTTTTTTTCGTTAAAAGTGAAAAAAATTGATAACTTTGTTTTAAATTATCGCAGATAGATGGTTCAACCATTCCTTTTAAAGGTATTGTCGAGCTCTTTTGAAAGATACCCATTATGAAAATTTACTCCCCTCAAGGGGGGACTTCCCCCCCAGGGGGGCAGGCGAGGCTCCTACATACACAAAATTTTTTTCCCAGTTGACTATCTCTATTACAAAATATATATATTCGTTTCATTTGGTTTAGTGCAGTCTATAGACGTTAAACTCTACTTACCTGCAATTTCCCCCATAGACGTAATGTATTAGAATTCCCTTGATCTTAATTTGCTTGATCTTAACGAAAAGCATACTGTAGCATCCTTATAGGATACACATTTAGAATACCAAGTTTGAACTTTCTGCCATGATTTGTTTTTGAGATATGCTGATAACAGGCACACACACAGACACACACACGGACACACATACAGACATACACACAGACATACACACAGACCATTTGCTAAAAACATGATTTTCGTATTCAGGGGACCTCAAAACGTGTAAATATAACAAAATCTTGCGTTCGAAAATTTTACCCCAAAAATATGCTTTCTCTACCTTATGGGTAAGAGAAAGTAAATAGAAGAAGACGAAAAAAAGTAAAAGAAACGAATATAAAAATCGTTGATAAAAAATGCAATTTGGGAAGGTGATAATTTTTTTTTCTTTGTATAAACTTTTCCCCCTCTTTAGTTTTTTGAATGATCTATATGTATGTACTTAAATGTTTTCTGCTTTAGCCATCACCTGCAGTCATTAGTACGATAATTTTTTTTTCTCTTCTTTGTATACATTTCCCCCTCTTTAGTTTTGTAAATGATCTATATGTATGTACGTTAATTTTTTTTATCCTCAGCCATCAACAGCAGTTTTTGGTAAAAACCTTTTTTTTCAACATTTGTGCATATATATATTTCTTATCTATATTTCTCTCAATGTCTTATAAACTGTATAAAATGAAATTTGATAAATTGTATAAAATGAAATTTGATAAATTGTACAAAATGAATATATTCTTGTTTAAACTCTTGTATGCTAAACTAAAAGTTTAATGTATGTATATATTAATATGGGGTTAAAAGAATTGTTTTTCGCTATTTTGCATGTAAATTCGCGTTTAACAACTAACCTTAATAAAACTAACAATTTAGTTTTTCCGTATGCAAATAGCTAGCTGAAATATTGCTTATATATAAAATTATGTCATTTATCTGTATACAAGTTGTAGTTCACGTCCTTTTTTTAATTTATACTGTAAAAAGAGTTTTTGTATTGTAGAAGTTCTCTGATGATTCAAACCCGAAGTACAGACGTTAAATCTGAAAATCCAGGCTGATTCCTTTAATTGTTACTTTTGATGCTAAAGGAGGTATTTTTAGAACTGTGCCAGCGTTTTTCTTTTCTGAAGTCGAAAAAAGTTCTTGGAAGCGTGCCAGCAGTGGATTGACTCTTTGGAGATAAAACTAATAGAAAACTGGAAATCCTTTTTTTTTATGCACATCTGAAATAAAGACTTTCTTTTTTGCTATCATTTTGCACAAGTTAAATTGAATGATTAATGATCGCATTTTCTGTTTAGGCGATCCTTTTTGTACTAAATTTTTTTTAGAACCAAAACTTTTTTTTCCTTTCCATTTGTTTAAAGGAAAGTTGACCTGTAATCCCCGCTGTAAAAACGTTGGACTTATAGTTAAATAAGTTTAAAGCGCATAGGGTTTCTGTCGTAAACTACCTTAGTTTGAGCTTACCACTATTTTTATCATACATTTTGGCTAAGTGGACAGTTTTAAGCCCGGCGCTGTTAATTTTTTTCACTATTAGATTTAAAAAAAAAAAAAAAAGGCAAATAGTTATTCTTGGGCAGTTTAATTTAAGTTTCCCCCCTCTTTTTTTCTAAAGTCTTATGTAGTTTAATTTTAAACAGTAAGTCACTGCAACTAATTTTTATTTGCATAGTAATACATTAAAATTTTCACGGGTAAAAACCCGTTGTGGATTTTTACGTGAATTTTTTTTCTTTTGGGGAGGAACTGTGAGGTAATAGCAATGCTAACGTAAAGCTACAATTAAAACTCGCACTTTACGAGTAAAACGTGAATGTGAAGAATTTAGGATTCAGTAGATTAATAGAGTTAGTTCTCATCCTAAATTAAAAGCGTAACTTGTCATATGCTAGTAAGTTGGGAAGGTGAGATGGATAAAAGGCGATGTATTTCGTAGTGAAATATAGTAGGGAGGTTAGCGGCTAGAGGTTAGTTGGAAGGAGAGTAAGAGAGTTAGTTAGAGGGAGGTAGCCGATTAGGAGGTAGGCTGTTGAGTTAGCTGCTTAAGAGTAGTGTATTAGATGATAGTTGTCGAGTAGTACCGTGGTGTAGGGAATCCTCCCACGAACGAAAGATTACTGAGCCGCGAGGGTGAATGAAGTTAAATAAAGTAGTTGAGATTAATTTTGAGTATCTACTGATAGTCAAAAGTATTTAAGAAGGCTGCCCAACTAAGTTTACAAGTCATTAAACATAATTAAAGTCCAACGCCCACCTTTTTATTTAAGCTCAAAATAAAAGCTCATTTATTTTATAAATCTGACTTTGTCTTCACTTCATAATTTACTTAAGTACTTCAGTTTCAGCTTCAATTTTAAGTTAAAGGATGGCGACGACATTTAGGTCGTCACAAACGTTCGATTGTGAACTTGAATTACATATATCAGTTTCAAGAAATTCCATAAATATTTACGGGAGTTAGAGCACGGACAGACAGACAGACAGGCAGATACACAAAACTGAAATCATATTCACACTTAAAAAATATTATTAAGTGTTATAAGTGAATATAAGTGTTAAAAACGCTTAACGTAAACGAAAGTACAATTCTAGCAGTTTTTTTTTAATAGCTCTTAATATAACTGAATATTTTTGCGCCACCCTGTAAATGTAATGCTAAGCATGCAATATTCCATGCAAAGTATTCTTTTGTGCATATAAATAACATATTTCAATTTCCTAAAGCTTCATGGAAAGTAAAGTTATTAAAATTTGATTTATAGAAATATCTCTCATAGAACGCAATGCTTTGGAATATTTTTGACTGTCCATGTGTATAAACCGATGGTGATATTTCCTCCATTTTATACAGGAAAGATCCAGTATTGAACTTAAATAACATATTTTAATTTCATTAAGATATGTCTACAGTAAATGTATGAAAATATGGTTTATAGAAATATCTCTCATAGAACAGAATGCTTTGAAATATTTTCGGGTGTCCCTGTACACAAACCAGTAGACGTATAAACTCATTTTCCATAGGGAACGTCCGATGGTGAACTTGAATAACATATATCAGTTTCAAGAAATTCCATAAATATTTACGGGAGTTAGAGCGTGGACAGACAGACGGACAGATGGACAGACAGACCTTGGAAAGTGTTAATAAAAAAAAAGTAATGAATGAAAATAACCTTTGTTATGGAACGCAATGTAATTACCACGTGCTTTTATATAAAAGATTAAAATAAAAGTCTTATTGTTCTAAATTAAATTCTGTTTTTGCAGAATTTTAAATCTTTTACTTAGAAAATAAAAATAAGCTTCGGTTTCTTTATTATACACACTCTTTTTTTTTTTTTTCTTTTTTTTGCATGTAATCTTTTGTATTTAAATTTTATATAGAAAAAAGCTTTTAAATCTATATGGGCATTTTTAAAAAATAAAATACAACGTCTCGTAATGTAATTTAATTTCTAGATTTGATTTTTTCCTACTTACTTTTTATTTGTCTGGCAATAGAAGTGAAAATAATTTTACTTTTTTTCAAAACGTTTATATATTGTTTCAATGTAGACAATTTTGTGTGGTATTGAAATGCCCAAAAGAAGAAATGTAATTCTTCGAATTTGGAGGTAATTAGATAGAGAAATTCATTGAGATATGCATCGTTAAGTAAATAAGGAAGCTGATAGTGATTAAATACTTTCGTAATAACCGCATGTCAATGATTAATTGCTGTTATAAACTAAAATGAAATGATTAATGAATTGGTTTAAACAAATTTTCAAGAACCACCGCTCAGTATTTAATAGCAACATAGCATTACTCAGTCGCAACCTATGTTGATCTTAAGGCGACCTTTGTTAATCTAAACTCATAGGATGCAATTAATACGGAAGAACAGTTTCTTCTTCTTCTTCTTCTTATTATTATTATCATTACCATCGTCATTATCATTTTTATTGAAGAATAGACTAATTACTCAGAACATTAATTATACATGCAAAATAGTTATCTTGTATAAATAAATGCAAAATTTTAATTACGTATGCAAAATAAGTAGTCTTTAACCACATTTCTTAAGACTATGGGAGCCTTTGTACAAGAGCGGATTTAATGAGTACAACGTTAAAATAGGGGGTGATAACACAAGTCGTTGAAAGAAAATAAACGAGTAGGGAACTCCAAATGACTGGAAGTTTTACCAAATCTTAACATGTCAATTAGTTTGGCACCCCTCCAATCCTTTGGATTCGTCCTCACTGATAGGCGTAGGGGGCGTGGTTACACTATATTAAACGGTATATTTTTCTGAATACATGAATTTTGCATTATTAATTTATAATTTAAAAGATATTTATTTGTAATTTATCGATAAGAGTTTTTTTTTTTTTAAACGCGAACTGAACTTAAAGGAAAATTATAAAATTTAAAATACTAATTAAAAGAAATATATATAAATATAAAATAATAATAGTGACGAAATTGTTAATGAAAATATAAATAAAATAAATAATGTAAAATTCAATTTTTCAAATAAAAGCATTTATTTTTAAAATAAACTTAAATAAATGAAGTATTAAAAAGCAAATAAATGTTGAAGTTTAGTTAAAATTATAAATATATATATATATATATAAGTAACAATATCCTATTTAATTAATGTGAAAGCATCTCGACTAATTAATAATATTGTATTAAATATAAAAGGATAATTTAAATTTTAATTACAATTTTTATATATTAAAAAAAAAAATAATAATAATTATAATTCACTATTAAACCTCAAATTCGTTTTATATGTAAAACACTTTCTTATAATTACTTTTAATACATTTCTAAATCTTAAAATTAGTAATGAAAAAGAGGAAATACTGTTTCTTTATTTTATTTTTTCATTATTAATATTATTATTTTTAAATAGTCTTTTTCTTCTTTGCATGGATTCATATTACTTAAAATCAAATGTACCGAAATAATTATTTTTAAAATTTAACAAAATAAAAACATACATATTTTTTATTTTACATGACATTTTTTAAGTCTAATTATAAAGTTTAATTAATAGTTTATTTTTTCTTAAAAGACTTCATTTTAGATGCAGAGTAATCGAAATTATTTTTTTTTTCGTGATATTTTAAAAGTGACATAAATAAATTACTTAATATGTGAGGAATAACTTCGTAATTTATTGCTATAATACTGTAAATGTTTAAAGTTTTCTTTTTAATAAAACTTCACATAATTGTTAACCTTACTCGAAGTTTGTAAATTAAATACATAATTGTATTAAAAAACACTTTAGAAACATGCAATTTAAAATTATTAAATTTAATTAAAACCAATTAAAAAATTTTTTACAAATGAAAGCTTTTCGCTTTAATTATAAAGCATCTTGAGAAATGACAATAACAAGTTTCTTTTCAGCAGTTTAAATACATTAGATAGTTACAGTTACAGTTACACAAACTTGACATATTTTAGGTGAGCAGTCCTTTAGAAGAAAAAAAAAATATTGTCACGTGGAATAGGCTTAGGTAACTGCTTGTGCAGAAACACTACAGCGAATTAACACAGAGCACTTAAAGCTCAACTTGAGACTTTAATTTTCGACTCAACTTAATTTTACATCAGCTTATATACAGCTGATGAAACTTATAGAACTAATTTCTTCTAGATTTCGAAAGGTCTAGAAATTACATAAAAGTAACTGTATAATTAGCATAAACATAATTAACATAATGACATAATAACTAAAAATGCAATAAACAACTTAGAATTAAACAAAAATAATTTTTAACCACTTGACCTTGAGTGTGATCGAACTCACGACGTTTGGGTTCGTAGCACGGCGCCTTGCCTCACGGCCATGGCGCTTACAGTTGGAAAGACTTTCATTACAATATGAACAAATGGATAAAAGAAAACAATGAATTCATTAAATAGCATTAAATACAAGTTTAATACTTCGTTGATGTAAACTCTGATGTAAAGTAAAATTTTTTTCAAAACAGTTATACAAAATATTGAGTTATATACACTGATAAAAAATTTTATTATATACATACGTTATTAAAACAAAATGATTAAATGTGTAATTTCTTTTAAATTATCTTGAATATATATATATATA
This sequence comes from Salticus scenicus, assembly GCA_963930645.1. NCBI lineage: Eukaryota > Metazoa > Arthropoda > Arachnida > Araneae > Salticidae > Salticus > Salticus scenicus. Next base: position 47,575,811 of record OZ005653.1, read on the forward strand.
TATATTGTACCAAATATGAACGAACAATCCATATTCCAATTATAATCAGTCTAAAAGAGAAAGCCTCTTTATGATTATTTTAAACCATTTGTTTTTAATCATAATTTAAATCAATATGATTAAAATTAAACAACTCTCCACCCCCACGCTTGCTGAGGTTAATGGCTAAAAAAACTTTAAAAACACACTTTCACATTTTCTGCATGCGCATTCTGCCTCTGTTGTTATGCGCTATAAAAATCTTCTGCTTTGTAAAAGTCTGTTCTTCGTTATGATCAGAAACTTTTTCAGGATGGCTTCAGAAATTCCTGAACGTTTATCTTCATTCAGTAACTGGAAAAAAAAAATTGTAATTTTTTTTTGGATTTGTAGTTATTGAATACACCTCACTAGTATGTTTCCGAAAGTGTGCGTGTGTGTGTGTGTGTGGGGGGTGTTAAAGATTCTTAGACAAGCAATAGATTTTTAATATAATTGTCTATCCATTATTTTACTTGCAAAATAAAGCTATTCATGAATAAAACATAAGACAATTGAAAATGAAGCTTTCTTTATAACCTTTCTCTAAATGAATGATTTAAAAATCAGATAAAAAACTTTTTAAATTTTAATTTAGTTACATAAACTTTCATAAAAATTCTCAAACAATTTATGAAATACAGTCTTACAAACATGTATAACAGGATAATAGTAATAAACATCATTTTTACCAAAACTAAGATTATTGTTCCATATTTACTAATTTTACACATAGCTTGAAAAACTTTAAAATGGTCTTTACAGTTTTATTAAGCGGTTCCTGTTGCTGTATAGATGAATTAATTTGCTTACAATCTTTCGAAATAAAACTGCAAATGAATGTAAAACTATTATAACTGGGGGAAAAGGGGAAGAGGAACGGACTGTTTTAGTAATCATAATTTCTGAAAAACAGAACGGTTTAAAAACCACATAAACTCATTACAATTACGTCAAAATATATATCATGATTTTGAGGTAGTAAGAAGAATTTTTATGCTTTAAACTAATGCTAAGCCATCTTATTAATAAATAATAAATAAATAAATAGAATTCGAAAAGTCTAGAAATTACATAACAATAACTGAATAATTAACATAAACATAATTAACATAATGACATAATGACTAAATAAGAAATAAACAATTTATAATAAAAAAAAAAATAATAATAACCACTTACCCTTATGTGGGATCGAATTCACGACCTTTGGATATTTAGCCCGGCGCTTTACCTCACGGCCACGGCGCTCACAGGTTGCAAGACTTTCGTTACAATATGAATTAATTTGTATAGCTAAGGTTGAAATCTTGTTAGGTCAGCAAGGTAGTGCCGTCGAACTAAAAAATCCAAGGTGGGTTAAACCACCTTGCTGACCTAACAAGATTTTTAACCAAAGCTCCTACAAATTCATTCATGTTTGTCTTTCTAAAGGACTGCTCACCTACAATGTGTCAATGTGTATAACTGTAACTGTAAACTACTATTTAATGTATCTAAACTGCTGAAAAGAAACATGTTATTGTCATTCCTGTAGATGTTTTATAATTAAAGCGAAAAGCCTTGAATTGTGCATATTAAAAAAAAAATGGTTTTAATTAAATTTAATAATTTTAAATTACGTGTTTCCAAAGAGTTTTTTAATACAATTATCTATGACACGTGCGCTTTTTAACCATTATCTCTTTTAGAGGTAATATATGTAAAAATATAATATTGAAATAAGTTATCTGAGCACTAAAAAAAGAAAAATAAATATAAACATTTGTTATTCATTTCCTCCCATCAAAATTCCTAAATTGCCTAAAATTTCCGGTTTAAACCTAAAAATTATTCACCTAATTCCAAATTCCAGGATTCTTTACATCTCTAGTTTCAGGTACCACTAAAGCTTAGCTGTAAGTAAAAAAGTTTGAATTCGTTGTATGTTGAGGTTTCGACAGGAAGTTTACCTAATGTTTCAAAAACAAGATATATATAAGTTCTCAGTTATTTGTAAATTAGCCTTGAAACTTTATTTAAAGAAAAAAAAACCTCATGTGGGACGAAATGTCTTATTTATATCTCGATAGGTGTCGACTAATTTGAAAATACTAGACGTTTTGGCGTTGACCTAGGATTTTGGGATAATTATGTTACAGTTACCAGCAAACACAACAATTCAACTCCAGGCAGAGGGCAGGTCATTTTTTTAAGCCTTTTGAAATGCACTGCGCCAAAAATGTGAAATGTTGTTGTGGACTGAACCATGCTAATTGCCAACCGGTATCACGTTTTTCATCTCTTTACTAAGCCTTATAATAAGTACGCAGCAAATGAAATCGGTATTCAAGGAATTAAATGTTCTGGTATGTGGCCTTTCTGATTACTCAGTATTTAAGGCAAGTAAATTTTTGCCTGCAGAAAATCTCAAAATACATTCGAAACAATCGGAAGAGAGAGAGAATTTTACATTTTACTGAAACAGACCAAGTTTATGCAGAAACAGAAAAACAATTTAAAAATTAAAGTTAGACAGGTCTATTTTCCACATGAATCCGAAACAGAAAAAAATTAAAAAAAATTCGAGTGGTATGTTTTCTTGTAACATAAGTAATAATCTTCCTGCTAATAAATAAACAATCAGATTTATCCCAATGCTTATTCCTACTTTGGAGAGTTCTTTCGAATAATTTCACTAATCTCAAAACTTGGAAAGAGGAAAGTCTTTTCATGATATTAAAATCTGTAGTTTTAAAAATAATTGAAATTTCTCGCCAGAGAAAATTTATGAAAGCAACTGAAATGAAAATTATAGACTTCATTTTTAACACCATTAATTTCACATTAAAAAGTAAAAAACCCCAGAATAAAATCAAAGAAACAGTTCATAGTGCTTAAACTAGTTTGATATATATTAAACAAGAAGTTCGTTCGATTTATGAGGATGTAATTATTGAAGTTAAAGATGAAGACATGGTGCAATGCGGAATGAATGTGCTGTGCGGAAAGCTGCAGCTTCATGAAATTTTTTTGGATAAAAGTGAAAAAAAAAAAAAAAAAAAAAAAAAAGGCATCTTCAAATTATCTTAACTGTAAAAAAAAAAAAATAAAGAAAAAAAAATTAATCGAAGTTATTTGGTAATAATTTGATTTGATAATAATCTAAAAGTTTTAAACTAAATATTGAATAATATCTCCCACAAAAAATCAAAATTTAATTTTAAAGCACATATCTTCATATTCCATAACCATTTTATAGTTGTATACATAAATACAAATAATTATGTATATCTATATCTATATCATTATATAAAGCGCAAAAAACTGTATGTTTGTGGAGGGTAATCTCTGAAACTACTGAACCGATTTAAAAAATTCTTTCACTGATCAAAAGCTACACAATCCCTGATTGCTATCCGCGTTTGTAATGATCGATAGATGGCGCTCTCTGAACACTGCAGTTGTTAGTAAATATAACAGCCACGTGTAATTATCATTCTTTCTCCACCATTTCATCATGGAAAGTCGATTGCATAATATGAGGATATGCAGTGGTGTGATAATTTCACCTTATCCCACCAGAGGGCGAGCATTTCATTACAATCGCGGATAGGCTATATTAAATTTTGATAAAATAAATTTTAGTTTAAAATCTGAGCATTTTAATTAAAATCCCCATAAAAGCCATAATTAAAATGGAAATAATGAAATATTAAAATAATTAGCTGTTGCCAACATAAAAGAAACATTTACATTTTGTTTTTAAAATACCTTTACATGAAAAGAAAATAAATATATTTGCACGTGAATTAAATTGAAATTCATATAAAGCTTTGCAAAATGTTAAACTTACACGTTAAATCTGACGTCATTATAAATTTAAAGTATTTATTTTTCTAATAATATAATTTGATCGTTACATCTAAACTTTTATTAAATTATTTATTTTATAATTGTTGCCCAAAAAATTTACGGGTTAATTCATTTTTCCACATATAATAAAATATATTTTCTCGCGAATAATAATATAAAAAGTGAATTAAAAAAATATCGTCTGTATTTCATTATGCATTTGTTAAAAGAATAATTGAAAAGTTTAAATTTATTTTACGTCTATTTTTAGCAACTAACAGTTATGACAAGTAGCTCAATATACATTGCGCATACAACCATTACTGCAATGCAAATAGCATTTAATTATTTGAGTTACATTATGTTGATTAGAAACCTATTTAATCTATCTATGCTCTATACTAATATATAAAGAGGAAAGGTTTATATGTATATGTAGAGAACGATGGCTAGAACTCAAAAGCCGATTTCTATTTCTTTCTTTTTTTATACTAATCAAAAGTTACACTGTCTCTAAGTGCTAGAGGCTATAATAAATTTTGGTAAAATACATTTTTAATTCAAATTTTCAATATTTTAATTGAAAACAAAGCATAGATTTGATACCGGTCGTCCTTGGCGATTTTTGTATTTCGAGATCGAAAACGTAATACGAAAATCTGTATATTTTCGTATTAAATACGAGATCTATGTTTTTACTTCAATTACCGTACTACCGTAGGTAGTGTGAGTATTGTATTCGGTCCAAAAATTTGATATAGAGTTTCACCTGATTTATATGTTTTAAGGCCTCCTGAGTCCAAAAAAGAAGTTTTTGGCAATTGGTCAGGGTGTGTGCGTGTGTGTACGAATGTGTGAAATTTTCCGGGTGTCATATCTCCAAAATTAATAAAGATAGAACTACAAATCTTCACAATTGATTCAGGTCTGATGTACGGATGAATTTTCCAAATTTTGGTGAAAATTGAAAATCTGGAACTGGGTCATTGAAAACCGGAAATGGGACCGTAAGCCCGTACCTCATAAACAGCCCTAACGATTTTCTTCAAAGTTGCTATATAAACAATCTATTAGATGTCCTTTCGAATGATATAATTGGTTAGTTCAGGAAAATTGATAGGCGTCCTCTATAAACAGCTCAATTTCAGATCTCATAAGTGCCTTCCTTTAAAAACGGCTGTACGAATTTTTTTCAAACTCGCCATGTTAACTTCCTACTAAATATCTTTTGCATGTAATTATTGTTTTCCGGTCAATAATTGAGTATGCCAAGTTTTGGTAAAAGTTGGTATCTCAAAAACGGCTCTAACGATTTTCTTGAAAATTGTTTCATTAATTCAATTTAGATAACCTTTCTCAAGTATTACGTGCATATTACAGGAATACTAACGGTCATCCTGATTAGGAAGTTTAGTTTTAGATCTCGGTAATTCGTGTTTAAAAAAATAACTATCTATTTTTTCCCCTTATTTTTTAACTCACTATGTAAACTTTGTTGTAGGTGTCTTTATACGTGTATCAAGTTTCTCTTACTGGAAAATCTAAAAAAAAAAAATGCATGTACTTAATATCTCCAAGAAATGTATATAATACGTTTAATAGTGGGTAATGGAAGTCGTGTGGTTGTTTCACACCACATTTTGTAATAGTATATAGTATACGAATATTGTTTCATATTATTGATTTTTCCCTTAATATACATTATTAAAAACCATCAGTTATGGAAAAAATTAAATATATTTGCGAGATAACTTGGCAATCATTTTTTTTTCCGCCAAGGATGATTGAAATAAAATCTTTTCCGAAAGCAAGTAGCGCAATATACAGCCGCTAGGGAATTGCAAATGACATTTGATTATGCAAGTTTCATTATGTTGATTGGAAACACGGTTCATTTAAAATAAATTAAATGTGCATTCGCGTTAGAAATCTACTTTTGTATAGGGCTTCTTTGGCCATATTTAAACTTTGGCACCGCAATAGCTAGGACGTTTCACTCGAAGGACTTTACGTATTTGCGATAACCTTTTTAATTCACCGCCAAAATCACAAAAAATATTAACGATCACTAATCGAGAACCATTACTAAAACAATAACCAGATTACTTTGCGGACGTTAAATTTAAGAAAATTAAAAACACATAAGCTCTGTGTTTAATAGAAATTAATATTATAAAAACAAATAAATAATAATTAAAGCAATTATGACGTCAACTTTATCAAACACATATTCATGTTATAGGTTTATTTTTCAATATTTTTTATTCATGAGTAAAGACATGCTTCTTTTTATGAAATAAATAAATAACATAAAGTAAAAATTACCAACATTTAACAACTGATTGAAAAAAATAATTGTAAAAAATATATTTTGACTTTTCAGTTGATATTATTGCCTGACTATAACATATAAACTGATATTTTTTTGATTTTTTGCATATCAATTCATCGTTAACTAAAATTTGTTCATCCGTGCGAAGTAGGACGGGTCAGCTAGTAATAAATATAATACATTTATTATACCTAAGTATGTGCTAGCTTTTAAGAAAATTCATTTGCATGATTTAATAGCCAAAAGTATTGAGTAATTTACATGAAAACTCCAAACAAGCAATAGGTAAATTCGAAAAGTTATGAAAGATACAACGAACAAAATTTCAGTTCTCTCAAAATAAAAGCTAAACTATAAGGAGTTTTACACCCATTATTATTTTGAACAAAGGTAAGATGATATAGAGTTTTATCAATATTTATTTACAATCAGCAAACACTGCTTTACCACTGGGCATGGATTGAATCAGAATCAAAATGTGAGTAAAATCCCTTACAGTTTAGTTTTTATTTTGAGAGAACTGAAATGCTGTTCATTTTATTTATCATAACTTTAAGAAATTACACGATATCTGTTTGGGGTTATCTGTTGTTATCTGTGACTATTATCTGTTTGGGGTTTTTATATAAGTTGCTCAATACTTTTACTAGTTAGCGCATGCGTAGTTAAAAATTATTTAGTAAAAATGTTCATATTTCGCAAGATATATAACATTTTTGCATTCTGATTGCTGTATGCTGTGTCTAATGTAGTAGGTCAAGTTTTCTAAAAATTTCATTGCACTGTATCTAATACTCTTCCGTGATATAATTATAATTTTTTTATTTTATATTTCTATGAATATTTGTGGTTGCTTCATAAAAATTTGTACAGATAATGAAAAAAGCCTCATAATTACATGCTACACATTACTTTTTACAGGGTGATAAAAAACATTCTGACTTTTGTTTAATTTTTTGCTGGTCCCATTTTTCTCTTCAGGACACAATTTTTGTTGAAATATATGAGATATAACATGTTCTTTAAAAAAACGAAGTTTCAAGATGATTCCTAAAGACATTTTCTAGATGTGTCCGAATACTTATGGGTAGATATTGTTTAAAAGAAAGTTGCATGAAGAATAAACATAAAACTTTAGATTCTAGAAGAAAAAAAAATCATATCTTAAATAACCATTATTAATGTGATCTGCTTTATTTATTTATTTTATTTATTTATTTATTTTTTTTTTTCATATTTTTTAATTATAACTGTAATTAGTTTAATTTGATTTTTGTTCTTTCTTTTTTAATATTGTTTATACTTCAGAAGAAAAAAATAATCATTTAAAAAACCTTTATCTTTATTTTAAGTATTTATCTTTTGAAGATCAGAAATAATATGCATATGATTAATTTTTATGAACCAAACTTCGAAGAAAAGAAACAACATTCTTAGTACATTATAATAATAATAAAAATAATAAAAATTATTATTATTATTTTATGATTGGTAAAAAAAAAAAAATAAATAAATAAATAAATACATTTATTTATTACGCACATAAACGCACACTCAAACACACACACACATATATACATATATATACATTTTTGAGTATGATTTTTGAAATAAAATTTCTCCGTATTTTTGATAGACACCATATATCTCTTTAAAGATTTTGTATTTAAATTTTATTCCTTTTAATCAGTTAAAATTGTACAATATATATATATCTCCATATATATATATATCTATATATCTATATATATATATATAATTTATTATCGATGTAATATTTCGATACTAGCATACAGATATACCATATCTGCAGTCACTTCAACAAAAATTAGATAATTTCCCATTTAAAACTTTTTTGCCAGTACCACGTAATATAACAAATTTATACTAATTAATAGATGTGATGTCAAATGAATTGTAAAGAACATCATTTATCTTAAACGTTAGACAAGAGCAGAGAGTATAATGGCTGTTGAAAAGACATTCTGTGAATTGTTTAGGATATATCTGACGAAATTCGTTTCATAAAAATAAGAAAAAGTCATATATATATATATATATATATATATATATATATATATATATATATGTATTAGTGTGTGCGTTTGTAGAAATCCCTTCTGAAAAATGGTTGTTCTATAAAAATTCCTCTTTTGAACTCGGACAATTTTTAATGCTTTTCCTTCCCCTATATAAATTATATCATGTTTAAATGATTCTTTCTCTCAAATTAAATACATTAATAAGTAAAAAGCAAGCTAATTTATGTCTTATAAAACTTCGAATATATATATATATATATATATATTAAATAACGAAAGAAGTAAATAACAGATATCTTAAATCATGTTTACGTAGTAAATATTAAAAAATAATAATAATAACAATAACGAAGACTTAGAACATGTCTAAACAAGAAAAAATATTTTAAGTTATACCAGTGGTACAAGTATTGTAACGGATTTGTGGTCGTTGTAAAGTAGAATTTATTTCAAATGAAGTTTCTCAAAATAACAGATTTAAAAAAAAAAAAAAAAAAAAAAAAAAAAAAAAAGCCAATAGATAGCCTTTAGATCTCTTTTTAGTAAACTTCGTTGAGATTCAATTGTTTTGGTGTCGCGTTAGAATATTGATGTGGATTATTAGAGACTATCTTTGATTTCCCTTTAAAAGTGGTTCAGAGATAGGAAAACACATTTTTGATACTCCATGGAAAGCATGGCATTCCATTTTTGATAGCTGACACTCTTCGTAGGAAGTCAATAACTTGGTGTATCAAAACAGACTAAAGATTGCAGCAGAAATTACACAGGTCGACGATGAATTATTATTTTTTTCTTCAAGGCGATGTGCTCTTTTCTGAGGTATTTTTAGCTATTGATTAAGGAAAAAAATATTCAGAAATTTCCATTACGTACAGTTTTGGCAAAGTAAAGGATTGTTTAAGTTTTCAGGTCCGCTTTTACAACTTCTATATAAGTTATTTCCCAAAAAATCTGGGTATTGTGAGTGAAGATTAAGGAAACCTATTTCATCAAGACATCAAAGAAATGTAGAGGAGGTATCGGGGACGGTGGAGTGTTAACATTTTAGCAGATTATTATCGGATGCTGCAAAGAGAACCTCCCTCCTTTACAAGGCCCTCAAACTGTGCACAGGGTCAAAAGCTCTAAAGGGAGCTTCGATGTAATTATGCACATTTGAAAGGTGATGTGTAAATAATATTCTATTTGAATGTATTTCATACATTAATTGTTTTGAAATTGTTACAGCGTCTGTATAAATTTTTGCGACCTTTATCCTTATTTCGCGAAAAGTTCTTAGTAGGAAGAAAAGAGAATCATCACTAAATTCAACGTATCAAAACACATTAGAGATACCCAATGCAATGCAGAAAAGAAATGAAATGTACAATTTTGGAAACCTGTGTTATCACTCTTTCACAGATTAGTAACGAAAGGCATAACTATCTAAAGTACTTACCACAGTCAGTGGTGTTTCTGTGTCAGTGATCGATTAGCAGGCGATCACAGTAACTTGTTCCTTGTGTAGCTACGGGATTTTGAAACTTTAGCAAAATTATTTTGTTTTTAAATTAATTGAGATTACTAATTCTCTCTCTCTCTCTCTCTCTCTCTATATATATATATATATATATATATATATAAACTTGTAAAAAATAAAATTTAAACGTTCATCATTTTTTTTTTCACATCGCTAGAATTCTTTTATTTTTCACAAGCTCCTTAAAATTGCAAATAAGGTTTTACAACCATTCTTAAAACTATAAAACGGATATACACTAAAAATACAAGATTGACAGGAGAAGTTTGGTGCCTAAATTTTAATAAAAGATAATTTTCATAGATAAAGAATTAACAACATTGGTATTGGTATATAGTATATAGGATTAAAGCAGATTGAATAGGATAGAATCTTTGGTTTGTGTGTAATACATTCATGGAATCTTTCTAAAGAATTCTAGACTGTATCCACGGAATTTCGGTAAAAACCACGAAATCTTTGTATGACCAATTGAAAGAACATGATCTGAGTTTTAACCTACTACTTCTTTTGTACCTTTTTTGGAATGAACGTCAAAGGAAGTACAATGAAATAGCTCAATTAATTGAAAACCCAGATTCTATACTTAACCTGCTCAATTTTTGTATATGGGTAAATTTGAGAATTTTTTTTAATTGTCCTACATAAAATATATTTTAACAATAGAGTAGTAAGAAAAAATCAAAATGCAATATATTTAATATTAAAAATTAACTTATAGGATAGCCTAGATGAATTTTTCGAAAACGTTATACAAAGTTTTATTATATGTACATTGAGTTTTAAATACTAGAGCACATAAAAAATTCGCAATCAAAGAGGCTGTTTTTTTCAGAAATTAATCAACTTTTTTTTTTTTAATGTAATGTTTTTCCCCTTGAAAAAGATCATTTTTATAAGATATCAATCTGATACATATATTTATGGATTTTTTTGAAGCTTCTATTATGATTTCTACACATATCGAACTTTATTCTTTTTTTTACAAAAACACAATTTGTAGCCTTGTTTCGGACGGAAAATTCCCTCACCATTCCAATTTATTCAAAAGACATAATTTCAACGAAATATTTTTCCTTATTTTATTATTCATTACTTTTATTCATTACTTATAATTTCTATTCATTGTTATTGAGTAAGAAATTTAAACTTTAAAATAGACTAACGATTGCAGTAAAAATTATTGCCCCACTAGAACCGAACAGTCTCATAATTTATCTGTTCAATTTTCACTTTATTGAGATATTGTATTCTGAATACATAAAAAGAAAAAAAAAATTGCAAAATATACAGGTCATTAAAGAATCTTCTCCTCTGTTTCAATTCCATAAACATTGATGTTGCTCATTTTAAGATTAATGCGTAAAAACAAATACAGATTTTAAAAATAACTTAGTAAAGTGTTTCAGGTTGGTTGGTTGGTTGTTTGGTTGGTTAGGTTTAACGTCATTCTAGTACTACACTATGGGTAATAGGTGGTGGTCTGGGACGCACCTCTTAGTACAGTCCGGAGACATGCCATTACAATTTTGATCCTCCACAAGTCTTTCCGGATATTTAATTTAATATGTACAAACAATCAATTTTTATGCATATTATTGTAATTTAGAATTTACGGAGTTTAGTACTTTAAAACTTATTATATTTAGAATGTTGCTCGTTGATTGATTTTTGTTTAATATTAGGTTTGTTTTCGTAAGATAAGACAACAGATCTTTCATTACTTGTAAGATTTCTAATCTAATACTTTTTAAACTAATAATTTCAGTGTTGAGAAATAAATAAATAAAAATAAAAATGAAGTATTTACGAAAAATAATTAATTAATTAATTAATTAATTAAAAGTAAAATAAAATGAAGTTTTGAAAGTTTTTACAATACATGTAGATATGCATATTGTTAATCACTTTCCTTGTGGATGACAAGACTACCGCCATATTCTCTTTTTCTCACTTAGTGAGTACAATCTCATTAGGAGAGATTTCTAAAGAGGATCTCGAGAGCAATTTCAGAGAGCGCAAATTATTTAAACACATCGTTGTAGAATTTTTTGAGAATCGTCGGAACATGACGTCACAGCCAGGACTTTACGACAGCGAAATAATCTCGTCGTATTCATCGTATGGCTCTTGGACATCCTTAATCTTGCACAAAGGAATCTGAAATGTCTATATCGCCCAAATTATTTGATGTTTGGCGTTAAGCACTGAAATACGAGTCAGCGCATCTTCAAAATCAAAATTTATTTGATATATCGTCTCATCATTTATGATAACTCCTATATTTATCAATAGCCCCCTGTACAGAACTAGTGCGCATCAAGCTCACTCATCCCCATTCTATCCCTGAAAATTTCAGCGACTTTTAAAACAATTAGACACAGTTGGAGGGAACGACATATTAAAACTTATGTTAAAAGTTGCATGAATTTATGAGTTATAGAATGCAATAAAGAAAACTGTTTGTAATAAAACAATATTTCTAAACTTTCATATAATTAAAAATAAATGTTGTAAACCTAGAGATACTAGGTAGTACATATACAGGGTCCGCCAAAAGGCTCAAACCCCTCATGTCTCGGAAATCCGTCGGAATTTTGAAAAAGGGCGAAACACATCTTCAAAGAATTCATAGGATGGACCTCTTGGTAAAAAGATTTTGAGCTAGAAGAGCTGATAGGTAAGGAAAATTTCGAATCTCATATAGGAAGGTATGTTTTTGATATATCCCTAGAAATGTTTTTTCAAGAAAATGAAATAGAATTTAACGATTATGTTTTACGATGATTATTAAAGGAAATACATGAATATAAATTCCACGTTTGAAAATCGAAAATCTCATGTATCTTCTTTAAAAATTATCGCAAGACAAAACTATTATATGGAAGTTCTTGTCTTCACGAGATGTTTTCAGGGTTGTATCACAAGACATACGTACTTACTTGAAATTTTGTCCTCAACAGCGGTCCCTCTACAACCCTGGACCCAAACATTTCACTAAAAGATGTTCCCGTCGTATTCATTGATGACGTGTTTCGCCGTTTTTCTAATTCTGACACATTTCAGAGACAGGAGGGAGGGGGTGACACCTTTTTCAAGTTTTTATTTGTGGAATTTATACTCATGTAACTTCTTTAATTATCATCGCAGGTAAAAAATATATATTAAATTAATTGTCTTGAAGAGAACTTTCTAGGACGTATCACAAGACATACCTTCCTATTTGAAATTTTAAAGTTGTCCTCTCTAGTGGCTCCTCTAGCCTTTCCAGACCGAAAATGTTTCACCAAATGAAGTCCCCCTCGAATTCATTGAACATGTGTTTCGCCATTTTTCACAAATCTGATGCATTTCCAAGATAGGATGGGCTGTGGGACTTTTTGCGGATAATATGCATTATCCGCAAAAAGTCCCACACCTTTGCCACATATTTTGGCATTAGTTTTCATTGTAGAAATCAACGTGTACTTTAGCGCATATTAAAATTAATTGAAAAGAAAAATTATTCATTTTAAACTGGGCTAAAATCTACGTGTTTTAAGTCATGAAATATTATACAGCAGTAAACGAAAAACGGAAGCAATTTTAATTTGGTATTTAGATTCTCTTGATAATAAAATGATCACCGATTTGCATTCTTTCCTTTCCTTTCCTTTTTTTCTTTACAGTTTATTTATTTTTTCTAACTTCCCAAAATATTTATGAAAATATTCTTGCAGAAGTAATTTAGTCACATTCATTTAACATCGAAAACCATTTGAAATTATGAGCAAAATTAAAAGAAATTAGTATTATTTATTTACCACAAGACTTTATTGTGTATAATATTATACAAATTCACGCAGTGAAAATTATTTATTAAATTATAATTTATTAAAATTATTTTCCATGATGAATGCAGACGATTTTTACCTCATAGACACTAAATGCCGAAAGTAAGTCAATTTTGTGACAAATTCAGAAGAAATTCGATTTTTTTTCTTTTCTTTTTTTCTGGTAAAAATGAACAAAATCGATAACTTTGTTTTAAGCTATCACAGATCTTTGATTCACCCCCCTCCCCATTGGTTCACATCTCCCAACACCCTTACCTCGGGGGAGAAATGCTCCTACATATGTAATTTTTTCCCTAGTTTACTACTATCATTATCAAAAATTTATATTAATATTACAATCACGCGTTAAAAATAAGTCTCATTATGCACATTTACACTACATTTTGTCTTATATACTGCCATGCTAAAAATTTAGAAAACGGTATCACATCGCCACCTGTTGAGCGATTGATCACCAAATGCGATTAGTACCAGTTTAGGTAATGGCCCAACTAAATAGCAAATCTGGTTAAATTTCGTTTATAGGTTCATGAGATACAGTTTCCACAGCTTTTATAATACACACACAGGCAGTAATTTTATAAAAACTGTCAAATAGTCTTCAGGACATATCAAAACATGTAAATCAATGGAAAACTGGAGTTCGAAAATTTCAGTAATTAGGATCATTCTTCTTACATATGTAGAAGAATGTAAAAACATGAATGATTTTTCTCAAGTACGTTAAAAAATAAAAATCTTTTTAAAGATTCCGGGATGAATTCTTGCAGTTGGGAATTAAAATTAGTTTGGAATAATATATTCCGCTACACTTGGAAGGGTTAAATAATATATATACACTGTTAAAACTGAAGGTGACAAATCGGTGACGTTTGGGACCCCGGGGTGAAAAAACGGTATCATTTGGAACCTTAGGGTGCCATAGACGCTTGGAAATGTGATCCGGGTGCCAAATGAGCTAACAGCCAATTTTGTGGACCTGCGCTGGCTCTCAGAGTCGAAATATGGCACCCTATGGGTGACTAGCATTTCGCGCATGCGCACTGTGACGTGTATTTCCATTTCCAACACCGACTCGGAGCGGATGGACAGGACATAAACATAGCGCCACTTTTTAAGTGTTCTTCTTGCAAAGCCTGAAATTAAGGTAAGTTCACTAAAAGTTATTCTTTATTTTACTTTTATGTCGTTATATCCATTGTAATTTTAATCTTATGATGTTTCTCTCGTACAAAAAAATTTAGGTATGAATATTTATGGATGTATTCCCCAAATCTAGATTTTTTAGTTCCGATTCTCAAATTATGCTTTGTATTGCTTAAAAAATAACTTACTATTTTAAAAGTATTAATATCAATAATGTATTTAATAACTTAAATATAATAACTTAATTCGTTTCAAACATTTATAAAAAGAAATTACGTTTCAATTTTTATTATAATATGTTTTTGTTTGTACTTTTTTTTTTATTAATATACGATTTAGTCTTAGACAGAGATGGCAAGTTTTTAGCAAGACAGTTTTAGGCAAAACCGCCTTTAACCTTGGTTTAAAATGTCTTGACGCTTTTAAACCATAGTTTACACTGTTACTTCAAAAATCTTATATCTTTTTAATTTTTTGTAAATATATGAACATTATTATTGACATTTTAAACATTATATTTGACAATGATTAATTAACAACCACAAAGCAGTTATGTTATTAAACTGTTTGTATGAAGTTTTTTAAATATATATATATTAATTTGTTTATAAGATAGACTTTTACACTATATTTATAAATTTTTTCATAGCTAATTGATTATTAGTAAGTGTGTACGATGTGCAAAAAGAGTGTACACTGTTAAAACTACAGGTGACACACGGCACCTTTTAGGGGTGAAAAGCTTGTCTCACTGGTGACACCCCTAAGGGAGCCAAAATGGCACCCTTAACTAAGGTGAAAGGACGGCACCCTTAATCTAAGGTGCCCCAAGAGGGCACCTTAGAGGGCACCCTTGGGGCACCTTAGATTAAGGGTGCCGTCCTTTCACCTTAGTTAATGGTGCCATTTTGGCTCCCTTAGGGGTGTCACCAGTGAGACAAGCTTTTCACCCCTAAAAGGTGCCATGTGTCACCTGTAGTTTTAACAGTGTATATATATATATATATATATATATATTTGATAAAAACATAAATAGATTTTATCATTAGAAATGCTATTCGAGACAAGAAATGATAGCTTTGTAGTTAAATTATACACAAGCCTAATGTATTTTCCTTTCAGGACTGAATGAGAATAAAAGGAATCCTTCGAAATGGTAAAGAATCAATTTGAGTTCCCACCATGTTATTGAAATATTTTATTCTTATTACTTATTCTTATGTTATGCTCGAATAAAAGGAAGACCTTCCAATTATATTTAATAAAAGTCTCATACCATAGAGCTCTTTTATAAAGTTCTAGGGTCAATTGTAATATAATATAGTAAAATACATTATGTTTGTGTTATTTTTAAATTAAGGAATATAGTAAATGATAATTCAACAAGTATTTTTTATATCTTTAGTATCAAGAAAATTTGTTTTTGTCGAAATTTTTCAATTCTGTTTCTTTTTTTACTAATTGTATATAAAAATATTATTTTGATTAAAAGAATATAAGCAAGAAAAAATATATTTATATTGTATTAAAATCAATGTAAGTCAATTTTATAAAAGTTTTTGACTATCTACATAAAAAATAAAAAAAAAATAAATAAATAAAAATAGAAAGGCAACAGTACAAGTGATACCGGAAAAATTAACAAGAAAATTAATATAATTAAAAATATTGAAAAACAAAAATTTATTATTAGTGATAATTTATTGGACGAATATTCTATTAACATAGCAATAAATCTATTACTAATACACCCCAAAAAAAAAAAAAAAAAAAAAGAAAGAAAACAGCGTTATATACAAAGCTGAGCATAAATATTGGTTACAAATAAACAGTAATATGTGCTTTCCGCACTTATATATATATATATATACTAGCAGGCTTTGCCCGCTTCGCTGGACGTTAAACTTAAATGATTTGTCAAAATGCCATATCTTTATTAATAACCTAAGTTCTCGCTCTGATTGGTAGAGGTTTTCTCGCTACCAATGTTTGGAGTCTGGGTCCCCACTGTCTTCGGCACAACTTACCCACTTCTTACTTCCCCACCCTCAGCGGGTGAGTTCGAAGTTTTGCAAAATCCCACTAATGTACATAATGCGTACACTTAATCAATATCCACACACCAAAATTCTCCATTCTAAGATAATTCAAAGCGAATTCAAACGGAAAAACATGTTTTTACACATTTTTATTGCCATCCAACTCCGAGAAGGGGGGGGGGGATTTCGAATTTCGTGAAATGCAGTTACAATAAGTGCTGGATGCATACAAATAATTTACGCACCAAATTTCGTGACCACAGAAGTCTTTAATAGACAGTATTATAGAAAAAAAAAATTATAAATAAAAATTATACAGACACGACATTATTTCATTATTTAAAACATGAAAATCTGACATTGAAAGATTTCAATTTAGTGCCAGAGGCCTACAGCTAAACTTGTTAATATCGACAAATTCTTCTTTAGTTAATTCGTGACGATCTAAATTCCATGATAAAGTTTTCATTAAATCAAACCAATGTGTTTCAGCTGCAGATATTGTAACAAATAACGTTGGAAGTCCAAACTGTATTATACCGCAAAACAACGTTTTTTCTCTTTTTCCCAATGAGGGGGAGGTGTGCCTTGGTGGGACTCATGTCAAAGGTGTGCCTTGGTGGGGGAACTCATGTCAAAGTTGCACCTTGGGGGCGACTCATGTCAAAGGTGTGCCTTTGGGGGGGACTCATGTCAAAGTTGTACCTTGAGGGGGACTCATGTCAAAGTTGGGCCTTAGGGGGACTCATGTCAAAGTTGGGCCTGGGGGGGGACTCATGTCAAAGTTGTGCCTTGGGGGGACTTCATTCAATAAATCCCCATTCAATAAACCGACTGAAATAGGCCTCTAGCACTAATTAAGAGTGACCTATAAAAATTCGATAACTGTACCGACTGAAATAGGCCTCTAGCACTAATAAATACAAAAAGCACAGCTTAAGTATCGGAACCCTTTGGTGACTTTAAATATTTTAAGCCATTTTTGCGATGAACTGAATTGGCTATCTCAATTGTGCAAATAAAGATCTTGGCGAGAAACGTCCGAGCTACTTCGGTACCGAATTTCAAATTTTGCCAAAGGGATCCAATACTAAAGCTGTTCCATATCGAATCTGGGTTGAAAACGGAAAAAGGGTAAAATAAATTAGAAATATCAGACCTATATTTATAAATTTGATACCGAATGAAAGCGGCGATTTTGCTGAATACAGGGGTTCAAACAGTTTTTCGATGCGACAATTAGATTTTTATAAAATAACTAAAGTATGAAATTTAAGTGGCAACGGAAAAACGGATAAAGGGAAAAATAAATTAGAAATATCGGACCAATCGTTACAAATTCAGTACCAAATGAAAGAGGTGATTTTTCTGAATCCTGGGGTGTAAACAGTTTTTCGATACGACAATTAGATTTTTTAAAATTAACTAAAGTATGAAACTCAGATGGCAACACTTCATTTCAATCTTTTCATAATTTGTAGTGCGATTCACGCGAATGAAAAAAGTCTTTATCTTAAAAATTTATTTTTGCATTTTACTTTTCCATTCAAAGCGTTTTAGTGAAAAAATATTTATGGCGCATGCGCAGGCGTTTTTTACCCACAATTTAAACACTAATCAGAATTTTGAAAATTTCTATAGATATAATTTCAAGTTGGGTGAAGGCCTAAGTATCTGCCTAGCGCCGTTGAATTCCGTCCAGCCGTTCTCGAGTGATGCCCGGACAAACGTGTTTTAGTCTTTTACCCCCCAGGGGGGAACGGGGGAGAATTTCTGAAAAGTTGATAGATATAATTTCAAGTTGGGTGAAGACCTAAATCCCTGCCAAGCGCCGTTGAATTCCGTTCAGCCGTTCTCGAGTGATGCCCGGACAAACGTGTTTTAGTCTTTTACCCCCCCAGGGGGTGAACGGGGGGGAATTTCTGAAAAGTTGATAGCTATAATTTTAAGTTGGGTGAAGACCTAAATTCCTGCCAAGCGTCGTTGAATTCCGTCCAGCCGTTCTCGAGTGATGCCCGGACAAAAAAAGCGACATTCGGACACGATGACATACACACAGACACACACACACACACACACACACAGGCAAAATTTTCTGAAGTCATTTTCGGCTTTCATGGGGTGTGAAACGTGAAGATATCGCAAAATTTTTCGATTCCGACAAATTTACAGACAAAACTCTGATTTTATTAATATAGATACACGGTATAAAACTATGTATGTATGTATATATATTTATACATATAAATTTAATTCCAGGTGCTTTGCTCTAAAAAATATCTGTTCACGCGGGGAAGTATTTAGAAACAATATTCTAAATTAGCCCTTCCCCACCCTCCTTTATTTTTATCGAAACGTTCTTGGTCGCGACCAACATACATACTCCGAAGCACACCGTTGTCCTCTAATGCACTACTGACTGACAACACTAATATTAGTTAGATTTGAGATTTCTATAGATATTTCTCAAAAATTTAATAACTACATTTAAAATTGAGATGGGGCTTCTAGATTTTTGTACCTGTAAACAAAATTTTTTTTTTTGCTTGTATTGATTTTCCTTAACAAGTATGATTTAAGCAGACGCTATTAATTTCTTCTCAGTTTTCTTTGTTAAAAAAAAAGTATAAATATTTGAGCGTGTATAAAAATTCACTGTAATATCTGTTATAATGAAGGAAAAGGATTATTTTGTTCCTAACAATATTTAAAAGTTCATTTTAGCCGTTATGTGGGGGTTTTATATGGCTGTACTATTAAAAATAAATTCTACGCTTCGCCAGAAAAATAGTTCCAGTATAGCTGCAGCTAACAATTTAAGCAGTATTCTACCTCTAAGTGTCTATTAGTAGTCATATGTATAGTAAACACCACTAAAATAGTGAAAGAAAATTCCAAAATATCGATTGCAGTTACATTTGCCAAATTTGATGCTTTTTCGGGGTGAAACATCAAATTATTATTTTTAACAGTGTACAGTTTGACTGCACAGTATTGGTATGTTATGAACGCAGCTTGCTAACAGTGAATTAATAATAATCAGTCCGAATATTGAAGTGGATAATGCGTTTTATTTTATTAAATCATCGATATATTTTTTTACGAATACTAATTTTATAAAATGCAAATGAAACAGCTAGTTCTAAATTTTGAATAGTATGATTGTTCGAAGTCTGAACAAGTTGTGGGGATGACAAATGACAAATTAATATTCTGTAAGCAAACTATATTAAAAGGAAAAAAAAAAAAAAAGATACAATGGAACGGTGGAAAAAATAATAGTATACACTGTAAACAATAATGGTGGCTTTTACAGCAGAATTTGATGAATTGGTTAACTTGCGTAAGTCTTATTATTATTATTATTATTATTATTATTATTATTATTATAATGTTAAGTTTATAGAAATTAACAGAATAAAAACGATTTGTAAAAATAAAATAGACCCTAATATAGCTCTTGAAAACCTTAAAAACAGTTTAACCGTTAACCGTTACACTACATTCTTACTATGTAAACATTTCAATCTACTTCTCTCGGGCGACATTTAAGAACTGGTAAGTAGCCCTAGATGACGAAGAGATCTTTTCGTTTTCGTTTTTTTTTTTTTTTTTTTTTTTTTTTTTTTTTAAGGTAAATTTATTAAGAAATTAACATATTGCAATCACTTCGTTTCTCTGTCTATCTATCTATTTATATATGTATAAGAAAAATATTGCCATCACGATAACTCCCGAAGTAGTACTCGACATCGAACAAATTCGGATTGCAAACTTATACTATAAATATCTTAAATATGTTCGTTAACCAAGTTGCTCCGTCTTTTTGCTTTCAAGTGGAGGCCACTTGAACATATCATCCACATTGTAAAAAGCGTATTTAAAGCAGGATTTGCTTGAATTTTGATGTAAATATAAACCACATAAGGGTCTCAATCAAGTGTGTTAATGAACTTCATCTACCATTTTTAACAAAGGGGCGGATATATTAAGTTAAGCGAGGTCTTTTGAAATCAAGTTGACACATGAAAATTTAAAATCACGATAAGTTCCGAAATAATACTCCGAATCGAACGAAATCTGGGCAGTAAAATTATCTTATAAATGTCTTGGAAGAATATGTTAACCATGTTTATCCGCTATTTTGTTTTCAATTGGAGGCCACCTAAAAATTTCAAATTCACATTGTAAAAAGCGTATTCCGGATTTGTTTGATTTTTGACGTATACGTACACCATATAAGGGTCACAACCAAGTTTATTAAGGAACTTTATCTGAAATTTTTTACAAAGTGACAAATATCACATATCACACACACACACATATATATATATATATATATATATATTGCAATAAATAAAAACATAGAAAATTGTTTGAAATTTATATGCGCTTTCAAATTTGCTACTCGCATCTTTAATTTTTGAAAAACACAAATCTTCAAAACGTCCAGAAAAATAGTAATAATAATAATAATAATTTGATAGGTGTACAACATTGCTTAATAGAGGTGTATTCAACATAACAAACTTTAAGCTAAGTAAAAAAAAAAATTAAACAGCTTTTTTTAAAGTAATTGTTGCGAAATTATATATAATTTTTTCAATACGCAAGACAGATCTAGGATAGATCTGTTAAAATAACGCAGCGCAAGCTATGGAACAGAGCTTGATTTAAAAGCACAATTTGTGAAATAATTCTTTCAACACCTTATCTTATAATGGGGATGTCTGCCGGCATAAACATTGGGAACTAGTTATAAACTGAATCAATGACTTCTTCCAACTACGGGTGATATAAGCCATTTAGTTTCATGTCATGTACAATATCGGAAAAAGATATTTTCCAGACTAAAGGAAGGAAAGCAGGTATAAATAGTAGCACACTATTTTAAAAGAGAGAACTTTTTCCTTTAACACATTTTAGAAAAAAAAAAGCGCCTTTAATTAACTTTTTAGTTAATTTTTAACGCTGAGAAAGATAAAGTTCAATTTTAAAAGTTCAAACTTTTTAAAGATTTTTTTTTTTTTGTACCCTACTTTTAATCAATGGAACTATTAAATTTGTAGACTTTAGCATATTCAAGAATATATATTAAAAATACATTTTTTGTCAGCTATTTTATTGTTTTAAGTAATTATGTAAAAATTATATATGATTAACCATGTTTAAAAAATTACTGTTCGTAAATTTGTACATGAGATAATAATTTAGAAATATTTACAAACTGACGGGTTTTGTTGCTAATTCCTCTTAGTTTTTTTTTTTTTTTTTTTCTTTATTCAGTTTTGCTTTTGCCTCCAAGTTTGTATTTTTGCTTTAGAAGGAAAATAGTCACGTCCTTTCGAAATAGGTAGTGCTTACATTTATTTTTAAAGTGTGTAAAGAAGTTTTTAAATAATTATTATAATATCGTTACTAAAAAATTAATTCTTCGCAAATTATTATAGAATAGTACAGTTTGCAACAATAATTGTAATCGTTTATTTAAAGTTTTACATTTCTAGATTTCATTGCATAATTCAATTTAATTCTACTTAAATTATTTAAATATGGTTTCTACGACGTGTTTTTATTTTCCTGGCATCTTTTTATTATCTTGGTATACATATATAACAATTTTCTCAATTTCAATCTTAAATAAAATATAAAAGAATATAGTGCAGAAATTGTTATAAAAACACACTAGTAATAAAAGAGCTCATAGAAAAAATAATTCGTATTTTGCACTTGAATATTCATTGTAATACTGGCGAATTGGTTATTTTAGTGAATTAAAAACTAATAAATTTCCTAAGTGAGAATGTATGAAGGAAACGAATAACTAAAAACAAACTAGACATTTTATTTTACTATTATTATCTTTTCTATTATTATTTATTTTAACCAAACACTAAGATTATATATATATATATATATATATATATATATATATATATCATAGAAATGTTTCATGAGCCTTTAGAAATTATAAAATCAAATAAAAAATTATGAATGAGAATTGTTGCTAAATTAATAAAATAATAATGTAAAATAACCCTTTCAAAAAATACTTGAAATGATACTTTCATTAAATCGTAGTCGATTGTTGTGATTTGTTTTCGAAAGTATTTAAAATATTTGTGTACACTGAGTGCAGCGCTGGTTACTACTGAAAGGTATTTTTCCTCGAGATAACGAAAATGCAAATCGAATTATCATTTAAAACTCCTAGCTGTAAGAGTTTATCTAAATCGTTCAAGCAGTTTCCTAGAAAACCAGGTTTTTGCAATATTTTGTTCGAGATAAAAAAAAAAAAAAAGGTTAACAGTTTCTGCTAGTTTTCCTGAATAAAATGATAAATAAAATCGGTTTTACATCTCAAAAAAACATCTGAGCATTTTATTATTATTATTATTATTATTATTATTATTATTATTATTATTATTATTTATCAAAACCATTCCAATGATTTTCAAGAAAACAAAGTTTCTGGCGTATTTTTTCCGGATGGAGTACAAGTTGTCAGTGAACACTAATTATCCTGAAGTTGGTGGTATTTCTGATCGAAGTTTTATCAAAAAAATATTCTAAATCTAAATGTTTATCAAAATCATTCATGTAATTTCGAAGAAAACAAAATTATATATATATATTAAAGTGTAGACCCAGTTACCGTTTAATGCTAATTCTGTTGAAGGAAAGAACAATTCAAGTTGAATTGTAAATTAAAAATTTCCCCCAAGTGAAATTTTTATTAAATTCATTCAAGTAGCTGCTATGAAAACCTAGTCTCAATCATAGTTTCCACAGACATAGCTTAGGTCCTATCTGACGACTGACTACTTTATACGACTGTATACTACTTTTATGACGACTGTATACTACTTTTAATAATAATAATAATAATAAACTTTAACTTTTAAAGGAAATTTTCGGCTTTAATTTTTTTATGAAAATCTTAGATCCATTTTCAAGAAATCAAAATTTCTGCTATAGTTTTCAAAGGCTGGTATAGGGCAAAAGTTAGTGTAACTTGACAGTGAAAACAAACTTTCCGGAAGATAAGTCAGTTAGATTTGTCATCTGAAAAATCCTTCAACACTAAGTTTTATTAAAATCGTTATGTCAATTCAAAGTAAGTCCAGTTTCTGACATATTTTTTAACCGTCTGATGAAGGGTTAACAGCGAAGGTTAAATTTCAGGAAGTTTAAGATAAATCCAACCAACCTTTTACCCATTAAATCACTTAATCCCAAATTTAGATAGAAAAATATGTCCGTTTTGTAATAAACTGAATTTTTGTCATCTTTGGCAAGTCGTATTGAGAAATAATTATACCACCTTCATCTAAAATGATTAAGTAGTCATTTTTAGTATAACTAAACTAGAAACATAGATTTCCATGCTATACGTATAAGCTAAGCCAATAAACTGAATACACGAAAGGATCCAGAGTTTATAGTGTACACATTTTTAGATCATGAAATAATATTATAAATAATGTGAATATTTTTATTGTGAAAAATTCCGGCTTGATTTCATAGAATTGAGTGATATACTCGAATTATTGTTGCTAAAACTGGCCTCTTGTGTTCACATTTAATTGCAGAGATTTTTGAATAAGTTTAACCTCGATAATATAAGCAGAATTTCAGAAATCTAATAGGCGTTTCTAAAATATGTTTTCAAAAGGGAGTAAAATTTATAAGGATGACATGGAACAATTTTACTAGAGCCACAATTTAGTGTCTCGATGTCAGTCACAGAATATTTTTTCAGTGCGAATCGATTTTCCCCAAAAAACCTCTAACCCAACAGTTTTATACAAATCATTATATATATTCCTACTAAGACTAATTTTTAGCATATTTTGTAAACAACAGATGGAGGGTTTACAGAAAACACCACAATTTCCGAAGATAAGGGTAAAACCAATCAATTTTTCCCCTCCAAAATCCCTTAACCACAAACTTTCATCAAAATTGTTATATATATTTCGGTGGAAACTCAATATCTACAATACTTTGCAAACGTCGGATAAAGGGTTTAAAACGAATGCGAATTTTCTACCAGCCAGGCAAAGAGTTAATAGCGAAATGCAAAGTTTTCTGGAGATGAGGATAAGACAAATAAATTTTCCATATAAAAAATTCCTTAACTCCAAAATCTCATCAAAGTTTTCATATTCATTTCCGAGAAAACAAAATGTGTGACATATTTTGCAAGCGCCAGATAAACAATTAACATCAAATGCGATTTTACCTGAAGACGATGATTAAGTGTCTAATCGATTTTTCCCACTAAAACACATTTATCCCAAACTTGCAAAGAAAACTTTAGAAGAACGTTAGAATTCTTTCCAAGATATCCAAGATAAATTTATGTATATAATGCGTCTTCTAATTTGTTCGTTTAATAAAAGTGACCTCCCAAATCAATCACTAAGAGAATGCTATAATGCACACGTCCTAAAGACACATAAAAAAGGATATACATTAAAAAAGAAAAAAAAAAGAATCGGAAGGATCATTTTATCACCTATTTACGAGATTTAAAACTCACCTACTTAATAAGGACGTCTACCAATTTTCCTGAGTAACAAAAAATGTATATCCGAAGGGACATCTGAAAATTAGTTTCTATAGGAAATTTGAAGAAATTCGTTAGAGCCGTTTTAGAGATAGCGTGTTTCGATTTTCACCAAAATTTGGTAAATTTATTTGTTTACTAGAAACCAAACGGATATTTAAAAGAGAGTTAGTATAACGAATTTTATACAAATTTGTATACAAATTTGTAGAGCCGTAAAAAAAAAAAAAAAAAAAAAAAGTAATTGTGTGTTTTAAAATTAACCAATTTATACAGGACGGTTATCAATTTTCCTGATGTATACAGCATTTATAGCAATTTGAAGAAAATAATCATAATATTTCTTCAGATTCAGACTTACGGCCCGCCCCACTTCTAGATTTCCAATATTCACAAAAAGTTGGAAAAATAATCTCTATATTAGATTATTTTATTTTAGTTATTATCTCTATTTTAATTCTAAAGTTTTGTCATTCTAACGTTATTCGTTTTTACAAATTAATAATTAAAAAATTCCCCCCAACACACATACACATACTGGCCAAGTACTAAAATCCAAAATGCAAATCAAGTGAAAATTCGATATCGAAATATTTGACCGAAAACAATACCACATTTCCTATAGTACAACTACCATTTTATACAGTAGTTGAGTAATGGAAATATATATATATATAAATATATATTGATATTTGATTATCTTTATTGTGGAAATTATATATATTATTACATACATTTTAAAAATTTTTATTGATATGTTTCGCATATTAAATTCGTGTGATAAAATACATTATATTTAACATGTAGTTTATTTTATCCCTTTAAAGAAAACTATTGATCAATAATCAATAGATTTACACAACTATTTCCTTTATGACATTTAAATATTTCCTTTAGAATAGCAGAATTTTAAAACTTTTGATAAAACTTTTATAATCTTATTTGTAAATCTTTTATCAATTACCTTTCTTACGGTTGTCACATTTTGAATAATATTTGCTAACAGAATAATCATTTGAATCCTTATTATTAATTTAATCGATTTTTATGCATTTCATCCGCTTTATTTCACTGATAAATCGGTTTATTGTAAAGGAATTAAATGAAATGTTATCTTATTGTATTATTAAATTCAGAAATGATAGCAAGAGGTGTGATAGTGATATAAATGTGCATTATCTGCTTTCATGTATGATTGATATCGTCGTGAATCAGATGAATAAAACTGAATCTGGGGGATACAAAATATATCATAGATATTTTATTTTGTGTTCTTCTTTCAATTTTCTGATATAACAGGATTAAAATCTCAATTGCAAATTATTACGTAATTCTGAATTTAAACATTATTTTTTAAATCCATCACAGATGCAAAGAATGCCTTATTTTATGTACACCAATAAATTTCATTGTATATTAAAAAACCTAATTCGGATATACAATAAATTAGAGAGGGATTTTTTATTTCCTATGCACATGTAAATATATATTTAAATAATACGCATTATACAATTATGAGTGTAAATTAAAGGAAAAAAAAAAAACCTTTTTTTTTTTGTGTATGCATTTTATTATAATTAAACTTCAGATATAAAGGGCCGAGTGCATAAAAAATGACTGAGAGAATTACCGCCAAAATTATAATTGCGTGTTTCAGTAGACTTCCTAATATAACTTCAAAAATAAATAAAGAAATAAATAAATAGATAAAAATGAAACAATGCCCTCTAAGTGGCGTTTTATATGAAACATTTATAAACAAAACAAAGAAAATAATTTGTAAGAAACGCATTAAAAATGAAACTTATTCACTTGCCTTTTAATCAAAAAACATGAATTTTGACTAGGTAACTTTATAACATTACGATTATGTTGACAGAAAAAAAGTTTCGGTTGACGACGATGCAATAGAATATGCTAAATATGGCTCTCGTAAAGTATCTGTAAAATTTCAAGGCGATGCACAGAAGGTTCATCTGTAGATGCCAGTTTGTCTGCCGTGGTGTTTCGTACATAAATGGTAACAGAATTCTAAAAGTCCACTAATATGCAACACTTCAACGACAAGCCAAATTCATTAACTGGCAACCATGACCAGAAATCAAATGGCATGAGATCTGGTGAGTGACGTGTCAATGATTTATTAAAAGAAAGAATAGTAGTATCACCTTGAAGTGTTTAGTCAGAAATTCTACTATTCATCGACCTGCAGGAAACAAGTATTGCATTAAAATGCCTTTTCTGCAACTGAGAAACAACAAATATCTGCTGTATTTCCGGGTACCAAGGGCTCGTATCAGAGCTTGTGACAGGATTACGGGCAGTTATTACCTCAAAAAAAAAAAAAAAAAAAAAAGCAATGATGAATTTTGTAGTGAAAACTTACTACATAGTGAAATTTGGAGAAGGTAGAGGAATTTCATGGTTTTGCTTAGTCAAAATACGACAATCGCCTGTGTGACTTTTTTCGGCATTTAGGGTTCTTTTCTGAGGTTAAGAACGTTTGCAATCACCATAGAAAATTATTATACTCATTATAGAAAATTATTATTGATAAATAAAAATTTTAATAAATAATCTATTCTGCGTGAATATGTATAGGAAAATATGGAAGAAAGTTTTACTGTGCCCATAATATCCTAGTTTAATTCTGAGAGCGCATTTATTGATTCGTGTAGATAGCAATTTTGGTGGCATTCCAACCACCGGCTTTGGCTTTTGTCCGACATTTATAGCGAAATTTTATTTATAACGACACTGCATTATCCGTTCATATTATGGAAATTTTTTTATATTACATTAAACTTTAATGAATTTACATTTGTAATATTTATTAGAAAGTTATTTTGTAATATACGTATCAATTGAACAAACTTTCAATAATTACGAATTACGTTACTCAATTCAATCTATCAGATAGCCAGACAGGTTTTGCCCTTTTTTTTTATAAGATGATAGTCCAGTCAAAATAGGAAAAATAGAAGAAAAAAATCGTGTAGTTTTGAAATTTTGCATACTCATAGCCGAGGGGGTCCTGAACAACATACTAAAAGTCCCCGCCCGTGGGGGGTGAGCGGGGGGCAGGGGGGCATTTAAGGGGGGCAATTTTCAGTTTTTATTAAATATCTTAAAAACTATCGAATTTAGAGAAAAAATGTCAATTACAAAATTAATCTACGTAAAATTTCCTACAAAAATGTATATTACATTTTGTTTGTACGATCATTAGTTTAGAAGATATAGGGAGACGAAATAACACATTTTCTTGAAAAATTCTTTTTTGCAATAGTAAAATTAACTAAAGTGTGCAATTAAAAGGGTTCTTCTCAAATATTTTCTAATGTAAAAAACAAATATATACATAGGGAATATGCAAGGATAATACAGCATGTTTTGTAAGTTTTAAGTAATTTTAAGGCTAGTAGGCGCAAGTGGCGGTTTGAGTAAAAATCTGGATAAGTCCAGTCAAAATAGGAAAAATAGAAAAAAAAATCGTGTAGTTTGAAGTTTTACACACTCATAGCCGAGAGGGTCCTGAACAACATACTAAAAGTCCCCGCCCGTGGGGGGTGAGCGGGGGGCATTTAAGGGGGGCAATTTTCAGTTTTTATTACATATCTTAAAAACTATCGCATTTAGAGAAAAAATGTCAATAACAAAATTAATTTACGCAAAATTTCCTACAAAAATGTCTATTACATTTTGTTTGTACGATTATTAGTTTAGAAGATATAGGGAGATGAAATAACACATTTTCTTGAAAAATTCTTTTTTGCAATAGTAAAATCAACTAAATTGTGCAATTAAAAGGGTTCTTGTCAAATATTTTCTAATGTAAAAAATATAAATATACATAGGGAATATGCAAGGATAATACAGCATGTTTTGTAAGTTTTAAATAATTTTAAGGCTAGAAAGCGCAAGTGGCGGTTTGAGTAAAAATCTAGATAACGAAGACCCAAAACCGATCAACATTAAAAAAAAGAAGTCGTGTAGCTTAGAAATTGAGCACAGTTATAAAGTTAAGTGCCCTGAATAACATACTGAAAGTCCCTAACCATGGGGGGGCATTTAAAGGGGGCACATTTCAGTTTTTATTAAGCATCTTGAAAAGTATCGCATTTAGAGAAAAAAAAATCTCAATTACAAAATTAATCTACGTGAAATTTCCTAAAAAATTGTATATTCTATTTTGTTTGTATGATCAATAGCTTAGAAGATATAGGGGAACAAAATAACACATTTTCTTGAAAAATTCTTTTTTTTTTTTTTTTTTTGCAATAGTAAAATCAACTAAATTGTGGAATTAAAAGGGTTCTGATAAAATATTTTCTAATGTACAAAATAAATATATGCATAGGGAATATGTAAGGATAATACAGCACGTTTTGTACGTTTTAAATAATTTTAAGGTTAGTTGGCGCAAGTGGTGTTTAGGTAAAAATCCAGATAACGAAGACCCAAAACCGATCAACATTAAAAAAAATCTTATAGCTTTGAGATTTTTTTTCTCTAAATGCGATAGTTTTCAAGATACTTAATAAAAACTGAAATGTACCCCCTTTAAATGCCTCCCCCCCATGGTTAGGGACTTTTAGTATGTTATTCAGGGCACTTAACTTTATAAATGTGCTCAATTTCTAAGCTACACGATTTTTTTTTTTTTTTTTTTTTTTTTTGTAGATCGGTTTTGGGTCTTCGTTATCTAGATTTTTACTCAAACCGCCACTTGCGCCTGCTAGCCTTAAAATTATTTAAAACTTACAAAACATGCTGTATTATCCTTGCATATTCCCTATGTATATATTTGTTTTTTACATTAGAAAATATTTACAAGAACCCTTTTAATTGCACACTTTAGTTGATTTTACTATTGCAAAAAAGAATTTTTCAAGAAAATGTGTTATTTCATCTCCCTATATCTTCTAAACTAATGATCGTACAAACAAAATGTAATATACATTTTTGTAGGAAATTTTGCGTAGATTAATTTTGTAATTGACCCCTTTTCTCTAAATGCGATACTTTTTAAGATATTTAATAAAAACTGAAAATTGCCCCCCTTAAATGCCCCCCTGCCCCCTGCTCACCCCCCACGGGCGGGGACTTTTAGTATGTTGTTCAGGACCCTCTCGGCTATGAGTATGTAAAATTTCAAAACTACACGATTTTTTTCCTCTATTCGTCAAATTTTGGCCTTCGTTGCCTGGACTATGAATTAAAAAAGCTACTATGCGCGAGTAATTATGTTTTTTAAAGCAGCCACCAAATTTTGGAGATAGGTGACCCATGACTTGTTTTTTGTATATACATTAACCGCCGCTTAATAAAATCACTGGTTTATAAAATCAGCCGCTTAATCTGATCAAATCGCCAGGACCGGAATCAAATCAATACAAACTACGCTTAAAATCGCTGCTTAATAAAACCAGCATCGCCGGTTAATAAACTCAAAAATATCTTCTCAGCAGCCAAAAAACATCATTTATGCACACTGAATTTTTTTTTAATTTACATTGTGAATTTTTTATTTATTTATTTATTTTTTAATAGAAAAAGAAATTAAATCACAACAAACCCTCCATTACCACTCATTGTTCAAGATTTTATACTTGCAGCACAGTTACAAATTAAACACGCCCCGCAACCTATCTCCGCAACAATTTCAAGGAACGTATTTTTCAAAGCGTAGTAAGTAATAAAATAGAAATTTGATTTGAAATGATTTTTTTTTTCTAATTATTAGAATGCAATTTCTAGTTCTTGTTTTGAAACTGTACTATAATTCATGAGGTTTAAACGGAAATATTTTAAATTTTTAAGAACAGCGTGAACTTTTGGTAAAGTAATGATGATTTTCCTCTAACGAAAATTCACGGGAACTTACAATGCGTTTAATTTACTTATATCGAAGAAACAATTAGTTAATTATCTGCCAAAAATTAATTAATATTGTTTACTAATTACATTATTCGTTACCATTTGAAGTTTCTTTCGATATTCAGGGAAGTAATACCTTTTCCTTAAGGGCAGGAACGTTCGCCGGATATAAAAATCATCCGCTTAATAAAATCACTTTCGATCAGAACGAATGTGATTTTAATAAGCGGCGGGAACTGTATATGTATACAAGAAACATAAATACTTATGTCGGTTTAGATTTTTGATACGAAAAAAAGTTTACTAATGGACGTAAGTAATATTTTTATTAGATAATGTTTGTTATACGAGTACCAGTTAGTCAGAAATGTTTTTAGGGTACAAAAAAACATATGCATGTCTTTCGTAGATGATACAATAATAAAACTTATTGCAAAATTTTCAGGTGATATCACAAATACAGTTCCTATGTGGGATGTATCATAATCAAGAGTGACAACAGTAATAAATGAAGGTGATTTGAAACGTTATATGGAAGACGATATTAATTTAGTTCACAATTCATTTTAAAATGAGTTATGAACGTTTCAATAAGTGTTATGCATTTGGTAAAACCATTTTTTTTTTCCCATACAAAAACTTGGAAAGAACTAGGAGCTAAAGTAATGGGTATCTCGTTAATTTACAGAATGCACTAAATTACAAAAGTTATTCATCTATATGATTCAATATGTCCCGCAAAGTTAATCTCTGCTTTTCCACAAAGAAAAAAGAACCACTTTTAGAATATTGGCTAAAAATGATAAAAATGTATCTTGTCCACTAGCATCATACGTTCACATTATTGTTGTCTCGAGGAGATTTAATTTCAATGATTTCAATAGCTCTATCCCGTTCCAAGTAGTTGCAGCGCTGTATATACAGAGGCTGTTCGCACATTTTTTAGACGATTTTGATGGAGTGTACTGAAGCAATTTCACTCATATTTCGTGTTTTAATTGTTCAGTTTGATAGCCCTTGTTCTTAACTATCATTCTACATCGTAATTTCTATGATAATAATGCTTTTTATAATATCGGAAGAGGTATATTTTTCTACTCCTCTTGAACGGCTTCCCAAAGTCCACAAAGCGTTGTAGTCGGTGTTTGGATAATGTTGATTTTAAGAGTCAAAAAACACAAAAATCCAACAGTGATACATCAGGAGATTTATCAGGAATATCAGTGAAGGGTATGGTTTTAATTCCCGTTTTTTGTTCCATTTTTTTCTAGAAAAGCAATTGCGGATTGCGATGTGTGGCTGCTTGTTTTGTCTTGATACAGTTCAACGGATTCATAGCATTGTGGATAAAGATCTGGATTTTCATTTTTAAAAATTGGAATTAAAATATGTTCTTGATAGTATTGAGAGCTGATTTTGACATTTTTGTCACATTTTTTTTGCTTTTATCTTGCGCTTGTATGAAAAACCAGTGGCAATCATAAATCCTTTAGAAAAACTTCCTTTTGATGCTTTGAACCATGTAGCAAAAATTTGTTTTTCAACTTTTGTGATAATAAATTGATCTTTTTTCAATGCAACCACTAAAATAGACCCAAGATTCATCTATTGTTGCGACATTTTTCCATTTTTCTCCTGATAAATGCTTTTCATAAAGATTTCACTAAAAACTCTCTTTGGAAAGAGCGGAAACCTATCCTTCCATCCACTGCCTTTTTAAAAGCGCATTTTTGCATCTAAACAAAAATTCTAAATATCAGAAGATAAATAAAACATCCAAAAATATAACTGTTGTAAAAATAAAATTTTCCATGCAAACGATTTTTTCTTACTGCGAAATAAAATCGTCTAAAAAATGTGCGAACAGCCTCTGTAGTGGATATCTGTTAGTATTTTCCCCAGTGAGTTCTGTTAACGAGGACATGCCTTTAATACTGCTACACGCACATCTGTAAAGTTTTCATGTAAAAGAACGATTTCATGTGCATAGCTAAAGATTTCACGTGCCAGAAACAGCTAGAGTTCTTGAAAAGGAAAGATGTTTGTTTCTTGCAGAACAAGTCCAAAACACACATGTGAAAGGTAATTCTAAATGAAGTCACACCTATCGTAAAGAAACTTTCCTTTGTTCGGAACAATCAAATGTGAACGAGAATTCTCTTGAAGCGAAAGAGATAAAAAAAAAAAATGACGAAGTTCTTTTCGTCTAAAACCACACGATTTACGATAACGGTTACATAAGCTTGAATTACGCTGGGAGATTATTGCATGATTCTACGTTGATAAGTAAATTTCATTTTTGCATACTAATACAGTGTGTTTAAATCTATTTTAGAAAAGCGTTAATAGTTTTCTGACTACCAGATAATTCCCATAAATGAATAACGTAATATTACAAAATTAAGTATATATTAACGTAAAAATAAAATAATCGTAATTTTAAATCTAATTAATTATGTAATTTTAACGATAGCTTTTGTGTGGCACATATATTTTATGTTAGGTAATATATTTATTTTTTATTATCCAACTAATTAAATATAATTTGCAAAATTAAATAGTTTCAAAATCATACATCAAAACTAAAAGAAGAACATTTTTTGCATCAGGTACGGGTTACCACTGCCTGTAGAAAGGTCTATTCCGGGCACTTCAATTTGGGTATTTATCGGCGAAAGGTAGATTTGGTATTATTTAGGTACTACGATTTCAAAGATGACTGTATCTCAATGACTCTTTCATTATTCAGAAGCAAAATTTCATTATTCGCGTGAAAACGTGTTTCTCTGTTTGTCAAAAGCAATGAACTGAAAAACTTTTTTGGCAACAATCTATACATATAAAAGAGTACTTCCACTCACTCACTGACTCATCAACGCACAGCAAAATCTACTAGAGCCACTGACTCGAAACTGGGTCAGATTATAGAACATATAGTGTAAGCACCCCCTAAGAAGCGATTTTGCGAAATTCGCCCCACAAGGGGGTGTAAGGGGCAAAATGTGATTTCACAAAAACCTTCATATCTCAAAGAAAAAAACAAATATCCGTAAAATTTTTGCTTTAAAATATATCTAATTTAATTATCTAAAAACCAATTTCTGGAATTTTAGAAGTTCGGTCCCCAAGGGGGGAAACGGGGGCAAAACGTGATTTCACATGCGCAAAACGTGGTTTCACACACTCCTGTATATCTCAAACAGAAAAACAGATATATGTGAAATTTTTGCTCTAATATATAGCTAATACAAATACCTAAAAACTCATTTCTGGAATTTTCGAAATTTAGCCCCGAAGAGAGAAGGAGAAGGAGCAAAACGTGATTTGAAATAATCCTTTATATTGCAAACAGAAAAAAATATATGTGTTTTTCCTCAAGATATTTTTGCTCAAAAATATAGTTCCCATAAATGCATAAAAACTAATTTCTTTAATTTTCGAAATTCGTCCCAGGTGGGGCGGGAAAGGGGGTAAAAAAATAGAAATATAGTTAGACCGTTCAAAATAGGTACAGATAGGTTTTAGAGACCTGCAAGTCAAACGAGGATATTTTTGAAAGTGTAAAGTTATTAGTAGTGTCAGAAAGGTGTGTGGGGGGGAGGGGGCAAAAAAATAAAAATAGAGTTAGACCGTTCAAAATTGGTACATAAAGGTTTTTCATACCTACAAATCGATTACGGATATTTTCGAATTTTTAAAGTTGTAGGAGGGGCGGGAGGAGGGGGGTCGGAGGGGCAAAAAATAAAAATAGAGTTAGGTCGTTCAAAATTGGTACATAGAGGTTTTTGATACTTAAAAAATCGATTGTGGATATTTTCAAATTTGTAAAGTTAATAAATTAATACATATAGGTTTTTGATACCTACAAATCGATTGCATATATTTTCGAATTTGTAAAATTATTAGGATAGACGGGAAGGGGAGGTGAGAGGGCAAAAATATATAAATAAGAGTTAGAGCGCTGAAAATTAGTGTTGTTAGGATTTGAGACCCGATAAATCGATTGCGGATATTTTCGAAAGTACAGAATTTTTACGAAGGGCGGGAAGGGATCGGACGCAGGGGAAAAGTTAAGAAATTCAGATAAAATGCCCGAGAGGACGACTGCGAGTATTTTTTAAAGTCTAAAATAGTTAGGAGGGGCGGGAACGGTAGGTGAAGGAGCATGCGAACCTTGCGCACCTGCATGCGCTGCCGCAGGCAGTGGTGGCCCGAACCGATTATTCGACTGATGGGAGATTTTTTTTAATTTATGTTTTTCTCTTACTATAATCTAGTGATTCATTGAGAGTTTTGAACATAAATGCGCGCGCGTAGCGCACAATTGCCTGCGATGCCAAGGGTAGTGGAGACCCGTTGCGACATTTTTTCCAATCACATTTTTTTTTTCTTTTTAAGCTATTGCATAGCTTTTATCGCGGACTTTGAGCGCGGCGACCGAATCAAGAAATTCCGTAACGAAAATAAGCCTAACACAGTTCGGCAGACTTCGGCGGACAGTCAGTTCGGCAGACTTCGGCACGGTGTTTGTGTGCGTGCGACTAGACGTATGCGTGTAGACTAGCTGCTAACTGCTCATAACTGATTCTATCTCTTTTAGACACAATGCTAGGTGAAACAGCGTGCTTTTTGGCCGCGTCCACGAGTGAGTTCGAGCCCGCGACTAGTTGAACCTTAACGTGTATGTATATGGCACGACTGTACGAAGCTCGCACGGATCGAGACGAGCTGCTCCGAAATCGGACGAATACGTAAGCAGCTGTTTGTGAGAAAGTATATAAGTGTATAGGTATCTATCATCTATGTACAACAGTGAATAGCTGTACGCGTAAAATTTGTGTATAAAGTGTTTTAAATATGAATAAACAAAATGCATTTATTAATGAAGAAAGTGATGAAAAAATAGTGAAAGAAAATGAGTGAGTACTCTATATACATACATTTTATTATTATCCCAAATGCAGTATTTTTTTTTTTTTTATTTTTTTTTTAATTTATATATAATTTTGCTATAAAAATAACCTAAATTTTTTATATTAAAATGAGCGATCATAAAAGTAGCCCTCTTTTATACACACAAACACACACACACACATCTAGTTTAAATTCTCAATTTAGATTCTCAATATGTATGTATATATATATATATATGAGTATGTATATATACAGAGTATATATATATATATATATTCATTCTTCATTATGTATATAATAGAAACCATTAAACCAAGCACGTGTACAATTTAGTACCTTTGTTTTTTGTGTCTAGGTAATACACATTAATACCGCACAGAGAAAGTATATATGATATTATACCTATATAAATGTACATCGCGCGAAATTCGATGATCAAACTCTTAATATCGTTCTTTTTGTTCAAATTTTTTGAATGAATAATTGTTTTGGTGTGTAATGCTATGCAATAGCTTTACCGCGGCAGTCCCCGAGTGCCACACGTATTCTTTTTTTTTCGCATGATAAAAATTAATGCAATTTGGAGAATGCAATAGCAATAGTGATTCATTTAAAAATAGTGACCAGCGAAATTGGCGTAGCCTGCTAGTTAAAATTAAAACTAATATTTAAATGGCTAATTTTCCAGCTGTTATAAGGAAATTATTTTCATATTTTAATTAATTAAAAAAAAAAAAAACTAACATATATAAAAAGAATCTCGAATGTTGTTCTCGAATGCTTTTTAAAATATTTTGATTAGTTAAAATATTTCCTCTCATGCAAAAGTGAAATATCTATATTTTCTTTAAAATTTACTTATTGATGACACGTTGGTTTTTTTTATAGCCATACGTCTTCATGAATAAATATTTATTTTATAATTTTTAGGGCTTCAGTATTATATATATATATATATATATATATATATATATATATATATATATAATACTGAAGCCCTAAAAATTATTAGTAACTAAAAGAAAGCTTTTAAAATATGTAATCAGAATTTCTTAGGATACTGCGTAGACAGTAAAATATGTTTTCTTTTAGAATTGATATCTTATCTATTAATTATCTGTAGAAAAAGTAATAGATCCATCACCGAGTATCGGACTCACGACCATCGCATTAGCAACTTGACGTTTAACTGACTGAGCCATTGACCAACGTAAGGAATATCACCCGTTTACTTTCAAATGGAAACGCTTGTTTTTTCAGCGTGACATGGAAACACTATGACAAAGTCCAATTTCAATAATAATATATATATTTAAAAAAAACCTTCTAAATGAAAGAAAATTAATCAAAAATTCGAAAATCGAGCTTGGAGGTGCATCAAGAGAGGAACCTTCATGCAAATTTGTGTAGTTCTGCGATCAGCCGTTTTCCTAAAATGCTCCGGACATAATACACTATGACACACGCAAAAACATCTTGTTTTATTATATGTATAGATTAAACAAAAATGTATAAATACCTTTTTTTATGTAAATATATTTAGTAGTTCCTTCAAGTTTCATTTTAGGACGATAACTTTAATAATTAAACTTATTTATACCTTAGAATTAGTCCGTGTAATTTTCATATGCATTTCGGATGCATTCGCATCTTTCTTCAGATGAACTGTGACATCCATCGCTGCCGGTATTTTTGTTGTTTTCATCTTGGCTTCCTCCCTTCGTTTCACTTCGTTTGTTTCGGTCTTTAAGGATCAAATGGTTCCAGATTCAGGGAATAGTAGCGTGTTCGCGTTCGTTAATTGCAGTGGGGTTAGTAATAATTTCAATGGCTTCTCTTTTTAGTGCGTAACTGTGATTATTATAGTGAGCGATTTTTTTAGTTGTTATGGTGTTAATATTAATTGGGTTAGAGGAGTGGGTAGAAGCAAGTGCGGTGGATTGGCGGTTATGTTTTAAATCGGCTTTGTGTTCTTTTTCTCTGTCGTAAATTTTCCGTTTAGTAACCCCAATATAACATGCGCGAGAGTTATCTATGTGATTGAAGTCTATTTTATAAATCCCGGCGGTTGATTGGTTATCAATTACGTCTTTTTCATTCCGGATATGTTGAAAGATGTTGCGGTTTGGTTTGATTGGAATATTGATATTGTGTTTCTTGGCTTCGTTTTGGATTTTTATACTTTTGCCGTTACAGAAGGGGATGGATGTTGTGAATTTTTTTCTTTCTTTCTGGGCGTTATCGATTTTATTTAGTGTTTTGACACGTTTATTATACAGTTTGTTAACCAGATTTTTCGGGTACTTTGCTTTTTGTACGATATTTTTGATAAATTTGAGTTCTTCATTTAGGGGTTTTTTGTTGGAGCATATTAGAATTGCGCGATTAATGTATGAACGGATGGCGGCATATCTATATGGGAGGGGGGTATTACAGTGGTTATTTATGATTTCGATATTGGAAGTTGGTTTTCTATAGATAGTTGTGTCGATGGTATTATTTGGGTTTTTTATGATTTTTATATCAAGATAGTTTATTGTGCTATTGTTTTCTTCTTCCATTGTAAATTTTATATTTTTATCTATTTTATTGAGTTTATTTAAGATATTATTAGCGTCGGTATTATTTGGAACGATTGTAAATATGTCATCCACGTATCTAGTCCAGATTTTATTATTTTATATGATGTTGGTGGCAGAATTTTCGATTAATCTCATTTTAAGTTCCGCGAGAGTCCCTGAGATGGGCGACCCCATAGGAACGCCTTGGTTTTGCCGATAAATTTCGTTATTAAATTGGAAGTAAGATTCGTTGAGGAGTAAGTTACTAGTTCTAATCAAATTTTCACTAATTTTGTTTTTTCCATAGGTTTCTATTATTTTTTCGTTAATTATGTTACTAATTTCTGTAGTGTCTATTGAGGGGTATAATTCCTTTACTTCGTAGCTCACCATTATATCGTCGTAGCTGATTTTTGTGTCTTGGAGTTTTTGCATGAAGAGTTCGTTAGAGTTTATTGAGATATTAGAGGGGGGGAGAAGGGTTTGGTAAATATATTTCATGTATTTTTCAAGGAAATATGTTGGACCTTCGGATTTATTAACTATGGGACGTAATGAGGTCGGATTTTTATGGTCTTTGTATTTGGCAAATAGCCGGGGGATAATAGGAGCGAAGTTATAATTTTTTGGGGGTATATTGTTGGGCCAGTGTCCGGTTTTTAGTAAGTCCTTTATTTTTCCGTTAAGTTTATTTAGTGGGGAATTTTTAATTTTTTCTGCATTAAGTTTATTAATTGTATCATACATAAGTTCGTTATATTGTT